>OY292313.1:29783069-30215627 GCA_958496155.1 Sisyra nigra | reverse complement strand
GAAATATTGTGGATTATAATAAAAGGAAATCCTGGAAAAAAATAATGACAATGGCGACAATAAAGGAGCTGGTAAACGAGGACAAGGAAATTAAGAATTAAGAACTGATATTTGTTATATTGTTATTACTTTTAAATTTATTGCTAATATTAATGAAACTTGTATATTTAATGAAAAAAAAAAAACAAAATATTAAAATTAAAATGTTATTCTTTTTGAAAAAAAACCCTACCAATAAAACAATAAAAGAGAGTGACAAAGAAAGAGCGGAGAAGAGTGAGAGAGAGAGAGTAAATAAAATATTTTTTGAACCTAACATTGTATTTTGTCCGATAAATGCCACTTGTAGGTTCAAATGAGAACCAAAATTCAAATGCAAATGGTCCTTTTTTCAATCTACTTGAACCTCTGAATAGCCTAGATTTTGAGGGCGAAAATAGGTCTAAGATTTCGACTCGGGTTAAAACAAAAAAAAAAAAATACAAATAGTTAAACAGAAACTTGACACAATCGAAAACAAACTGGAGCAATGTTAATCTAGAATCTTAAAACGAAAAATATTTTCGCTAACTTATTACATAGGGTCGTTTCTGTGGCTCCTTATAGTAAAATCACGTAAGTTCATTTTGACGTTTTTCGAGATATCGTGATTTCAAGTTCTACAATATAATAGTATATACCTACATTTAGAAATGGATTTAGGTTTGTTTTTATAATCTACTTTTTTACAAATAAGGCTAAATCAGAAATTTTCGTTGTAGTAGTTGATGGAGGGTTGAAAAAAGATTCAAAACCACCATTATCTCATTTTCGATATAAATTGACTTAAGTAGTTTTACTAAGTCACTGACTTTTATTCAACAATGCCTTCATTTTTAATATGGCATTTGTAAAACTCGTAGTTGTACTATGTGTTGATTGCTTTTGCTTTTTGATTCGAATCATAAAATTAATGCATACAAACATGTTATGTGATTATAAACATAAATTATCAAAAGCATACGTTACCAATTGCTCGTATTTTCTTTTTCATTAAACCAAAACAGCACGAACTAATGCTCTGCGTTTGAATCGCAGTTCGATAGGTTGACAAAAATTAAACAAATGTGAGACTTATTCGAAATTGTTTAAATGCCAATTTCAAACCAGTCTTAGATATTAGCAATAAAGATTAAACTCACATCAGAGCCAATTCTGGTTACTGGTATCCAGAACAAACTTATTAAAAATTAGAATGATTAACCGCCTCGCCTATATCTATAAAGGACTGCATATTTACATTTCCTAATTGAAATTATCTATATATTATGGTAGTATATATATATAGTAGTAAGTATAGGTGCATATATTTAAATAAAAATAGCCATTGCTTTAACGTCACATTTAATTTATTTTTTGATAGCTACCGTATAAATATTATTAATCACTTATAATTTGCATGATGTGATATCCATAAACATTAGAAGAAATATGCAAGGAACTAAAATTATAGCGAGTGCAGTTATATAAATTACTTGATTATTTATTTAAAATATTTTACACAATGCATACCATGTGTTATAAGCTATAGTTGCGTACGTGAATGTGATGTTAAATAAAATTACCTGTATTAGTTATATGAAATTAGAATTACTTAATTAATACGAGCCAATATTTTCTTAAGAAATTATTAATTTCAACGGCATCATTGACGGTATCAAATTCTAATCAATCTAATTTACTTGGTAGATGTGATTGATGGTCATTAAAATTAGTGCAGATAAGAACTTATCTGCCATAGGTGTACCTTAAATGAGACGTCAAATATCAAGCTAATAATCAAATTATTTTACGCATGATGGAGGTTTTAAGATAAACGTTAAAATTTTTAAGGCGTAGGTTTTTTTTTAAATTTCTTTTTAATTTGCTTAGGCTTCTTTTTTATGAATGTAGTTTTTATAAGTTCTTAAAATAAATCTGCGGATTCATTTCTTTTGTTACATTTGTTTATTATCAAACGAATACAAAAATTTTTAACAAATTTCTTTATGATAAACTACTCAATAATAATGTTTTGAGAATGAAATAGCTAATTGTATTTGATAAAAGTTTGTCAAAAATGTTTTATCAAAATTATGGATAAAAACCGTACAATAACATTGATTTTATCCATAAAAATAAAAAAAAAATGATGACAAGGCATCGTTATTGACTTTGTTTATACATCAATTTATTTTAATTTAAAGGAAACCAAGCTTATCATTTTCGAATAAAGATTGTAAACAAAGCACTTTTAATGAACTGATTTCATACACGTGACAATTTCCTTAAAAACGATTACATGAATACGATTATACCTCCGAAATAAGCATAATAAAGTGTTTTAAAACAAACAAAGCCCAAGTTTAAATATAATAGTGTGAGAATAAAAACATAGTTTATTATCTACTTAGAGGAAAACAACACATCTCAGCGCTACAGGGTGATACGATGTAGGTATGCCTTACATACAATAATAAATTTATTAGGCTTTGATTAAAAAATCATATAGCGTCACGTAGCTTTGTTCCGATACAATGGTGCTACGTTTTGACTTTAAAATAATATTTTATTTGGTGAGATCACCAAAAAACGTTGAAAAGAATTTAAAAAATGTTATAATAAAAATATCTGCTATGACGCGTTACAGAACTTTCTTTTACATGAAACTCGCTGTTGATTAAAAGAACATTAATATTATAAAACCCAAGATTGGTTCAAAAATTATAAATAGAAATACCTATATATAAATATATATAAACAGAACTATATTTATACAGCTTCTATTTATATACGACTCCCACCCTTTACTCTAGAACCCCCTTTATTTGATTTTTCTCAAGAAAAAGCTTAAATTAAAAGTTGTAGACATTAATGAGTCTAAGAACTATGGCAAGTTTAAAGAAAATCGTTGGAATTATTTTTGAAAAAAAATATGAAAGGACTCAAAAACCCATAGAATAAAGTAGGACTTTCTGTTAAGCGATTTCAACTTAAAGCTTTGCGGCACAATTAAATGTCATATGAAGCCAAACTTTCAAGTTTGGTGATTTTTCTAAAAACTACTTTTTTGGATTTAGGGGACTGCTAAACGTATATTTCCTGCGAAAACGCATAATCAAAAATTCGACCCGATTACAATACTTCCTATACAATTTAGTAGTAAAAGAAGGTAAAAAAGTGTAAACATAATAACAAAGTGACCTCCACCCATTCAACACATCTTTAATTGAATTACGTATAATAATTACTGGTAACAGAGTAAGACATTCAGGAATAATACAGTTGGTAAATGTTTTATTTAAGAAACTTAAGTTTAATGAATCTCATTATATTTATTAAACAATGTTTTGTCTTATTAATATAATACGTATGTCCTATATGTTAGGTAAGTATATCACAAGCGAGACGTATTACGTATAATCAACGTTTGCTAGTAGGTAGGTATCAGTGGCGTGCGGTGCCTTTGGAAACAGGGCATGCATAATGCATAATTAGCCTTATTCGACGCTCCTTCTTACAAAAATCATCAACAACCGCATCATATAATGTATTTAAAAACCACGAAAATAGTTCTTATCCTAAAAAACAGAACATTTGTATGGCCTTTGGGTCAATAATTCAAAATAACTCACGAAAAGTATCTGTAACAATTAAATTCACTGTTTAGATTCAAAACGGCAAACGCATCTGCAGACCGTTAATTAGCTATGTTAAATGCCAAGAGAGATAGTATTAGATCGTACTAGTGCGCATGCGCAACCAATTCGAAGGAAACAATCGCATGCTACTGTCGCCAACGCATTCATTCGGCTTTTGCCGTTCATTTGATTTGGTAAACTATGCCAATTTTATGAGTGATACCTTTCATTATTATGTAAATTAAAAAATTTATAAATGATAAAAATATATCATTTTTAGAATGATTTTACAAATGCAATTACGTAAATTAAAAATGAAATGAATAAATCATAAAAAATATTCAATTTTTAAAATCGTCTTACAATCCAAAGTCATGCGCCGCATCTACAGCATGTATGAACCGAACGCCTCTGGTAGGTATATAGTATACTCAAAGTTTAGGTTCGACTAACAAAGCCGATTCAAACGTAAAATGAACAATCCTTCAACACTATTATTTGTAAAGCGCAGTGTTTCGCAATCTTTTTACCATGACGAACCCTCAAAAACTCTTTACATATCGTGCAGACTTCTTAAAGATAAAACTACAAAAAGAAAATATTGTTTGTAGGTACGGAATATTGTATATAGTAAGAATAAGAGATTGAGGCAGGCAGCTGATACTTTAGGCTCTCCTTAAATCAGTGGTTTTTAACTGGTGGTACACGGACCACTGGTAGTTCCTGGAAGCACCCGAAGTGGACCGCAAAGCCATGAGAAAAAAAATTAAATTATTGTTATACGTTACCTAGTTTTGTTTTCATCGACGTATTATCTATGCGAGCAGGGATTCTCGGCGCTACTAATAGCGTAAGATCCCGCTGCATGATTGCTACGCTCATAATGTGGTTTAGTCATTTATATATCAAATTAAAGTGCTTTTTCTGTGCGTGCTGATATAAGGGTGCCAATTTAAAAAGGCTCGCAAATAAGCGAATGTAGTTGTTAAAGATGTAAATTAAAGTTAAAGTGAGAGAGCGCGCGACGATATTTTTTAAACAAGGAACGCGGAAACTAGTTTTTAAACCTTTGGCGTGCCTTAATAGATCGAGACACGCCATCTAGATAAAACTAGTAATTCTCGCTATTCTCGTCTGACAAATATCGCAGCGCGTTAACTCTCCCTCACTTTATCTCATTTTTAACAGCTATGTTCGTTTATTTGTGGGTACTTTTAAATTGACACCCTTATATCATCACGCACAGAAAAAAAAAATTTAATTGATATATACATGATTAAGCTACATTATGATTGTAGCAATCATAAAGCGGGATTTTAGGCTATAATAATTAAAAACAAGCACCGAAATCGGTTGAATCCAGTGCTGGCATGCGTTTACTTATCAGTAGTACTAAACCAAAGATTCAGAAGTTAGTAACGAGTATTCAATCGCAACAATCGCATTAAAATAAAAATACTATACGTACCTACTTATCTCTGTAGTAATATAAAATTTTCTGTAATAATTTAATAAATTTTAAAACACTATTAGCTTTGAACGATTGTATGCGTGTTTTATATAAAATTGAAAGCTAAAACCACTTTTACTCATTTACATTTACTGTATATTACCTTCAAACAGTAGGTGGTTCATGGTAAGACAGAAATTTTGTCAAACGGACCTTCATCACTAAAAGGCTAAGAACCACTGCCCTAAGAGCTTATTTGGCGTGAGGATCTTTAAGAGTTGTCAACAAAAAGAAACTAAAAGAAGCACAGTTTCTCTCATTATTTTCTTATCTACTGTAATTACGACGTTCAAAATAAGAATTAGTATCATTTAAGTTATGTTGATGTTAGTTGTTAATACTGTACAATATTTTACAGTGTTGGTAGCTTGATTTGCTCGTCAGGACAAATAAGAAAATTGAATAAATACGTTAAGAATCAGATCCCAACACTGAGATCTACCGTGGACCTTTCTTACGAAAGCTTTGCGGACCCTCAGAGGTTCGCGAATTATAGGTTGGGAACCACTTGTTTAGACTACATGGCTAGCTCAAAAGTTAAAAATTTTTACAGTACACATAAAATTATTTTTGAACATTTACGGACATATAATTTTTCAAACGTAAGAACTGTTAGACACTGATAAACCGATATACCGATATATAAAATTCAAATCATCAAAACCGTACCATTTCAACCAAAATCATATTTTAATAAATGGTCGTTTATTTTGAAAATGGGACACGTTCGTTTTTTGATATAACGAGATATTTCAAGGTTTGCATTTCAATAACATAGGTATAAAATACTATTAAGAGCTAAAATTTCTATCTCCTAAACACTAGAATCCGATTTTTTACTATACCTACCTACTTAAATTGTTTACGCATAAAAATATCATATCAAGTTTTATCTATAAATACCATTATCTTAATTTTTTTTAAAAATGAACTTGCCCCACTTTCAAAATTATTTAGAAATGATGCGATAATGTTGTACCTACAGGTATTCGGGCGCATTAAATTTGGTTAATTTTGGTTAATTTTATGAGTAAATCCATGTGCCAAACTCGGTCGAAGACCTGAGCAGCGTCCTAGAATACAACAACTGTGTATTTTTTTTCCTCAAAACCCCTTTCGATTATTTCGGTTAGCCTTAGCGCTTGATGTGTTGTGGAGTGGTGTGGGCGAAATGCGAATTGAAAATTTGATAAGATTTTTTCCATGTCGATCCACGATTGGGGCGAGTTTTCAGTATTTTTCCATTATTTTAGATAGCGTGCAAAGGAGACTGATAGAACGGTAACTAGCTAGTTTGTGTTTAGGTTTTGAAGGTTTTGCGATGACTGTGATATGAGCTTTTTTCCAGGAGATTGGAAAGTATCCGATAGAAAGAAAAAGGTTAAATAATGAGGATAGAAAAGAAATTACTTTATTCGAACAGTTTTTTAGATATATATTTGATATTTGGTCAGGACCGGGGGATTTATTATTTAATAATTCTTTGATGTGTGTTTTTAATTCTTACTCATTTTCGGAGTGAGTGGGGTTTTCGTTTAGTACTGAATTAAAGTAATCGGCAAATACATCACATTTGTCGTGATTGGTATTTAATGGTTTATCGCCATCGTTTATGCGAGAGGATTTGTTCACGTTTACGTATAATTCTTCTGGTAGCTTTCCATATTTGGGGATCTTCTGGGATATCGATATTCTAGTTTTTGTTTCTATATCTGCGACTCAATTGTCATTGAGTGTAAGTAAAAATTCAAATATCATGAAACTAAACAAATTTTTTACGCTTTTTCGGCAATAGCATTTCTGGATACCTTCTGATACTGAACATGAACGTATCGGTTATAAACTAAAATTCGTGTAAAACTTAGAAAATGCACATACTTATTACGTAGGTACATATATATTAAGTTTTTTTTTTAAATACTCGTATAGCTTTGAAGAATAAAGTTCATAGTGAAGTTGAATAGTGAGAAAAGTTGATTCGCTATAAAGTTTTCATATCTATTTAATCTTCTCAAACTTTAGAATTACCATTATAAAATGAATATAGTACCTTCAAAAACCTTCTCTATTTTTGCATCGGCTAAATTCGGTAAAAATGTAAGTTAATCTATTTGGGTTGAAATTCATTTTAATCCGAATAGGTACTTTTAAAAACATTCTAAATATTGGAAGGGGTAGTTGGTAATACATGTATACAAAATATTCTTGCAGAAGAGAAAGTTAATATATTCACCAACCCTCAGTTAAGTCAACATTAAACCCAAGTGCAATTAAAACGACAAATTATGGTTGACGAATTAACTGTAATTATATTTCTTTTATACCATTTCTGTTTTATCATTGTAATTCTCAATTGCATTGTAACTGGAATCTTGTATTTTTTACAAGTGGTGATCAATTGTCCTAAGTTGCCAAGTTACGTGATATAACGAAACATGAGTTTCATATTATACAACATACTTACAACAAGAAAAACTTACAGAGGTAATCTATATTTATGCAATTCTTTAAGCTAAAACTTTTCTCTTAATTTTTTTGGTGAAACTTATTTTATATTAACTTTTTCGAAAAAAGCATGCAGTAGTAAATATCTTTACCATTTAGTTTGCCAGAAGTTATCTTCTATTTGAATGCAAAGAATAGTTCAAGGCAATTTATTTAAAGAAATTTACCAAGAATACCTATATGAGATAAGTAGTTAAATGTAAATCATATTTTGTTACAAATAAGTAATTGCTCCAAGATGTGTTGTCATTTAGTTTAAACAGAGGTTTTGGATTATACAGGCTTTCCTCTCCAACCGCATCCATTTTAGCATAAGTCAAACGGAAACTTTTGCAAATTAAATCCATCTGTCTGTACTTAATCGTGATATTCCCCTATGAAAGAGCTAATTTAATTTTTTGTAGAATAATTTTTCGATAATCTCAAATTAATATCACATTATGTTTTTTAGAACCACCAACAACGCAAATAGTGTTTACCTTAGATGGAACCTTCACTTGTAAGTAAAGTATTCTTCTCTATTAAAAATTTAACAAGCTAGTTAATTATTTACTAATGGTATTTACAAATGTTATTATTAAACCGAAGTGTAACAATGTGTTGTTCTCGACTACTTAAATAAAGTTTTAAGGATTTAATTCCTTTGAATATCCAAGGAAAGTTTCTTTATAGTTGTCAGATTGATATAAAAAAATATGAGAAAGTCTAATTAGGTACAAAGCATACTTATATACTGAATGAACATAGTTTTGTATAGGTAGTATAGCTAATTTATAATATAAATTTTATAAATTGGCTAAGTATTAGGTACCATATTTATTAAATTAGCTAAGTACCTACTAGTTATTTCATTTACAAGTATCAAATATCAAGCATAGTTCATTTAAAAATATCCAAGTACTTGACTTGATGAATCCATAGGCTGGATATTCCAGGTTTTACAAATTAAAGTTAATTGCAAAAATAAGGCACGGTAAATTCACCTTTCGTCCCCGGGTGACATGAACACACCCTATGCCACTGGATAGACAAAATACTGGAGTACCCAGATACCTAAAAGAAAACTAAAGAATTCTCTACAATCTACATTTTCGAGTGTTGACTTTTTTTCATTTTCTTAATGGTCTTTTTTGATCAGTAAGTACCTGTATGAAAACAATTATGTACCTTTTCATTGTTATTTTTTATAACGTTCAAGGCTTTCGACTAAAATACAAATGAAATAAACGCAATTATCAGCCCTCCTTTTTTCCCGATTTACCAATGGAACCTCAAAAGATCCATTTAATAAATGCCTCACAGTTTTTACACAAACTAAAAACTCCGATTAGTAACAATTGATATTTGACAACTTTAATTATTGTTATACTCTCCGTACATTTGTTTTATGTTGTTAAATATTTAAATTTAAAGCCTTAATTGGTGAAATTAAAATACATTAGTTTAGTTAAAACAAAGGCTTTAAAAATTGCATTTTCTTTAGGAACAAGTTTATTAATAACCGTTTTATTAGTATAAACTACAATTAGGTACTCAAAATTGAACATATAATTTTGGTCGTTTTACATTATTTTATTGTATTGAAACTAATATACATTAGAACAAATAAAATCAACACAATAAATCTCGTTCATAAACAAAAAAGTTGAATGCACCTGTATAACGTTGTGTTCAAATGAAACGGAATCGCTAACAGTACTTTTAATTAATAATGGAATTGTTATTGAATATTTATCTGCCATTAAACTTTTCTTTTTGTTAAAAACTCGTCATTAATTTATATTTGTTTGAATAAGAGCAGGTAGTGATTTTAGCCTGTGTATTATATTCTTTGTTCATTTAAACAAATGTCCATAGAATATTTCACTAAGTATTTGCATGCTTGTTGTATTGGAATATTACTAAGTAGCAACTAATTGGTAAATTTAAGAATTTATGTGGGTTTAAAGTTATCTATAGCAAGAGTTGTCAAAATCGATATGTGTAAGTAACATCAAAAGATATCCTCATTTTAAACATATAATAATTAAATTTGGATTCAAATCCAGTGGCGGCTCGAAATAAAAAAAAAAAACTTTGGGAAGGCTAATTTTTATATTATCTCTATAATTCCGATTATAAATTCTTATTAATATAATAACGATCAAGTAATTATAATATACCAACTGTTTTTGTACCTCAAGTAGTATGAATCATATTACATTTAACATATTTTGTATTAGATATATTTTTGCTATCGTAGATAATCCATTAGAATTTGAGTCTTATTATCTATTATTTAAGAAAGCAAAAATAATAAATTAAAAATCCTAGTTGAGTGATCTAATTAATCTCATTCTGCACTTATGAAAATATTAAAATCAGGCACCAATGCTTGAAAAAAAAATTTGAAAATATATTATACCGAATTTCTGAAATGATGCAATTTCATACATTCATTACATCAAATGGCTAACTTCTCTATTAATTATAATATTCGGTGTTAAGTTACTGATAGTCAAAACCAAAAATTAATTCATCAAAAATAATTAGTAATTTTCTTCATTTTCAATCTCCATATTGTACATTTCCATTTTTTTTTTTTACTTACACAAAACAGTAAAATAATTAAGTTCATTTAGGTTTGAGTATGACACTGCTTTTGTTTGAAACATTATCTACCAATACGAGAATTAAATAGATAAAATTGAAAAACCAAACCTAATCATTTAGTTAAAAGAAAAGTTGTGCGTATTCAAGTCCGATATAGTATTTTTTTTCAAAGTACGCACTTTTAATCTTTAACACTTAAAACTGTTTTTATCAGTTATAGAATTCAGAATTGTATTTCAATGTTTTTGAATGTTGTTATCTAATGTTATCTGTAAGCTTTCGTCATCATTATTTTATCTAAATCATAATGATAATGTACGTGATATAATTATTCGTTTGAATCAATGATTGATAGCAATTCACACTAATCTCCAAATACGTGTTGATATTAATTGTCAAGGACTTCTATTAAATGTTATTGAGGGTAGATTATCGTTTCTGAAGCAAAATCCTTTTGAGTTATATAATTTTAACTATGATTTATTTGTAACTAACTAAGTATGTTGAAAGTTATTACAAAGAATGTTATTAATGTACTTAGTTTTAATTAGAATTAGTAAGCACCTTATCTATAATATTTAGAACTAACAAAACATTTAAGAAGCAAAGTTTCAAACACACAAGCCTCCAATCAACAACTTATCTTTTTAATACAAATTTTAATTATTTAATAGTTATGTTCATTTAATTAACTTAACTATAAATTGGATAAGATAGAACGAACTCTGTACTAGACTTTTGAAGTATTATTTATTTCTACATGTAGGAATTACAAAATGTTAATATTCATAATATTATGTATTTAGTACCTATGTACCTACCTATTTAAACTTGAAAATATACATGATTCCTGTAAATTAGCTATAAAAAAATAAAGAGTTTATTGCTTCTCAAACATAAACAAAGTAATAAATCATAATGATATTTTGTATAAAGTTAGTTTATAGGTCAACGACTGGATGTGTAGCAATTTATCCCTGAAAAATGTATGATTCCCGTAGGACAGCTTCAATAATAAATATCTGTTTGCTGATTCTTTAGGAACCAAAAACCAAAATCGACGAAATTTTTGTAGGATTAGTTTCTAGGTCAAAGATTGCACATACTTCTATTTATCCTAAAAAAATTCATGATTTTTTGCATAAATAAAGATAAGAAAACGTCATTATTGTTGCTTACACAGGAACGAATTAAGGAATCAAGTTCTCTTTGTGTGAATGTATAAAATGTTGCCCTCGTCATTTTTAATCATGCAAAACTAAGTATTATACATTGTTGCATTACTACAATTTTTGAGAGTTATAGCGACTTTTCTTTTGTTCGCCGCTCTTATAGTGCGCATCTTTGTTATTCGACTCTCGGTACATGGGCATCACATGCACCACCTTCTGCAAATTACATAATCCTAGTTCTTTTATTAACATTTTTAAATTCTAGATACTCGTAATATTGCTAAAGATTGGCCCTGAATCTTTTATTATTAATACCTTTGGATTAAAAACATAGTTTAATCTACATATAGAGCAGAAATCCATATTCAATTTTTCACTATTAATATACTCTAAAATCGATAGGCTAGGCTAATAATCTAGGATTTTTAGAGGTTGTTGATTTGATCTATTTTTTTCAATATTGATGTCAATAATTCAAATCTTAGATAATTACATGCTGGGATAATTTATAAACTATTTAGCAATGTGATCTACATGAATTAAAAAATAAAATAATACATAAAAAATTATTTTCTACTAGATACCTTTTCCTCGTTTATTCCAAAGTGATTATTTCTAACACTAAATATTTTAAGCAATTATCAAGTGAAAAGACTATTTTTTATTTTAACAATTTATTTTCTTTTTAAACTATGTTTCGTCGGTGTCTGACTTCATCAGGTATCTTGAAAATTGTTATAAGTACCAAATATAATAAAAATATAATTTAAATATAAATTTAACAATACAAAAATCATTTGCCTATCTAATAAAGAAATCCTGTATTGTTAAATTTATATTCAAATTATATTTTTATTATATTTGGTACTTATAACAATTTTCAAGATACCTGATGAAGTCAGAATAACACCGACGAAACGTAGTTTAAAAAGAAAATAAATTGTTGAATAAAAAAAAACTGGTATTTTCACCTGATAATTGCTTAAAATATTAAACTATTAAGACTTTAAAATTAGTATTATCTAACATTAAATTAAAAACCAAAAAGTGATACAAACACCGGGCTTCTTCATAACAACTTTAATTTGTATAGATTGTATTAAATTTCTGATTTTACACTTTTTACTTATTCTTTTGAGCTTTTTCATGGAAAATCCCAGTTATAAATTTAAATACATCATGTTGATGGATAATCGTCCTCCACTAATCACCTAAATACTTATATAAAATAACTTTTTGAATATTATTTTTTTAAATAAATTTATACGTAGTAGGTACTTAAGATCTAAAAAAATTCGATCAATGTCATTATCAATTAGTTTTTTTTTTAATTTTTAAATTCGATTTCAAGTTTTATTGTAGGTATATTGAAATTATTTAACAATCAGTTTGAAATATTTACAACTTTGATTTTCTAAAAATCATACAGAAGCTAATCGGTTGAGAAAATAAATATAAAATATTTTCTGAATAATTTTGATAACAATGACCTCACTATTTCAATCCAACCAACTGACAATTTGTGAGGCACGTGTCTATATTTTTTATATTAATTGCTCTTATAACTACATGTTATATGATGGACACCATTCAAAAATAAAGAAAATATTTGTTTTAATTTTTTAAATGGTTAGTTTTGAGTAACGATTAAACCGATGAAAAATTACACGTTTTAATTTTTAAAACCACTTCCTTATAGATTTTCAATAATTAAGTTAACATGACGTCAATGATATGTTTTCAAGTTTAAATGATGTAATAAATCAAGCGTAATTTATTCAAACTGGAGTATAATGACATATTACGTAGTTTTATAAAATTTTGTCTATAAGCAAATAATGTGATTAATATACATTTTTTTTAACCTAAGAATAATATGAATCAGACAATAGTTTGTTAGTATGTGAGCTAAGATAAATTTGCGTTTTGTTTACAATACAAGGTATCTGACATACAAAGTGCGTCTCCTATAAAAAATAATAAAAAAACTAGTCGACCCTCATTCGTGAAAATTCTTTTTAAGCTAAAAGTTATGAATGAATGTCATCAGTGAATAAAATAGCTATGTTACACGGTCAGTTGCACTCAACCTTCCTTGAACTTACCAGATATTCGCAGTTGTCTGACTATCTGTGACATTTATTTTACCAGATAATTTGGAGTAGTTAATTACTGGTTTTTTCGGCTTCTAACAGTGAAGATTGAGGGAACAAAAGGCAAGGTAAAATCATATTGATGATCGTTTATCTATAAAATAATTTCATTCTTTCAATGGTACAAACGCGTAATTTAACTAATGCTTAAGTAATTTTTTTTTAAATTTCATCATTCTCCCTAATGACTTTGTTTTGCTAAAAATATATTAGACGATTGTGAAGTTTTACTTATAAAAGTGTTGGAACAAACCTAATCTTGAAATTGTTTTAATAACACTACATTGTACGCAGTTAATCAATAACTTTTACTGATTGTTATGAAGTTATGAATAATACAAAGTTAAATTAAATAAGACGCTATAAAAGTAATGTTGATATACCTATAGTTTTTTATTTGGTAAATTAAAAGGCTGTAATCTCGATTACGTGTTATTTTTACTAATTGAAAAAATTCTTTGATTCGTACCTACCTAAATGTTTTTTCCGTAGAATTTGCTTCAATATCTTATAGGTACGTAAAGAGTTAAATAGTGGCTTGTAACTTTTTTAAACGATTCCAAAAAAGATTATAATTTCATAAAATCAACTTTAAAAATTGTTTTTCGATATTACTGTTAGTTTTCGTTTACAAATAAAACTGGATATCTTTTCTTTTAACTATAAAGGTAATGTTAATAATATTATTATTGATTTTTCCATTTGTAATAACATAATCTACTATATGATAATCCTCCTGCACTAAAGGCATTTTAATGTTCTTTTAACCAGGTCTAAAAACGTCACTCATTTTAATATACTTATCTAAAAGTAGTTTCTCTATAATTTTCATCCATCGATACTTGGAGTTTCTACTATAGAAGTATTATTTTGGAAAACAGTTAATCTTTGCAATGTGAATCTATAATTATTTTCTCTTGTATCATTGACTTTATTAAATGGTTTAAAGAGGATTGATGAAAAATATTTAAAAAATAAAATTTCCGGTGAAACAAGAACGTACGGTTTTTAAGAAATAAAGAACGTTTTTACATTTTGATTTTCCCTTCAGTATCTATCACTATTGTTTCAAAGAAAATCATAACAATGTGATTGAATTATTAATTATAATTTTTATACTTAAATAAACGAGTATAGTAGGTACGTATAGTATAGCTACTATAAAGCTATTTCCAATTTATTTTCTACTTGATAAACATTTATTTCCTCTCATTAGGAATAGCGTTGGTCGATATTAAATATATATTATAGATTCAGGTAATCTTTTTAAAATTAATTGGTACCAACAATTTCCTCTGACTGTTGTATTAAAAATACTGGTAAACATTTGCATTAATGTGAATTTAAATTTGACTATGCACGACAAATTTGCATTAGATTTGATTCAACCTTGGCTTGAGATCAACAAATGTAAGAAGTCAAGTGTTCAAATGAAAATAGATATATTGATGTTGAAGTCGGTTATTTTGGTCGGTGGTTTCAAAGAAATATCAACGGTAATTTCCCTAAAATAATCAAACCGACAAAAACCTCAATCGTAGGCTCTTAATTAAAATAAAATTTCAAAATAGGAGTTTAAATGGGCTTGGAAATTTCAGTAATATCTTTTTTAATTTAATAGTACGACTATTTCAACATATCAAGAATAATTTTCTAAAGTTTTAATATTCACTAAAAGTTTTATTTCAATCGGAGTAAAACCCTAGTAGCGAGAAATCGAAAATTCTTCTCATTTGTGCATTTTGTTTCTGCCTGTTTTTTTCTCAAATCTTAATATTTGGTATTGGTGGAACAAACGATTTTTCAAGAACTCATAAAACCGTTCTTTTTGAAATTTTGCTCGTTTCGTAAAAAAGATCATCTGCGGTTGAAGGAATGATTTTTTTGGGCTACGACTTATTTTTTACAAAACAAAATTTGCTGTAGATTTGACGGAAAATTTTACTTTTTGGTTATAGCTCTGCCAACGTTTTAATTTCAATCTTTTTGTGACTCTTTTGTCACATCACGAGCAATATTCATATTTACTAACAAAATATATTCGATTTTTGGTTTTCCGATAAAATTATCATCACTTATCTTAACCAATGGCAGCTCGTAACAAAAAATTCTGAGAAGTACGACTAAATTGTATAGATTGTTGGCTTTTTCTTTTTTTATTTCGGAATTGAACTTTAAGAAAATTTCCTTCTTTTTAACCTACGAAACTCATTTTATATTTTAAAGAAAGTTTTTCTACACTTGCCAATCCGTAGTGGTGTTCTTTGAGAGTTCGGAAATCCGGTACTATGTTATCTTTAATATAATTGTTAATGGTTATTCAAACCAGATACCTGATATTAAGTAATATTTAATATACATACGCCAATAGTTCCGAAAGTAGAAAAAAACGACCGTCAAAAAAAATATAACAAAAATAAATACTTAATAATAATAAATAAAATTTTTAAAAAATAAAGATTCATCTCGTGCCTTATTTTTACTCAAAACTGTTCAATTAAAAAGATCTGCTATACGACTGCCTCTAGTGTTTCCATACGTCTCATATTTCCCGGGACGGTCCATATTTTAGAGACAATATTAAATGTCCAGCCTGGACTGGTTCCATTCAGTATTTTAACCCTATTATTACTATGAAAATTTGTTTTATGATTATGATAATTTAATTATTTTTTAATATATTAAATCCAACAAAAATTTGTTAAAGCAAACACATGTTATTTAAAGTATCTGAAGAATTACTACTTGACTTGGTTTTCAAGCTACTTGACCTAAATTTGATTTAAAATCAAGTCAAACTCATGTCAAATGTTAATATTTAAACATCAAGTAATGCATTGCATTTGCAATTTTTTTCATTTCAAAGTTAAAATGTTAAGAATAAATTATTGAACAAAATATTCAGTCACTGAACTGATAAATCCATAAAAATTTCCGGGACAGAAATATACCTATCATAAAAAAAATTTGTTTTTCTTTGACCCCGGGTAAAAAACTGAAGACTCGTATTTTTTGCCCTTTGGAACATTTATTACAAGTTAAATAAAATTCTGGCCAAAATTGCGACCCACCTTATATCTGCTCTTGAACCAAATACCATAATATGGAAAATGCTAATACTTAAAAATTTCGGACAAATAAGATTAATTATAAAAAATGATAATTAATAATTGTAAATAAGCCAATTTTTTTATCTTTTCAGTGTCATTACAGGTTTTCAAAGTATTGATTATTTTATGATTTCCTCTTGAAAATTTTTATATCCAATAGTATGAAGATACAAGTAATTTACCTTAAATTCAAGAAATTAGTTTGTTGGTAATACAAAAATTTTCTTGGTTAATCGAACAATTTACTTTTAATTTTCCATGAAAATAATGATTTTGTGATAATCACGCATAAAACTTTTATTGGTCTTTAGGAAAATAGTTGAGGAAATAATTGTAAATAAATACAGCAATAGGTAAAGGAAAATGGCGATAATTAATCAAAGTGGAAATAAATAGAGACAATACTTGGAATGTCCCCTGAATGTTATAATGAATCGATTTGATTTCGTAGACGAAAAGACCCAGTTAAGATGGGGTTTTCCTCGATATAAAAATACGCAATTATTCAAATCGAATATTCAATATCAAACGGGCAGTGGGGCAAGAACGATGATTAGCCGGGGTAAGAGTGCAGGAGGTAAAAACGCCGATGACGACGGTGTTCGTGTCTCAAGTCTCAACCGTCTCAACTCTCACATACGACGTGTGGGGTTTTGTGTAGTATATTTTGTGACAGCAACGTGTTCCAATCACTTCGTATTGAAATCTCGTGCTACAAACAACGTCTCAAGAATAATATCGCCTCAACTCTCACCTAGTATATTATAGTTAAATAAATAATTGTCGATGTACATAATAAAAGTATGTGTACGACGAAAATCAAAACGAAGAAAAATAATTCTCTCATCGCTATACAAAATATCTGTATTAAATCGCTTTATAACACGCGCCAACGATCGTTGATGTGTGATTGGCTGGCTGTGACCAATTGGAAACGTCTGTAGAGCGGTGACTCAATCGAACACGTTGAGATTATTTCACTAGCACAGTTAGTAATTTTTTGATTGTGATCCGGTGAGGAAAGGCCGTATTAAAAAAACGTGTTTAGTTCGACTTTAATATTTATTTCATTTGAGTTATCTATCCACGTGTTTTTTTCTCTCCATCCAATAACCTAATTAATAAATAAAACGATAAATCAATTAACATGACGGATTTATCAGTGCAGAAATTATCCTTTTTTCACGTTTTGGTGGCCTGTTTTCTCGGTGCTACTTTAATATTAATATTTTACGTAAAAAAATTATTTGACCAAAACGCGACGCGAAAGTCTGCACCAAAATCTAACAGTAAAACTAAAGGTGTGTTATGCTTTTTATAAAATCACATTTGCTAGAAACAACCTATTTATAAAAACTTAAAATAACCACAAAAAATGTTTTAACCAAATATTTATTTTGTATTTTCAGCTCAAACACCTAAAGAGTCCGTGGTCAAGGCGAGTAACAAAAAAGGGAAAGCAGTACAAGGGGTTGAAAATCGTTGGGGCGGTCGTGGTGATAAGGCACAGGCTTTTTCGCACCCGTGGTTGTTAACCTCTTTAAAAGGACACACCGGTCAAGTGTTGGACGTAGATTATTCGAGTGACGGCAAATTTTTGGCGTCCTGTGGTGAAGGTATGTTCACTTTTCAATTTGTATTAAATGTCTTAAGTAGTTGGAAATTGTTGCCTGTAAACGTCTTGGGACAAATCTAAAATTATCTCGCTATCTATTAGCATCATGCATGCTGTAAATACCACTTCGCTTTTTCATTCAAAATTAGTTCCATACAATAACGCTAGCTCGCACCACCGTGCAAGCGCCATTGTTTAAATCATTTTGAAATTATCTATTTCTGTGATATTGCACACACACAAAAGAAAGAACATGCTGATTATTTCGTCATGATGTTTACATTTAATAATAACATAAAATAAAGTGTGTGTGGTTATATGCAGACATTTTCCATAACGCAAGGGATGAGTAACGACATTAAATGAATAACTTAAACAATTCAAAAATTTTTACAAGTAAGTGACTCATACTTTCTGTTCCATATATGGAATATTATTCTCTTGACAGTTTTATACTTTGTTATCTTTATTGTCCAATTTTAACAATATAAAATCAGTCATTTTTATCATTCTACATATTTCTTTTCATTGGTTTATCTGGAACGATTTTTCGAGTATTGTTATCAATCTATTGCGATTTTTATTGTTAATATTCCATTGTTGGGTAGTTGAGTTATATTAATGCGTGAGGTGGTAATAAAACTTGTGTGGTCGTGGTGAATGACGTGTTGTTTTGTTTGGAAGACGCCCTGGATCCAGGCGGAGAAACAACGACGGGGAGTGGGAGCGACAGCAGCCCCAAGGAAGAGGACGACGACCAAAGTAGCCGATCGTCTTCAGTGGGGCCTCGGAAAACAACCCCTTTGACTAGACGACAACGGAAAAATCGTCGTCCACGCGAAGTGAATACTTCATCCTCCAGCAGCAATTCGTCCTCATCTCCCGAAGTCTCCAAAAAGAAACGAGGGGCTGACAGCCGTCGCCGGCAACAACGTCAAGTGATCCTCCCGAAAATGGCACAATTACAAGTGAGCCAAGCGCAATTGTATCTGTTAATGCGTGAATATTTGTTGCTAACTGTGGATTTAGTCGATATCGGCTATCCGGTGGAAAGTGCGTTTTATCCAGGCAGAGCCATAATATATAAACATCCCGTCCATCATTTTGTGCCTCGTGTAACGCAGTTCGATGTGAATGCTCGAGAGTTTGTGCCTCGAATTAATTTAAGTGTTGAAAAGATCAATAAATTGAATAGTGATGTGGGAAAAGAGAAATACATCGATGCTAAGTGGAGTGCAGGACATGATAATATGTCTGGAGATAGTGGTCAAGGTTCAGGAACATCTAGCCCGCTTTCTGGTGAAAGTGATGCCGGTGATTCGGTATTAATACAGGATAACGATCGTTCTAGTGAAGAGCGACGGTGTGCTAGATGTAGTCGTGGATTTTTAATAGCCTCCGGTGGCGAGTATATAACGCAAGAAGGCTGTTTATATCACTGGGGCAGGTTGCAATATTTTGATGGCCACGCGAAAATGCTCTATCAATGTTGCCTGAAAGACAGAGCCACTGTTGGATGCACAAAAGGTCGTTTACATGTATGGAATGGCTTAGAATTAGGGTTTAATGGCCCACTAGAAGGTTATGTGCGAACAAAACCTCGTAAAACGCCACCACCGGACGGCAATTACGGCGTCTACGCTCTTGACTGTGAAATGTGCTACACATGCCATGGCTTGGAACTGGCAAAAATAACAGTTATCGGGTCCGATGGACGACTAGTTTACGATAGCTACGTCCGTCCTGTTAATGAAATCATCGACTATAACACACGATTTTCGGGGATCACCGCGAAAGACTTGAACGGACACAAAAGTTCAGCGAAAACTTTACGGGAAGTGCAAAACGACTTAATGGGTTTCATCAACGCTGATACAATCTTAATTGGACACGGTCTCGAAAACGATTTACGTGCACTGAAAATAATCCATAGTACGATTATCGATACAGCTGTGACTTTTCCGCATTATAACGGCTTGCCGTATCGCAGATCACTGCGATCATTAGCTAGTTGTCTTCTGAAAAAAGATATTCAGTGCAGCAGCTCAGGCCATAACAGCCTTGAGGATGCTAGAGCTTGTATGGAATTGATGTTATGGAGAGTAAGACGGGATCACAGTGTGGCCTTAATGACAAATTAACTTGTCGAAAAATCGATTGTTTCATACGTATTTTATATATTGATGACTTATCTAGTTTTAATTATAAGTATAACCGACTTTTTAACGATTTGTGAAAAAAAAAAAAAAAATAATAAAATGCTGCCAGCAGCACGATTCAAGGTTTGTACGCTGGTGCCAATAAACGTTAAGACACGTAAAACGTATTAATATCTACGTCAAAAGCGTAAACGTGTCTTAGTTCTTATCATATTTTTACATCGAGCATAAATATTTTTTTATACAAGTAATGTATTATATCATTCAGTTCACCTTTACGAATGGTCTAGTCGTTCATCGAAAAACGTGAAATTGCGTGAATGTGTTCTTTTCCCTTTAAATAAACAGTACGAAACTTTTTTATGGATGAGTGATACGAATTCGTTATAAAACCAATCTATACTTCGAGGACTCGAATTGTCTTATTCGTTGATTTTAAGATAATAGTTTCAGTGTTATATCACTGGTTTTATTTAATTAAATTAGCTCACAAACCAAATTTCTCGGCCTTAATTGAATATTGTAAAACATTTTTCAAGATGTTATACATTTATTAAACAGACAATAGTCTCATTGTTAAGATGAATCTCTCCAATGTATTTTCATATTATACATAGTTGGTTTTATATAATTAATCTTATTATTAAATTTTTTCGTTTTTGAAATATTGAACTATGAAACGTGTGATTGTTAAATAAATATGTATTACTACTTTTAATTTTTAAAGCAATTTGTACTTAACAATTGCTCGTATATTAAAGGTTCCATTCTCAAATGTTGATAGAATCGATAAAATTAGAATAAAAAAGATGGCAATGCAGATCCGATCCAAATAAATAAACCTTGAAATTAAAACGTAATAAAAATGATAAAAATTTTCAAAAGTAATCTTTAAGTAAATTCAAACCTTAAATGCCTTTAAAATTATTACTTACTCAAACAACATTAACTTTTTCTTGGCATAGAACATAAAGAGATTATAATATTGTGATATTCTAAGTCTTATCAAAGAAATTATTTTAAAGATAACGTTTTAAGTAATAATGAGGCTAATCCTTGAACTATGAATATTTAACAAGCAAGGTTTTACTAATGGATCTTGGATATTGTTACGTCGATTTTATGATTTTTTGAGAGTAAAAAACTAAAAAGCTGTAATATTATCAAAAATATTTATGAGTATTTAAATGGTAATAATTTTATTTTGACTGTATTGATGATCTCTTTTATACTTAAAAAAATATTAACGCGTTGTAAATGGAACTTTAGCGTTGATGAAAAAAAAAAAATAAAAAAAGAGAAAAATATTTTAAAATATGAAAAAAACATTTTTTGAGTTTTAATTTTTAAACGGCTGTGAATATTTTTGTTTTCTTTTTGTCTCAATATTTTATACTTTTTGTATTTTTTAACAATCTTGAAATTAAATTCTTTTACATACTTTAATACATTGAACATACATATAAAGTACAATCAATTTGACTCGAAAAACGCGTGCGAAAAATTACGCTGTCTCTGAAAAAGAATAATTTTTGATAATTTTCTGTAAATTGTTCTCGTTAAATTATTCGTCTTTTAGTTTGAAAATGCTTCAAATGGAGAGAAATATCATCTGAGTGTATTATAATGTAATACTTACATTATTGTTTTCTTTTTTTTAATTTTATATAAAATAAATAATTGTAAAAAATTTTTCGTTTCTTTTTTTCAAAATTAAAACCTATCTACACTTTATTTTTCAGAAGTCCGAGAAAAATTTTCTCAAGACTCAAATAAGAATCGAAATTAGACGTTTCTTGAATTCGTCAAACTAATTGTGAGTGAAATAGACGAGGCTATGACGAAATTTCTATTTGATTTTTTGCTTAATGAATTCCACGAAATGAAAAAGTGTCTTAATTTAAGACTCCTTTACGCATTTTCTTGATTACATATTTTTGCAACCTATTTCATCATAAAAAACGAGAGAAATTTTAAGAGGCTCGTTTTCGTGGTTCTGTTGTTTCATTTATTTTGATAATGTTAATAAACAGTCAAACTCTCTACCTTCCTCAAGTTTTATTACATCAGTCTGAAACCACGTATTAGTCATTTTTACGTCGACACTTTTATTAAGTGATGATTAATCATATATAAATGGAAACCGACTTTAAAAATTTCGATTACTGTATTAATATTCGCATGATATGTACCTGCTTAAAGATAATATTTTTTTATGAGTCATAATTTTTTTTTGCAAAAGCATCACACCGTAGATCATAATATCTTTTTTATAATAACTGTTTATCGAAAGTCGATGAAGTTACTATTTTTTTAAGGGATCCTTTTCTTTTAAGAAAGTTCTTTATTGTAGGTTGTGTCCTTCGCTGAAAAATTAACTATTTACTTAATACTTTTAAAAAAATTGAGTGTGCTTGTGGGCTCCATATACACTAGAAGTACAACTTTCTATATACTTATGTGTGTTTAATATGTTGCATGGGTTTTTACATATTTATTAATATTTCAGATTTTTTTAAACTTTTATTTTTTGTTTTCGTTATCGATTACTGTAGTAGATTGTAAGACTGAAACAATTGGCTTATGGTAAGAAAAATATCTGGAGAAAACTGCGTCGTTTTTGTTTCATGTTTTGTGCTAGGCTCATTTACATTATTATTAATTTGTACGCCATAGCATTTAATATATAACGCAACAGGTAATGAGAAAAAGAGAGAAAATATGTACGGGTTCGCTTCCTACAGTGCATCTAGGTCTTTGTAAACTCTCGACTCTAGACGTTAAACTCAGTTTAATAGTGGAGACACACGAAGATCCACACAAAAGGGAAAAGGAGAATAAGCACTTAAATATACGAACGTAACTCTCTCTCTCTTTCAGTCTTTACCAACGTATATATCCCCTCTCATTTTCACGATCACACTTTTCGTAACGCTTCTGTAACACATTTACCAGTTTACTCGTGAAGTCCAGCGCGGGTAAAGAAGTTACACATCAAAAATTATATTTAATTTATAACTTATTGATAGAACTTGATTAGATATTTTTTGGAACCTAAAAAAGTTATTTTGGTTTACTAACTTGGTATTTGTATGTAATTGTTAAAAATTTAGTTCCTTACAATTTTAACTATCATATCAGTGAAAAAACTTTCATAGTGACTTTCAAACTTAGTAAAACTATGAAACGATAATTTCATAGTCCTCAAAAATGCAAATTAAATCATAACTTAGCAATTGCAAATATGGTATACTCTTTGTAAAAAATCTAAAAGTGTGCGTATGACTAATACTACTTTCAAAATAGACAGTGTATAAGGAAATATTACATGTCATATAATTTTATGGTTTATAACTGCGCATGATCTGTGTGTTTCAATTATTTCTAATTAATTCAGTTAAGTTAAGAAAACCATTGATTATTAAGTATATTTTTATCCTTATATAAATAATTTACAATGTAACTCTGTCTGTCTGTCCTTTGGTCCGAGTATCACGTTTAAACCGCTGAATATTTTTTAATGAAATTTGGTATAAAAATAGTTTGTGATCGAAGGATTAACATAGGATACATTTTATCTCGAAAATAATCCTTAAAAAGGATTAAAAAATTAAAATTTGATGTAAACGCTCTGTCTTTGTCTGCGTAGTAGTTGCGTGAGTAGCGTTATCTTTTCAGGATCTTTTCAAGAATAGGGTCTCAGAAGTTCCACACGTTTATTATTTATACAGGCAGTGATTTTAAAGTGAATGCCCTTACCTCATTGAAGTTCATTAAAATATTTAGAGGATCACTGAAAATCCTTCCTAATTTACATTACTCTCATCACCTTCTATAGATTTTTCTAGACGTAGAAATTCGGTGGGATTCTTTTCAAATTTTTAAGTGCGAGAGGTCACAAACTAAATAGTTTGAACAATATTGGTGTAGGGTATACGTATCTACTATATTTAGTATAATAATGCATTTCATAAGTCAACGTTGCAATATAAAATCAAACAAATACCTAAATGTGTATTTTTCATTCAAATTCCAAAAGTCCGCAGATCACAATAATCCATCATAAACCTGTCCCAACTCTGTATACATTAAACTACAGAGACTTCTATGAAGTCATGGTTCCAAAAACCAAGTCGTAACTGAAACAATGTACTGTGTTAAAATCTTTATGAGATCTTTCATTTATTCCTGCGAGTAAAAGTTAATGAGCCAATAACTCCTTATGTTATTTACCTTGACATTAGGGTCAACATTATTTTCTGATCCTTTTAAATCTTCTGTTATTCATCATAGTTAATGACATTCTATTAATTATTTATTTTAATTAACTAATCAAATAATTAAATTTAAAAGTCTATTCGAAAATCGACAGATAACAAATTTAAGTGTTTTTGTTTTTTTGTTATTCAATGAAACCTTGCAATTTTTCTGATTGTCTTTATCCTCGCAAATTTATTTACTAAAAATCTATTTACTTTCTTATCTACGTATAGTGGGCGAAATTAACAATTGCCTGATTTTGATCGATATTTTGACGATGATTTTTCTATTAATCATAGATTGAAAATGAGAATTTTTAAAATATTCCTTAAGTGTCATTAGGTCCTTAATGATTAGTGATTACCATTCCATATAACTAAAATAAGAATTTTCGGTAGAAGTAGATGTACATATACTTTAATAAAGTTTGTCTGTTAAAAAAACAAGATTGTACGTATACATGGTATAGTTTGCAATTAATATTTTTATGACAATCTAGGTCTAATTAGAATCTTTGTAAAATGTTTATTTTTATGTGCTGAAAATTAGAACACAACACTCTCTTCCTCAGGAAAGTGTTAAACAAAAATATAAACGTGTATGGTTTTGTTGAATTGAGTTCTTTACGTTAACGTCGCAAAAACTAAACAATGTCTTTACGCAATAGTACAATGTGCATTTGCTGACAAAAAAGAATTAAAGTATATTATATACAATAATATTAAAAAGTATCTTCGCTATACCTCACAATAAAATATTAAACTAAATCTAAATATCGGTAAATCTTTGATCTCATTAATTAAAAACACTTTATAATATACTTGTTGACATTATAACCTACTTTAGCTATCTCGAATAAATAGAACGAATATTGTACATCTATTTATTGAATTCTTAGTAAGAAAATTGAGAGCATTTTGAGAGAATTTTATTTCAGTATTATATATTAATTATTTAATACTGAATAGACGAGTCCTTTTATGCTCCGCGCCGCATCAGCTGCAAAGACAGGGCTCTGTTTCACGAGAACTTTGCGCAAAATGGTTACAAAAAAAAAACTTTGATAACTTATACCTACTCGTATGATAAGTAGTTTATTAGGAGGATATTAGCTTTATGTACTTCATATATTTTACTTATTCAATTTTAAGCTCTATGAAGCTTTTAATCGCTAAAAAAATTCACTTCCATTCTAAACGAAATGTGACTTTCAATGATTTTGAAGTACCTAAAGAGTGTTTTGATAGAAAACTTACTCTCGAAAAACAACAGCCGTACAATTGTGCCTTTAATTTTTTTTAAAACCTTGACTTTCCATCGGACGTTTATTATTTATTATTATTATTATACATTTAAATTTGAAATAACAAAAAGTCTGACGCGACAGAAAATTTTTGAGAACAGATTCCAAATTAATAAAACAATAAAAACCTTATAATTATTTCTTTACTATCAGTGTGAATCTTGTTTTTTCCTTATGTTAATTAACGTAGGAATTCATACCTTTTAAAGTAAGTTTTTTGAAACTAAGCATACGTAGTGTTACAATGTCTAGTTGTTGTAATACTTTTGAAAATAAAATTTATATTTAAGACATGGTCTCTAGGTGAATGCATAAGTGTTACAATATACTTATATGAAGTATTAGTTAATTAATTAATATAGTTTTTCATATTTTAATAATAAAGACTATTCATAAAAATTACGAAACAGATTTTTATATTTTCTTAATCCACTCCCATACATATAATTCCATGTAGATATTGCCTTTGAAGTTTTCGTTAGTTCCATTAGTTTATCATTCCTTCTGTTAATAAAAATAATTATTTTGTGTCACGTAACTGAAACAAATAAAAGATTTAGTGTAGTAAAATTACAACAATTTTTAAAAGCAGCTTCTAATTAAGTGAGTGGTTTTAATTGTTTATTTAATAACAGAATTAATAAAAATAATCTACATTTCTTTTTAACTACTGATCTGCTAAGACAACTGTCTAAGCGATATGCTTATCCAGGTGCTATAACTGATTAAATAATTATAAAAAAAAATTATTTGCGATACGTTACTTAAAATTGCCTATACCATCTCTGTATAGGTTTGTTCGAATCGACATATTTCGTAGATATACTAGGGCATGTAGAAGAACTGAAAAGAACTGTTTGTAATTACTTTGTGCCCAAGTCTACCATCAGGTTAGCCATTGAGTCTACTTAAACGATGCCTGTCTAAAAGCTATAATCGGTTAGCGCGTGTTTAGATACGTCGATCATAAAGTGATAAGTTCGCTTGAGTTACTAACTCACCCGCTCAAAGCACGTCCATAGGCGCGTGCCTGGTTCAATGGAACGGAATTTAGCCGTTTGTACACGGAAATAGTCGTCCTGTGTGTCGCTTGGAACAAACCTTTTATAACATCACAAGAATCCCCATCCATTCATACAAATGCGTTACGTAATTTATGGGTAGCTCCTACATTTGTGGACTCTGCTTTTAGGGAACCAAAATACAGAAACAGTAGGAAAACTTATAACTTATAAACGGGATTTGTGCCAAAATTTGTGGAAGAGTCGTTTTGATTAAAGCAATCTACACTTTATATACAAACTTGTTCCTAATGATCATAGACAATAAAAAAACTACATTAAAATATGTTTTTCCTTTGTTATTTTAAACAAATCGTGTCCATTGTCCAACTAGCAATAAGTTAACAGAAGATAGTATCATAGTAGATTACTTTTTATTACTGACTAATATAAATTACTTCAATATTTAAATTCACCTCAAATAGAGATGTACTAAAAAATTCTATCTACATAAATATTTACCACAAAAATATAATAGATAAATTTTTCGCAAAAATATTTGCCCTTGTAGTTGAAAGCCATTAATTAATTATTAACGTGAACAAAACATTCAGAACATTTTTAATGACTCACTCAAGATCGAATTGACATTTTTAAAAAAATTAGCTGATGCTTAAAAATATTAGAGAACAATGCAAATAATTAATGTGGGACAAAGAACTTTATAAATATAATGACTCATTGGTTTTGGATACTGGGTAATAAAGAAAATCATCTTCTAAGACGGTTATTTTATTAAATTTCAGCCTCAAGTGAGCGAAAAAGAATGGGTTAAAAAGGGGCTATTTTTTAAAGTATCAGCCTTAAGAAAATTCTTGCTTAGCAATTATAAAACAATATCTTAAAATAGGAAAACTATAATATTTGTTATGCTTCTCAAATCCTTCATCTTAGAGTTGGAGAGAATAAGTCCTCTAATTGTAAATTAAATAACATCTCCAATACATATTTGAACTAGATTTGTTTCAACTGCACTTTTTCATTTTTTTTTTTAATTTTACGTCAAAACACTTTGTTGGCTCCTAACTGTATATATCTGAAACCAATTCTTCAAATAAAAACTATTAATAGTTTGAAATAATAATTTCTTCTTTCGACTTTTGCATAGTAAACAATGTTTTTTAGAAGTCAATTTTATCAATTTACTCAACTTTTTGTTTTACTGAGTTAATCAATATGTACACTAAACGGCTTATATTATGTCGACTTGATCAAGTTAATTTGCTTTGTTTTATACAATATAGAATATTTAATCTCAAAATTTAGTCTCAATTTAGTTTCAAAATTTTTTTAGAATCCCGACTTAGCTTCACTATGGTAATATAATATTTAAGTGTAGTAGATATTAATAAATGGTGAAAAATATTTTTAGTGCGTGATCTCCTGCTGTAAAAATTTATTTTTTGTAAATTGTTTATGATGTAGTTAGAATTTCTAGAAATATTTTTACCCTAGGATCATACATCATTAATCTGTAACTTTTTATTTAAATGTTTACTCTTTTATTAATGTTACATCTGCCGAAGGTGATGGCGAATAGCGCTAATAATATTATAAGTATACACTGTAAGGTAAACAAAAATATAGTACTCGAAAATAAGCACCTAAAAAGGTGACTTTTGACATAGCCTTAGAGTCTATGAAGAGGCCCGATAAATGTGTTAAAACGTATTTTTTTTACA
Source organism: Sisyra nigra (assembly GCA_958496155.1). NCBI lineage: Eukaryota > Metazoa > Arthropoda > Insecta > Neuroptera > Sisyridae > Sisyra > Sisyra nigra. Next base: position 30,186,846 of record OY292313.1, on the reverse strand, counting down.
ATAAATAAGGAAGGAGAGGTCCACATAACGAATGTATCAGGAGTCCGGGAATTGTTCTCGGCGGTAGCGGGTAGGGTATACGACAATTACATTACGACAATAAAATTAACATAAATTACATTTCTTTCTGTACTCGTTTATTTTAATATGGACCTTAAAAATGGTGAATTGATAAGAAAAGATAAGATGTTGAGGAATTTAACTTTGAGATGAATATTTTCAAATTTGAAATAGCAATTATACTCATTTATTATCAAATATTGGTTTTTATAAAAATATAGTTGATTTAACGTTATTATTAAAAAGATAAAACAAACTTCTTTACAATTTAGGTAATTATATTAACACGTAGGTGTTTATTAAATTAATACACTACAAGGATTTGTGCTGAATTCATTATCTGCATACACTAAAAATTATTGAATTGTAATTATCGATAATTTCAGTCGTTTTTCCTTTAATTTATCTAATTTAAATACAAGAATAATTTGTGAAAACGAAATTGTATTCTCGGCGTGAAGATAAATATAGTATCAAATTAAATGAAAATATTTTGAAAACTTCTAAAATGACCCATTTTAAAGTTATTATTCGCTTAACCAATTACTCAGTTTATTTGCTTTTCCAATTTTGCTTGATTCAGCAACATTTTTTTTTCTATTCTTTTTTATTATTTATACCAACATTTTAAGAGTATAAAGCAAAAAAAGTTAGTTATCAGACGTCTTTGAATTTAAGTGGTTATGGTAGGAAAAGTTTTAATTAGCTCTTTAAGTATAATATAACAATCTTAGTGGTTATAAAATTAATTATGTTTAATCATTTAATTCTATACAGCTTATAAAAATGTCTTTCTCTTTGTTCAATTAGTATGTGTATGTGTACAATTACGCTGAAAATACTTCCGCATGAAAATTAATTGTAGTACTCTATTGGAAAATGAACACTCTTTTATTTGTTGATTAATTCTTGATCATTTCACTCTCTAAGGCGGACTCCCACTACTCGTGTATTTGTCCCGTGTGGTTGTCGGTAAAATGCCGCGAGTCAAAGAGATTTTCGGCTTAACCTGAAATAGTTCTTCACTCACTTCTGTCTCTTGGTCAATGTTGTCTTGCTCTTTGTCTGTTGGTCAATGTTTGGACATCATCAGAAGGACGATTGGAACAAACCTAATACATTATATTACAACCATAATTACAGCCAAGGATTCTTTCCTGGGAATTCGCGGAAACCTTTTGCTGTAAATGCTATGGTTCGTGCGAACTTCTGTTAATCAGAAAATATACTTTCGTTTTTTACTATGATTATCCCAGGTTTTTCGAATAATTCGCACACCGTATGTTTTCGATCGAAAAAGGGCCAAAAATTTCGAATAGACACAATGAACAACTTTCCTTTTATTTTAACCAAAAAGAACCATAACATTAATTAGTATAATTTCTGATGAAAATAATTCGGATGAAAATGTATATCCAAAGAACGGTCAGTTTAAAGATATACCTTTTGGTATTCAATTAGTATTGGGTTTTCCAACATTTTTTAAAAATAGGTACTTACCTCATAAATTGTTACATTTTACTTTTAACACCTTTAGAAACTATAGTTACGCTTTAAATAATATAATAGTACCCATATGTGGTTAGTGTTTGAAACTTCTACTTTCTAGAGGTAGCACCACTAGCCATATTTTCGATAGTAGAAAAAGAAAAATAGCGATTTAAAAATTCATTGAAGTTACAAAAACCCCTTGCTATTAAGGTCGTTGATCGATATAGCATTGGCGCGAAAGATATTTTATCTTTTTTAAATTTTTATATAGATGTCATTGTAACCAGATTATCTGTAACCGAAGGACAATAAAAAAAAAAAAAACAATATTTTTAACAATGTTTTTCCCATCCAGGCCCTAATTAGGATCTAAAGGCAGACCGAAAATTTAGAGACTTTGGCTTCCAAAACATTTTCCACAAAAAGCCTACAGTCCAACAGTAATACGGGCTAAACTGCCCTTTACTAGATCGGCCCAATGAGCATTTGCCTGATTTGTCCTGTGACTAGTCCGGGTTTGTTCCTATCCGTCTTTATCTTTCTTTGGTTCTCTTTGATTAATGTGTTCTCGCGATGTTGGCAACATTCATTGGTAATGGTTAACAACACTGGAAATCGTAAATGTGTCAGATTTTTTCTCTAATGAACACACACCAATTAATGTTAGAACAAATGAATAATAAAATTGCATCCACCGTTGGTTGTTTATCCTTAAGCCTAAGTTATGCAAATAGTTTATGCCATTTTTGTTCGTAATTAAAATTGTACGTTTTCTGTAGCTTTCCGTTTTTTTTTTCGGGTTTCTAATCATGTAGATCGCAAGTAAAATTTTGTATTGAAGGCGAAATTTTATTTCTAAATGGGTATCATTTGCTAAATTTTTGTTAGATACCTATAACAAATTTCAGAATTTCATTTTTCACGTATTAAGTATTGATCTTTTCTTGGCTGCTAAAAACCTTTGTTTGTATTCAATGTAGGTACTTCAAACTACTTTAATAAAACGGCTTAATTTTTATTTTAAATGTTGTGTCTCGTACAAACAGAAATTATTAAAGTAAAATCATTCACGAATTAATAATTGTTGCAAATAAGAAACTGCTTACAATTTCTTAGTTAGCTATTGTTAGACTTATATGGTACCTAATAATAATAATAATAATAATAATAATAATAATAATAATAAACAAGTAGAGTGTTTATTTTGAAATCAAGATAGAAGCTATTTTACAGCGGAGAACGTTTATAACGAAAACACTTAAGACGAAAATAAGTTAATACTAAATACATGTAGGTATGTATATTTGTGATTCTAATTTAATTCTAATTAACAAACTGTTATATTGTGATGCCATTCATTTTTTCTTTTAAGACCAAATTTGTTTTAACACTAATTGTAAGAAACACTTCGATCCCTTAAGCTCCATTTGTATTTAATTATTACAGAAGCAAATATTCATTGAAGTTTTTGTTTATTTGATTCTTGAATTCTTGTTTCATTTCTCGTGAGTCTTTTCTACTATGCCATATTATTAAGAAAGAATAAATTCGTCAATGATAAACCGCCCAAAAATTGCAAATGAAAAATAATAAAATCCCACATTTGGTAAAGCATGGCAAGGAAAGGTTACCTACATAAAAATGTCTCACGTAATATAATATAAAATTTTATTGGAACCAAGTTTCGAGGTAATGATGAGTGAGGTGGATGTGAAATGTAAGTCAGGGAAATGTGAGTCATAAAATCTGAGAACTTTGAAATCAGCATTTCTGATTTGTTGACTCATTTGAAATTACAATCGTATCTATTATTATAGAACGGTTGTTCTCTTGACGGTGATGATGGTGATGACTTTAATATACTATGACGGTGGTACGTCGCTTATTATCTGTCTGAAGTGTGCTCGTTTACGGTCTATGGTTTGCACATCCTTTATTTCCTGGTCAGAAAGAGGTCAATACAATAATTGATAATTAAATGCAAAATTAAGTAAAGATTTTGCACAACGAAGGTTTGTTAGATTATTCAAACATATTTAGTTTAAAGTTCATCCTACTGACTTATATTGATTTTATATTTTTATATCTATTTAATAAATTATATTTTATATTATTTATATTGATTATTGATATTAGATCCTATAATTATTAATCTCCTGTTTTTTATTTTTTCGATTCGCTTTATACAATTTTTAACATCTAGTTGTAATTAATTATGTTACGCATTTAGAACGACTTTTAATCACCCCCTCCTTTACATAGCAAGTCGTAACCAAATACCTATAATTCCCTTATATTTTAAATACTTTTTAAAAATATTATTTTAAATGTATATGAGGGTATGCTATAAGTTTTCTGTCCAAGAACTGCAGCAAAGCGATACTCTCGGGACATTAAACAGGTTAGCTATAAGTAAATTGGACGTGACAAATTTTATTTTAATTTTTTAATTAATCACCATCCGCAGTGTTGAAAGACTCCTTTCATTCCTATTTCTGGCATAAGGGGGACGATATCAAATAGTAACAATTTTTAAGGGTCGGTAAGAGACAAAAAAGTAGTTATTATTATCCAAAAAATAATGTAATTTTTCTTCAGCAGTAGTATTGTTTAGAATCAGATTTCATTTTAATTTTTTATACAAAAATACCTGATTACGATACTTAAGGTTGTTCCATCATCAGCTGTTGACATATACGCACATACCATCTTACTTTGGACGTCACTTATGTTAGTTGTTAGTAGTCTAGTAGATCAGAGTCCGTGCAATCTCTTTCCCACTCGTTTTCTCCCCTCTACTCAGTCGTTGTTTATAAACCTCATAGTACGAATATTTGAAGAATAGTTTTTATTATGTTAAACATACACCGCGATATGCTCGAGCAGATTAAAAATTATTAACATATTTTTTATTGATTTTGTCATTTTTCTACACAGTTTCTTCGATTTCTGAAGTTCTTGACAATGACTTTTTTTCTATTGAACATTTTAATTTTTCCATATAAAGAACTTATGTTAAAATTTTACTTCTGGGGTATGTCTTTTAGTTACCTATATCTTGGTTCAGAATTATCCTCAACCCTCAAAGATTTAGGATTCTTTTAACGATATTATTAATTTTTCTGTTAATATTCATTAATTCCGTAAAAAGATTTAGTTATATTGGGAACAACTTTGAAAGTTTTCTCGAAATTAACGTGTGCATTTGGCGTTCTTTGAGCGGCATTTCAGAAAGTGTCTCTACGTTAGACTAAATGTGGTTCTAATACCGAAGAAAAACTTTGTATCTATACAATTTTTAACGTTTTAAATGTACTTTTATGGACATTTTGCGTTTTAAAAATGTGTACAACTACAAATGAAGCCATAATTTGTCGCATAAAAATAATCACGCAATTGGAAAAACTGATGAAATATTTATATTGTTATTGTATTGGATCACAATAAAACGAACGTGTAAAGAAATTGAGCTTGTAAAATTTGCTGTTCTTATTAAAAATTATAAAACATTTTATAATTAAACTACCATATGGTCTGTAAGTAAATTAATAAAGCGTTAAAATAAGAAAATTGCCTTATTATGATAATTTCAAATCTTACTATTGAAACCTGATTTAAAAGAAATGTATATAGGTATATATGTATAGGTATAATATTTGTTGTTAAAATACACCTATTGATTATACAATTTACACATTAAATTCACACGTTTTCCACACAAAATTAGCATCAAAGGAAACTTGCGTAAATCTAATGTGTGAGATCACGTCAACGATTTTTAACTAGGTAGGTACTCGCTGTGTCTGATTAGTTACAATCCTCTTTTTATTTTTGTTTTATTAAAAGGCAAACAGACACAAATAAAACATAATAATTCACGTTTAGCAAAATTATTTATGATACTTTTATATTTAGGGGTATTTGTTTTATAAAATGCATACGGGATTTATTGCATGCACGATGCATGCTCATATATTTGAACGTAATCGTTCTTATTTGCTTTGTTCTGTTTATGTGTTATTAAATTAATATTTTTTTTTTTGCTTAACATACCTATTTCGATAGTGTTTTCATTTTATCAAACATTATGTAAAATACTGGAATTTGCTGCGTTATCAATTATAATGTTTGGTTTATTTAAGTGCATTTATTTATATTCGCTCACATTTACACTAAGAATTGTCTTGCTCTTTAAATGAGTAAGGTAGAGCGGGGCTTAAAGGTCCAATTTGACTATTTTGAATTATACAGTGAAAACCGAGCTTACTTTTTGAAAATGTACAACACTAATCAAATAAATAGTTATCATACCATGATTTAACGCAATTTTTAGCAGAATTATCATAATAGAAATAGATCATTTAACTAGACCGTTTTTAACATCGTTTTTCTAGACCTTGTCGCTTGTCTCTTTTTGCCCCATAGTGGGGGTAAAAAGGTATATAAAAATGTCCAATAATTTATTTTAATTTTAAAATGGTTATATGAAATAATAATAATATTTCATTTACTTAATGAAATTTGAAAGTACATATATGTGTATTCCAAAAACAAAACATTAAAAGCACGGTTATAATTATTACAAAACAAGGTATTTTCTTGAAAAATAAAAATTATTGCGTATTAGGTTTGTTAAACGGCGGAGTTCTGCTAAGACTTCTCTTAAGTTTCTCTAGGTTTTCTAATGGAGAGCCTTTTATTTCGTTTCAGAAAAGTAGACTTCTAATCTCTTCCAGCAATTTTTTTTTTTTTGGCAGGCTAAGTATGTTTCTGGTACACTCATTTCGTATTTAATGGCACAGTCGTAAGTCATGCGACGAACTTCTTTAGGACCCATAGCGCGGAAAATTTATACAAATATGATCAAGTATTTTTTGAGACTGACTTTTTTTTCTTTATTAAATATCTGCCTTTGAGTACCATAGCCGAACCTCAAATTAACAGGATCATTCTTCATTCGTTTAATTAATCTTGATAATGAAGTAATACTTAATTCAAAGTCACGGCACATCTATTTTTATGATTTATTTTCATTGATAACTAAATTTCCTACACGTTGTATTAAATCTATAAAAGTGCAAAGATCAGATTTTCTTTTATTGTTGCGTATACTGAAACAAACAAAAATTTAATAACTAATATACAAATCATGGAGTAAACAGGTTTAATGTGGGTGAAAGGTTCAAACTGGACCCCAACCATGAGTTAGTATTTTACAAGCTATAAAAAATACCGTTCAAACTAGCTAAAAACGAATTATGAATCGTGAAAATCATACACATAACCTGTACTTACAAACGTTGTTAAGGCATATGAAAAGAAATAACATTGCTCAAAAAAAAAAAAAAATAATAAGTAAAAAATTTATTATACTTAGGTACACTCAGGTACGTTCAAGTTTTACCGCGTTTTTGAGACACGGTCATATATCTCCTGGTTGCGTTGTCACTCAACTGCTAGCGATACCTTTTAACACTTCCCGCATCCTATTTTTACTACTTGCATAATTTGAAAAAAAAAAAAAAAAAAAAAAAAAAAAAAAAAAAAAAAACTACACGTCATTAGTTTCTTAGATATTTACGGTGGGCCGTTTTACCCGCGGACCTTTAAGCCCCGCTCCACCCTACCTATATGAAAGTTAGCGAAATTACATGTACTTTTGACGTCTATTTTATTTTACTTTTTCTAAAGTTTTAGGATGGATGCCGTCTATAAACTACTTTATAATAGTGAACTAAAATTATAACAAATTAACAAAAAGTGGCACTATCATGAAACTATAATAGTAGGTATATTTAATCCAATTGTTTATAACATGTGTACTCATGAAATCGTTAAAAGCTCATTCACTAATACTTCAATATTTTAGGGTGGAAAATTATGGAAAAAATTTAGGTAGTGGGTAGTACTTAAAACACATTTTCAACCAAAAATCTTTCATTAAGATCTACGTTGTGTAGAAAGTTATAGTTTTTGTGATATGGGATATTCTCGATTACTTTCTATTTCAATAAAATAATTACTTAAATTCTTCAGGTTTTGATAAATTGTATGAAATTTACGGTCCATAGTACATTTATCTACAGAAAACCAAATTAAATTTTTATCTTGTTACGAAAAAGTACTAAAAACCCTCGGCTTTTATACTTCAGTTACTTATTTTTCTATTACTGATTGAAATATTTAGACATTAAAATTATGTTTCATTTAAAAAACAAATAAATACTTGATTGTGTGTGTTCTAACACTCATTTCATCACTTTTTCCTATCAATGATTCATTTAATTTTCAGTAGGTAATTGAGTGAAAGAGAATCACGATACTTTTTGAGAGTAGGTTCGTTTGAGAGTTCATTCTTTATCAAAAAATTATCTCTTTTGTCGATTTTTGGTTTATACACAAACGCTTAAAAAAACTTCAAAAATCCGATTTTATCCAAAAAATTACAGCATTTCTTAAACTTTTCTTTGTTTTTACTATTGAATATTAGCAGACCCACTCCTGCTACGTTTATGGCTGACAAATGTAACTTGCGTTAAAAATAATTTACGTTGGAATAATCTAATAAACATATTTTATATAAAAACAGTTTGTTACATATTTAATTATTAGATACTTTTCTACAAGATTTATATATTCCATTCCATTCCATATTCCATAAAATCCATTCATCCATTCAAAAAGGACAACATAATCTTCTAGAATAACGCGTTTTTTAGAATGAATTACCTACAATCTATGTTCATTTGGAATAACCTACCTTTCTAATGGTGTAAGAACTTTGAAAATTAGAAATGTGGTTTTGGAGATTACTCTCTGCAGTTAATGGTCAGTTAACAGTGGAACAAAATATAGTAGCTGCATAGTAAAAGTATGCAATACGATATAGCAAAAATAAGTTTTAATAAAGGCTACTAACTTTGAAATTCCTGATACTTTAAATCGAAAAAATACTTCAGTTTCATCTAAAGTTTTTTCGCCGTATTTCCATTGTCCAAAATTCATCTATGGTTTTCCCCACGTTTACTACTGTTAAGGTGGCTGAATTAGGATTTTCCAAGATAAAATTTTTAAATTTTGGAAATAATTTAGTTGTGATTCGCGAAAAATATCATTCGATGCTCGAAAATTTAACTGGCCATTTTAAATTACAAAAATATGCATTTACTCTTTTGAATTTTAAAGAGTTAGGACATATAGTGATAAATTTTATGTTACTTTCTTAGAAGTTCAGATAAATTTAAATGCGCAATATGATAGTGCACAATCTATGTATTTTTATGCAACGTAAGATATATTTAAGGATAAATAAATTAAATAAAAATAATAAATTCTATTTTTAATATTGCTCTTTTAAGTTTCTTGATTCCTGAAAATCCCCGGGAATCTCTTAAAACATATGGAAATGAGAAAAGATTGAGTCTAAATAACCATAATTACAATGCATTAAATTTTTTTCGATCAACTAATGACTTTTGACACATATCGTCACATGAATCTTCTATTTCTGCATATTAAGAAGACAGCTACTGAATCTTTTTTAATTTATTCAACAACAGTTAAATACATTTGTGTACCTAAGTTTTACAAGTTTCCCTACAAATTAGCATATTTGATATCTTCATGATATATACGAACTCTAATCCGTAATAAAATTATATTGGCTCTGTCGCTCCAAAAGGTTAATTTATTACAAATCTTTTCAAGATTTGCAACATCACCTTACTGTGATTTCTCTTTTGATTTTTTTGGTTTCAACCAGACATTTAATTTTATTCAACATTTTTATTATATTGTATTTTTACTTTAACGAAATTTGTAGTTTTCCATTTCGTAGCACCCATGCGTGTATCTTTTTCCAATAATACAAATTTGGTCGGTTTTTATAAAATATACGCTTTCTTAATTTAAAAAAAAAAAATACTTACCTTTATATGTGTATAAGAACCATTTTTAAAACATATGCGTGAATATTAAAAACTTAGTGTAAGTGAGTAAAGTTCTCCCAACGTAAATGAAAGTATTTTCAAAAATTAATGAGCCAATGTATTTGAAACGGCATTGATTTTTATTAAATATACTTATTAACACCTGAGTCTCACTTGTAGTATGATGAAGAAGTGTGTGTAATGTGTATATAATTGTACATATACTATTAATTAATTTCACATGTTTCACTTAAAATTAGATATAGTTATTATGTGCATATGCACTTAACGATTGAATGATCAGCGACCAAGTTTAAAATCTTGTTTCTTCTTTACTTAAAGAGTTCACTTTCTTGGTTGATTAATTTCATAATAATGAAGGTATGAAGTCAGTTGGGTAAAAATTTACCAACCCACCCTTTTTTTACTTTTTTTACATTTTAGGAGGTTTAGAATCATCAGATTTTGTAAAAATATTAGTTCGGTCATCTGACGTTTAAGTGTCTTTTCAGTCAATAATTATCTTATTTTTTCCAAATTTCGTACGGTGGCTTCTATAAAGAAACCAATGCTCTTCCTATTTACAGAGTGTTAAATTAATTCAAATGTAACTTATGATATTATTTCTTTTAGAAATACCTACTATTTCTATATTGTAACACGCTTGAATACAGGTTTTTACTACAAATACAACGTTTCTCATTTCAAAAGAAACTCTTTTCATTTCAAATAAATTTTTTTAACAGTTTCATTGGAAATTAGATATATACTACAAATTTTACACTTAACTTTATTGTTTTTTGAGTCCTAAATTATAAGTAGAAATTATAATACGATAAGATTTCATACCTGATAAAACATCAGAACTTGATTTTTAATCTCAGTCATCGATAAATTTTTTTTTTTACTTCAATACAAAATTTTTCATTTCAAAAAACACTTTCTTAAAATTTTCATTGGATCTTGAGTGAAATGTTTTACTTTGTTTAATTCGGGAATTTCGGGAAAAACAAACGATTGTATTTGCATGTGCATAAGATTAAGTGGAGATATCCAATCGTCTTCAGAATCTCGCACACGAAATTCCCACGACTTCAATAAGTATACTCAGCTTTAATTACAAAGTAAAATATTTAATCCAACATCCAATGAAAATTTTTAAAAAGTGTTGTTTGAAATGCAAAAAGTTTCTTTTGGAATGAAAAACGTTGTATTAGAAGTAAAAAAACTATATCAGGGGACTGAGACTAACACACAAGTTCTGACGTGTTATTTGTTATCATATCTGTATTATAGTTTCTACTATAATAATTTAGGAAACAAAAAACAATGAAGTTAAGTGTAAAATGTATAGTATAGCAATTAAGAAATCCTAAATAGTTTTAATTCACACTGATTAATCTATATTAGAAACTTCTTATATGTTATTAAATAGCATACAGGAAATAAATTCAAACACCTTCCTTAACATTGATAACAGTTGTTTGTATTACTTCTTACGTTATAGGTCGCGATTAACTTGTTGATTTTTTAAGTGTTAAAATTCATAATGGATACAGATAATTTAAAGAGATTTGTTGCGTTTAAAGCAATTCAACCCTGATTAATTAGATTCGGTTTATTAATTTAGACGTAATAACTCGTAAAGGTTATTTAGAGAAAATCAAATGCGTCACACGATACGACTTCGAGTGAATATTTTCAATGTCACATCAACTAGATTTTATGAATAAGTTCAAATGATAGTAGAGATAAAGAACAATCAAAAAATAGTAATACCTTCAATAAAATGTACAAGTAATAAATATTTTCATTTTATTAATAATAATATATCATCTAAAGAATATTTTTAAAGTAAAAAACGAAATATCTTATGATATTGAAAGATGATATTTATTAAAAATATTATTACAATATCTTTAGTTTAGAAGTAAAATCAAAGAGTATCCACCGAAATTGACGTCAATATAATCATTGTTTTTGTTCCATTTTTCTGCTATGTTTTTAATGTATCGAATGTATGGAAAACATCTAGTTTAAGATTAACTCATATTATGAATAATGTATTGAAAATTTATATGAAGATAGAAAAATTGAAAAATGTTTGCTTGTAATGAGAAAATATTTTTTATGATAGATGTATTTCAAAATTGGCTGTTAGTTTTATTATGCGTATAGTAATACGAGTAATATGTATAAGCATGCTTCTTACATTTATGTATAGAAAACTTTCTCCCTCACTTTCACTTTCATAATATTTGCAGCGTTATATTAATAAATGTTGTATCTAAAAACTTGCTTTATATTTATCAAGATAATAATAATAATTAAATGCGTTTTTTAAACTGTAAAAATCAAATTATAACTAAAATATATGATAAGTAATTGATTTGACTAAATACTACCTATAATACGCATATACCAACTTATTTTCACTTGAGATTTTTTAAATATTATAAGGTTTGACTTATATTTATCTTAATTAAAATTGCGTTAATTATAGGTTAGTAATAACATGATTGAAGTTACCTATACGTATATTATTTTTATTAAAAATTTTGTATTAATAAATACATTTCCATTAAATGTCGTGCCCATAATTAAAATTAAATCTGCTTTAAATTTTAAATGAAAATATTAGACAGGTATACAAAATTTAACCAAAATTTGGGACCAAAAACTGGTAGCTTTTTGATGGTTTTACGTACTATCGTCGCATATTTTCCCTATCACAAAATGCTCATACTTCTCTTATTTTCATCTTTGCTTCCTACGGAAAATAGTTTGTGGGCTCTTCACGACTAAAATATTTAGCACACATAGTATGTACAGTATAATATTACACTAGTATTTTATACTAAATACGTACATCAAAGTCAATATGTACAGTGCATAACCAAGACCTGAATAACATATTATATAATTAAGTAACATAAACTAGGTAAATAGTTTATTGTTGTAGAGTTTTATCACAAAAATTCTACAAAATTTTTTTATAATGATTTAAAAAAATTAAATATTTATGTAAAACACATTTATTAATTTAGCTGTACATTTTGGCTGGGTATTTTTTTATATTAAGTGCGAGTTTTTAAAAACATAAGTAGTAAGTACCTAGTATACATTTTAGTTGATTTTTGAACGAAAAACAAAATATGTACATCAAAGCTTTAATACCAAAATTATTCTTCTTATAATTACGTCTTCACAAGAGTAAAAGTACATATTGCGCGTACCAACAATTAAGCCAAATATTTAAATATATTTTCGGGGCCAATTCTCGATCCTTATAACCTCTATTAGAGATTCATCAAGTCAAGTAGTTGGACATTTGACAGTGAATTGCGCTTGAGTTAGGGATGGGCAAATGTATAAAATATATCAATATATATCGTATATAATATATATATATCGTAGCTCCAGCTATTTACTATTTATCAAATGCAAAATACAAATCTAAAATTATTAGGCCTGCAGAAATATTAACTAATATATTCGATAAAACTGGTATTGTTACATCGATTGAAAGTGACAGTGATAACGATTAATTAATTGAAAGGATGTATATTTTTTTAAACATTTTGTGTAATTTGATTCTTATTTTGCAAAACTTTTAAAAGAAATTAAAAAAAAAAACTATAATTTTTTTGAATTTGTTGTCTGTCTTAAAAAAATTAGTGATCGCTACCCAAATATTAGTGCGGATTATATTTTTTTAAAGTATGTTCCACCAAACCGATTTTCCGAAAATTTTTGTGATAAGTAGTTACTTAATAAATACATAAAATATATTTTTTTGGTAGGTGTCAACTAAGAGGGAGGTATAAAAACAGCCCTTTAAATATTTCAATAATTTTTTTTGCCACTAAAATATTTTTATTGAAGCACGAAAAAAATATGTAATACAGAAATTGTTATTGTATATCCTTTTCTGAAAAAATTTTTGAGTTATCTTGATTAGTTTCGGAGAAAAAAAATTCAGTTAAGGGTTGTAACCCCTCTAACTCCGATAATAGAAGGGGTAGCGGTCTAATATCAAGTATACGTACTACCCCCACCTAGAGGTATATTTGGATAAAAACAAAATAAACGTCCGATCAAAAAAACCTTTGGGCCCGCTGGCTTATCGTTAAACGGCTATACCCTTTGTTGCAAAGTCAATGCTTGTTTTGATTTAATATATATAAATATTATTTTCTACTTGAGTTTTACTCAATTTCAAGTTAAATAGAGGTCAGGTAGCTTGAAAATTAAGTCAAGTTGCAAACCCCTATCCTTGATAGCCTTTTTACGTAGAGTTTTATTTTATTCTGAGCATAACACTTACATGCTGAAAGCCCGCACCCTTTACCATTTAAGTCATATTACTAAAAAATTATTAGACTTAAAATATTTTACATAATAACGTATATAGAAATAGGTAGTGGGTATATTATAACTAAATACTCAAAATGCCATATTTACCGTAATTATATTTAATTTGTACTTTAATCCTTTCGTTTAAAAATTTGTCATTACAAACTTTTTGTATTTTTCAATCATCGCAAAAGATACTTGGATGATACCTGGATTGTTAGTACTTATTAAATAGGATGGTAAGCAGATTAGTAAAAGTAGCTTTGCTATTTAAAGAATTATCATATAATATGCCAAATAACCCTGAAAAAAACCCAAATTCGAAGAAAAATGCATGTCGTCTACAGTTGGTCCATTAAGCATGAGTTTGTTTTTTCTTATCATATAACTAATAAATTGTAGAGATGGTATACTAATCTCATTGAAATTATTTTCTCATATGTTTGATCTTTACAACTTGTAATTTTTACAGTTATACACCGTTTTCACTTAAACCCTGTATCAAAATTAAATCATCTTGCTAAATTTTTAACTAAAATTTTAAGACAACAGTATGAAATTAGTTCATTTTTCATAATATGATGAAAATAGATTTGTATCATAACTTGAATTATTTCATAAATGCATAGGTATAGTTAAACCTAAAATGTATTAAGATATTCAAATGCAACAGTATTAGAATTCGTATTAACGAGGCTCGTCTGCGTATAGTACGAGTATAGATACTATTGAGCTTTAATAAATGCAACTCTTGATATTATTATCATTTTATAACATTGAAATTCTTCCTACTATATCTGACCAGTAACCTTACTCCTAGCCTTGTCATAACTTGATATATTTATAGATAAACACAATGATAGGTAATGATTGAAATTACCTAACCAATTTTATCACTTAAACCTCACAAGCAAAAGCGTCAACTTACAATAACTCAAAATAAAAAATAATTAAAATATCACTTGCGCTCGTATGATCAAGTCAATGACCCCTCTGATGAAGAGCAAAGAATTGCGCGTAATATAATTTTTATTTAAATAAATATGTAAATAAATAAATGATTATAGCCAACAATCAAAATAATTGTATTTATAAACTGATATATTATTTATTTTTTAATATTAAAAAACACTTTTAATGAAACGTACGAGCGCACTTGAATCAAATAATATGAAGCAATGACGAATTAATTAACATAATTTATGTGTCTTGAATTATACGTCTAGTCGTAAAGAATACAAAAAGGAGTCAAATAAGTAATTAATTAAGAAATTGAAACATAAAATCAAAGTACAAAAAAATCTATTAATGCAATATGCTATGATGCTTAAATCTACTTGAAAATATTTTTTTTTCTTGAAAAAATATGTTTAAATGCTTCAAACTGAAGGTTAATGCTATTATATTTGCCGAATCAATGAGCTCTATTAAATTTTCTGCTAATAAATACAACCTTTACATGCCAATTATTTCGATTAGTTCTGTGCACTTGTGAGCCCATAAATTTTAGACTTGTTAAAAATTGCTGGAATATGAAAATACTGTTCGTGCATACAATTTTGCAGCGATTATATTGACTCTAATAAACCTAATTAAATCAATCGCTAATTACAAGGTACCTACCTACGTTTATCAAATGATAATTTTAGCGTAACTTAATCAAATGATAACGACCTTTATTAATCTATTAATGCTAATTAAATAATAAGTGTAGTTTGAAAGTAATGTTGTCGTATTGAATGAAACTACGACGAATTATTTATGATAAACGTATATATAGTAATATAGAAGAAAAGATCTGTTTGATTAAATTCCTAAATATTTTTAAAGTTATTGATAACAAAGAGATTCTTCATACTATGGTGATTATTTTCTTGATTACCTATTTGTAGTAGTAGATTGATCGAACATATGTTATGAATGGTTGCCTCGTTTAATTTAATCAAACTTCAATATTTGTGAGATTACTTTCTACTTTAAATCTTCCCACAGAAATAATTAATCATGATTTAAGTTGGTGAATAATTAGTTGAACCATGCTTAGTTCAGAATATCTTTCTAGTCATGGTTTCCTAAAAATAAGAAACATACAGTTGTGAATATCACAAAGTTAAATTTCCCATTCACGGAGACAAAAATTCATTTCTCGGTTGAACATGTAGTGAAAAACTAAGCTACAATAAAAGCCACCCTTTTAAACCGTATAAACTTCTTTTTATGGATTTAGTATCAAGTTTTATATTTGAATTTCAATAACTATGTAATTTTTTTTTGCAACTGTTATAAATAAAGGCTCTTAGTAGTCGGCATTCATTGTTATCATCAATTATCTAAATTTTGGATTTTTGTAAACTTATACCACAAGTACCAAAAGTACCAAGTACCAATAGGTAGTTCATATAGTATTAATATTGTCTGTAATTTTCTAATGAAACTAATATTTACGCGTGATACATAGACAAAGATATTCTCATAATGTTTGCTTCATAGGCTAAGTCTTACAGCATAACGATAACGATAGTTTTTATTATCATTATTGTTGTTATTTGCATAATTGCTTCATAATTTTAATCACAAAGGCCTTAGCTTAACCTTAGCCAGTCGCTGATTGCAGTGATTTTAAGCAAACAATTATTTCAATGCAGGTGATAGTTTTAAAGATGTTGACTTACGTAATAAAAGCGTAGATAATTAATACAATAAAAAATAAATGAAAGAAAAACTACGTTATTAATGAGTATTTTATTTTTTGGAAAATGTAGCTTTTCTTTCAACCAATAATGAAAGAAAAGACGAACATGACGCCTGGTGAGATAGCAATGACAGCCACTAGGCAGGTGGACAATAAAAAAGTTAATAAATAAAAGAAGACTTTGCATTCAATTAAAATTTGCTAAAAATGTCTGATCGGTTATAAATATCTTTGTTTTGGTCAATTAAAAATTGATTCAAGTCTCATACTGGTAATTTTGTTTGCGTAGGTCAAGACAATTAAGGTCAGAGCTCACAAAAATCGAACTTTTTTCCAAATATTTCAATTCCTATGTTTTCATTAACTCGATGAGTTATTAATTATTTTGTAAAATGTAGAGGATAAGCTTTTATGAAGTATGCATAATAATAATTAACAAGTCCACTTAATGGCGCAACGGTTAGAGCAGTTAATCTCTGCTCCATGTGTCAGTGCTGAGTTTTATCTCCGTTGAACCCCTAGCTATAAGACTTATGATCTAACAATAAGATTTATGATCTACAGATATTTTATGTAGGTAGACAGTCGTGATACGACCTTTGATTTAAGAGCGACTTAAAACACTCAAAAATAATAAATTATTAACTATACCTACTCTATTCATAAAATGCAAACTGTGGATAAAATTTTGTTATACTTATTATGTATTGTATAATTTTAAAAAAGTAGATCAATTATAGTCTAGCTAGGTCCTAGAATTTCAATATAATATTTGTAGTTAATATAATACATTTTTTTAAGTTTATATGATTTTTTTATGTAAATTTTTCTTATTACATTGGTAAATTTCTCAAAATGCTCATTAAACTTTAAATGGAATAAAAGAATTATTATTTTTAAAATATTTAAATATTCAACCTATATTTCCACAATGAAATTTATCATTCATGAAATTTATTGTTGTCCTTGGTTATTTTTACAATTGATGGGAGTCTAATTGCCCACACTTCTTTACAATTTATCGTTAAACAATTAAGATTGTTATAAAAATAAACATTTTACAATTCATATAACATTGTTTTATTACATATAACTTAAGCATTTAAAAAAAAACTTATGATCAGTCTGCGAGGTCGTAAGAAACCGCAACGAGACCCTCTGTTTCGGTGAAATGTTTTCCTTTATTATTTGCATAGTAAACATCAATGTTATTTTAATTCGAACTGAATTTCTTTATAGAAATAATAATCCTAAAAAAATAAATATAACTAGCATGGGCTCTAGCTTAAAACCTTTTATAAGATGATATTCTCACTAAATTACCAAGAAATGTTGAAAGAATTGATGTTATTTTGTTATAATTGTATTTTTAACATCCCTTTTTCGATTAATATCAGTCATTTATTTTGAAAGTTATATAAGTTCATTAAAAAAAGCTTATATGATGTACTACCTGATATCCTCCTACTTCGATTACATACCTAAATTAAATTGAATTATAATTGTAGAAACTTTCATATTTTTCATGTTTTGATAGGAAAAATATATTGGTTACCCTTTGAGAACCGTGAATTTTCCAAAACAAGATATATCGTATTCTGGATGGAACTCCTAGACTTTAGCAATTGCGGCTTAGGCTTGGGCCAAACTTGAGTAATCAAGCCTGGTGGATCAGGTCTCAGCCAAGCTTGGTTAGCCGTAGACTGACCAAGGTCTCTAGCTGAGAGCCAAGTTTGAGCAAAGCTTGAGTAACCATAGACTTGTCGAGGCATTTTTTTGGGATATAAATTATTCAAATTGTTATCTTCAGATTTTGGATTCATACAAAATGTTCAATCATTTTTGTTGGAAAATTCTGCTCCCACAGGAAACGTTTAATTTTCCAGGATTTTATTGCACCCATTGTGATATAAACTACCTATCTCTATTAAGAATCACATTAATTTGTCGCTTTATTTCTGTGTATACTAGAAGGCAAAACTAATTTAACATTACATTTTAATTATTTTTTTATTTTAATAATGAATATACGCCAGTTATAAATGTATAGTTTAATATAAATAGTTTCATATTACATCGTCAATTAATGATTTGCGATTGGGTATCGGAAAAAGTCTCGAAAGGGACGAAACGTTTTACGAAAACCAATCAAAATCATTAATAACAAGAATAACATTTTTATTTAATATCCAAAACCCATGAACAATTATTATTATATTACATTTTAAACTATATTCTACAAGAGCTGTGCATTTTGTCGGATATGAATATAAACTCTAATAACTATAAAGGTCTATTCTATTATATGTTCACAAACTTATTAAATATCTCTATAAAAATATCTACAATCCGTTGATACGTTTTAAATTTATAAAAGAACAAACAAATTTATATATTTATAATATACATATTAAAATCGAAAACGGGCAAAAATAAGGAAGACAATTAGATCGAATCACGCGTTGAAGACGGGTGGATTATTCTCAAATGTTCCATAATTAGACAATAGAAATTAAAATATTCAACAATCAAATACCAGTCTCTGGAATGCTTTAAAACACAAGCTTAAATTAGTATAAGCACTAGAATTCATCAAGTCAAGTAACTGAACATTTTATCCTACAAATTGAGCTTAACATTTTAACTTTGTAGTGAAATAACTTGCAAATTCAATGCTTGGCTTGATATTTATATACTAATGTTAGATTTTACTTGATTTTACTTTATAGTTTTGAACCAAATTAAGATCAAATAGCTTGAAAAAAAAGTCAAACAGTTCGAAAATCGAATCAAGTATTGGATCTTTAATAAGAACTGAGCCATTCAATCGAAAAACAGTAGTAATTCATTCGTGGTTCGGTAGTAGGTATAGATAATCATTTAAATTTTATAGTAATTTTTTTGAATAAAAAATTATAGGCTAAGGTTTATAGAAAATAGTTGGTATATGTATAAAGAAAATATCTACTTTTTAGCGCTTGTTTTTTTTTACAAGATCAAAGTTTATTTGCAATGATGTACCATTCGCTTGTTGAATAAAATTTAAAATAAAAATACTGCAATTTACATGTAGATATACACACGGTATATTCATATGCAAAAAGATATCAGAAAACACAAAATTTCTCTGTATGTTAAAAAGTTATTTTACTTTCTAACCAGATTTATTTTTGTCTCACTATATGCTCTCGAACCGGGGAGAGAAAGTTAAACACTTAAATACATGATAATATGATATTTGTTAAAGAAATCTACCTATGTGTAATATGATTGAATAAAAAATGAACGAATACAAATGATGTAAAAAGTGATGGTCCGTTAGAGTTCTACTTGATTTTATGCAGATTTTTTTTTCAATGATAACACTTTCTACACCTCTACGTTTCAATGTGATAACTTAAACCGTCGTTAAATGTTATCTATTTAAATTGATATTAAAATCTCTCATGCTGTATTGGCACGCTTTGGTGCAAAAGAAAAAAAAATTAATGGGGTGCCAAGAAAGTTTTGTGCTGCCTTTATATGCATATATTTAAATTCATTGGATTTATCACAAATCGTTTACAATACTTTTTATATATAGAAAAGTAGGTTTTATTCTAAACGCTAATTTTACGAAATCAAATATTTGAATGTTCCAAATTCATATATCTAGCTAAATTTCAAAAGTAGAATTTGGTTCTTATAGACACAAATTGTTGAGAGCAATAATTTCATCACAAATTCACATTTTCTTATGTTTAGAAATATCATTAGATTTAAAATCGTAACAATCATACGGTGTGATAACAAACCTTAATCAAAAAGAATTCTTTTCGTTAAACATTTCTGTTAAAGAGACCTTTGCAGTCAGTTCGAAATCCTGGTTTTCTTGAAGGAGTTTTATATTTAAGTATCAGATAAAATAGTTTATGAAAGCTAATATCAAAATAGTTTAAGTATAGGTATATAGCAAAGCAAATTACTTGTGGAACCATAGTCAAGAACCCCAGATCGAAGACTTTTGTCTTAATAGCTATACTATATTAATCGACCAATTCTATTCTTCAAGTATTTCAAAAATTTTAAGTTTTTATACCCTTAAAAGTAATTAGTTGACCCACTCCAGGCTTACGATAGATCAAATTAAATACATATATGTTTTTATCAGTTTCTCCAATAATCAAAAGAAAAGAAACGTCAAAACTATTAAATGCATTAATTAAGTAAACGATTTTTTACTTTTCCACTAACCATCAAACGTGTACAATATAGATAATGTTAAATCAAAATTAAATATCTTTTTAACAAAATATTATTAGCATACATAAAAAATATCTTTTTAGGCCCCTTGACTTATACACTTAACACTGAAAAAAATATCGATTTGTTGATTCGTTATTGCAAGAATCAATTCACATATTTTTTATTTATTACTGTTACGCAGGAACCATGAATTTTTTCTGAGATTAAAAAGAAGTGTGTGCAATTTTTGACCTAGAAACTATACTCATACAAAAAAAAAACACGTTGATTTGTTTGAGTTGTTTCATTTTTAGTTGTTAGAGAACCACAGTCATTTCTATTTATGTATTTTTTCAAGATAAAATTAACATATGCAATTTTAAACATAAAACTAACTTTCTACAAGACTACACGGTATCATATCAATTCGTTACTTTGTTCCTGTTTGAGAAACAATCAACATATATAGGTGATATATAGATGGATAGCATGAGCAACCTTTGACCTATAAATTAAACCTATATACAAAAAATCCTATTGATGCAAATATATACAAAAAATACGTTCCTGCGTGAAAACCAACAAGCAAATATGTCTTTTTATAACTATTCTACGAGAACCATACATTTTTTCGTGATCAATAATATAGTATGCAATGAACGATTTATAAACCAACCTTACCAACAAATCAAGTTCATGTATTTCTTTGATCCTGTATTAGAATTAAAAAATGTTTTACTATTTAGAACAATCCTACTAGAACCATAAATTGTTCCAGAATAAAAATTGTCTTTTGTATTTCTTAAGATTTAAGATAGGTACCTTTATACTAGATATCATAGTAATTCACCTAGTCTACATATGTACGTCAATTAAGCTCAGCATTTGTTCGGTAAAAAAAATTGTTTTATTGGTGCCACTCCTTATATTATCCTTATCGTTTTTAAACCAAGAATTAGGTTTTTGGAAAAAGAAATGTACATTTTTTTTCTTAAAACTTTGTCATAAATTATATTACTTAATAATGGATGTGAAAATCAAAAAAAAAATTAATAACTTATATAAACAATATAAAATTGATAAAATTTTAAAAAGAATGACTTGTCTACAAACGTCTATGATTGGTCGCATGTGTGTGACGTCATAATGTAAAAAGAATTTCTCCATATAGTATTAACGGCTTCTACATGTAAATTGATTAAAAATACCGGAAATTTGGTGCAAAATAATACTAGCTACTTTTATTTAGTTATGCGTGGTAAAGGATTTATAATAAAGGCTGATTCCTATAATATAGTCGTATTTATTTCGAATACCATTTATTTCCACGTTTAACATCTTGTGAAACATTTAGAAACATTTTAGTATTCATATTACATATTAGTAGGTATATAATGGTACGAAGCAAGCACGATAACTTTTAAGGTTTGACTTTTTTTATATATTTATCTATATATTACACAATTAATAACAAGATTAAAACGATTAAAAATCAAAACATTTTCAGCTGTGTGCTACAATGAGTAGACATTAACATTGTGACGTCACACGCGCTCGAGTTTGTTCGGGACTGTCGGCGTGTTTTCGGTCCTGGGTTCAAAAATGTATTTTTAATTTAATATAACTTTTTAATTAAGGAAAAAAAAAACTAAAAATAGTTTTGTTATAAAAATTGTATATTAAGATCTTTCAAATTTTTTATTAAAAAATTTTGAAATCAAGAAGAAAGATTGGTCATTTTACGTTTAGACCGGCTATGGACTCTGCTATCAGGGTTCCTTAGCTTTATTAGTAGAGGCTGATCATAAGCATCCACTGCACACTTCCTTTTTATGAAATAGTATATTTAAATAAAACCTTATAGTTTATACAGTTATACTCTTACTATTGAAAATCATAATTTTCTGGGTTGTATTTTTACTGCTCAGTCAAAATCACGGCCAAAATTAGTTTCCTGTTCTTACACTTGTATACTTTAATTGATTTTTCATTTGTTATTACTTATTACTCTCTATTGTTCCCAAAAATAAATTATATTTTATATAATCTAATGCTTTTACTAAGTTACTAATATCCTTATCGTACAATTAATAGTTTAAATTAAATTTGGTTTTCTCCGTTAATCTTAGAAAAATTTGTTTTCTCGGAAAAAATAAAGAGGAAAACATCTTGATTTATTTGTTATAGACCAAAAATATATAAAAAATTTTTAGAGAAAATCGTATTACTTATATGTTCAGAGTTCTTTCCAAATATTTATATTTTCACATTTTCACCTAGTTATCGAAAAAAATAATACATCAACGCTGAATGTAAATCTTGTCAGTAAATAACTAAAAAATATAATTTACTATTCATTTTTCATATAAAGTAACGACAAAGCTGTTAAATAAAAATGGATTATTTCTAACATTTCACTTTTATAAGCTACTTAAGTTAAACTTAAGAAGTTTAATGTTCCTTAATCCATATTTCTTGTACTATTCATCAAATGTTAATGTTCCTCGAAAAACGTTATTAATTTAACGATAATTGCACTGATAAAGTTAGTGAAAGTTTAAACGTTTAAATGATTCACTATTTTCATTAAAACTTATCAGTTTTATTTAATTGGAAAGCAAAAGAGGTTTTATTGCTAATTATTAACTGCCATATATAAACAGTGAATACCGTAGCACTTTTTCCTTAGTTATAATTTAAGTTGTTATAATGTCTTGTATTTGAGAAAATTTAAAAATATGTTTAAGAATTTTCATGGATATTAATCGTTTTCATTGAAACAAATTAGCACCTTCTTTAAATAGTACCACTTTCACATTGCATGTAGTATAGAATAACACTAAAAACCTACTTTTTTATCTAAATAATTTAAAAACTTATTTTTTTTTGTATCTGAATACAACAAATTAGAATAACTAATTTATTTATTATAACGTTTCCGTCTTGTATTTCTTTCCTGATGATGCTCTACACTCGGCAGTCTTATTTTCTTTTTTTACATGTGTTACTGAACATTAAATGATTTGTTACACCTAATAGGTATACAGATTATTATTGATACACAAATAGACAATATATTTTATAAAGGGAAACATTTTTAACCAATATTTTTGGAAAATGATTTTCTAACTATATTTATTAAACTATAGATAATTTATGTATTTCAGACGTTAGATTTTTTTACGTTAAATTTTGTATTAGTTTCCAATTCTCATGTTCATTGGATCGAGAATAAATCATGACCTTTTATTGACTAGCATGCATAAACATTTTTTGACATAAAAGGAGTGAAGTATCTTAAAGAGGGCTTTTCATTAATTACTAGACGTTTGGAAAAGGTAGGAAACTATAAATCTTGTTAAATGTAAATTACTCAACATTTTCATTCTGTTCAAGTCTTGGATTCAGTATTTGATGAAGTGAACCTAAAAAAAAAGCAAAATAATATTATCGTGAGAATGTTTACCGCTATGAAATCTTTAGAATCCCATATGACAAAACTATTTTTTTTTGCATTAAAGTCGCTTTCAACAGCTACGGTCATATCGAAAACTATTTGATTAATTAAGGCCAAGATTAATTTTTATACTTACAAATTTAGATACGTTTAGTTTTATTTTTAATACTCTTTTAATTTTGTAGAGGAAATAAGAGTAAAATAATAACCCCCTAAGAGAAAAACTTCACTGAACTCAAAGTTTAAGGCAAAAGCAACAATATTTAAATTAAGGATAGTGAATTTACTTATCTTTGTAACTGTATACTTATTTCTAATTTTATGTTTGTGGTTTATTGGTTTCGTCATATTTTTAAAAGCTTAGGAATTCTGCTCATTTTATCCCCATGTATGTAGGTGTTAAATGATGCTTCTGAAATTAGCATTTACATTTTAGCGTTGTTTTTTTACTTTAGCATTTGTTTCTCAAGCCAAATTTGGCGAGTAGTTTTACGTTAATAAGCTCACGGCATGATCTGTAAAAATAACAAATTACCATCAAGAACTTTTTGATCTTTACCTTATCATAGATTAGAAGCATGGTTTTTAATTATTTTTTTATAAAACGACGCTTAGTGCTCACATCGCCATTTTATTAGGTAAGGTAACTGGCGGGGTTGCGAGGATGACTTGTTGCGTATAAATTGGATAAATGTCGATAGTAGTTATTCGTAAACGGGGGGGGGGGCATTATTAGCTACTTTGTGAGGTAAATACTGAAGCAACAGCAAAGTCATATATGCATAGTGAAAAACGCTTAAGACGAAATTTTAGTTAGAAAAATAATACAATGTAATGCATTTCTTTTAAGACGAAACAAAATTTGCTTTTCCGACGAATAAAACGTACTAGGTTTTCTAAAATTAAACTCTTAACGACAGTCTTTGGCCATTGTTTTAAGGCCACTAACATATCATTGTTAAACATTTTAACAATTCAATAAAAGTAAGAACAACATTTCCTTAGAAAATAAAAATCTTTTTCAAAAAAACGGTAGGAAAGGAAGATTGAGGTAATATTTTGTGTAAATATATACTTTCATAACTGTATATTTCTACTAATACTTACAAATTTTAATAAAAATATGAAATTAAATAAAGTTTGATTTGCTGGAAATATGTAATTTAGTTTTTTTTTCTTTTACGATGAAATTTGTGTGGTGAAAAAATATTTTAGTTTCTGCACTTTTTTTATAAAATTTCCCCACTGTTTTATACTATATGATAGTGACACCACCTCTCAAAAATAAGTATTAATTTAAAGCATACCTTTTAATTGTCAGACAATTCTATTTAGAAATTAAAAAAAAATCAATCTCTTACAAGGTATATAAACAAAATCGATAGTTTACGTCTTGACGAATGTGGATTTAAACAAAAGCACGTAAGAAATTGAGTCGTAAATTTGGTAACAGTATAGTACAGTAACAGTACTATTTGGATTGGACATTTTTTGCGTTAGCATTTACAAATTGGTTTTTGTATTCGCTTTTTATTAGTAAAATTATTTGGTATAACCAATATATTTGGTACTTAATATTTTGTTTTAATTTTCCTTGAAATCATATTCTAATTGAGTTTTTGAAAAAAAAAATACTGTCATTTTTTTATGTATTTTAAAACCTTAATCATAAATTATATTAATAATTAATCGATGCGAAAAACTCTTAATTTTGTTTGTAATTTATTATAAACAATTAAAAATTGATAAAATTTTAAAAAGAACCACTTGACTATAAACTCGCAACGATTGGTCGTCATGTTTGTGAAGTTATAATGTTACAATGACAATTTATTTCCACAGCAACAGTACGATTTTAATATCAGTCTGTGTTTCAACGCTGGCTTATTGAGCTCAAAATATTTATTAATTACTACTACTATCCTATATAATATATAACTTCCCTTTCTTGG
The DNA here is from genome assembly GCA_958496155.1 of Sisyra nigra. Classification (NCBI taxonomy): domain Eukaryota; kingdom Metazoa; phylum Arthropoda; class Insecta; order Neuroptera; family Sisyridae; genus Sisyra; species Sisyra nigra. Next base: position 30,160,686 of record OY292313.1, on the reverse strand, counting down.
CGTTCGTGCAGAATGGGATGTCGCTATGACAACTTATTAATTAATTATATATATTAAAAATCTTGGGTATTTGGACAATATTTATAATAACTTATTAATTAATGGCTGACACGCTTGCCCTGCATATTTAACTATGACAACTCTCTCTGTTATCCCTACTTACGCATTCAAAACGTTGTTAGGGGTAAGTTGACACAGCGCACGGCATTCAAACATGCCTATTTGCTCAAACCGGCTATTTACCAAGTTTTTTGTTAGTTTTGTATTTTTTTCATCAGATCAGATAAAATCTTTAGTTGCGAATGCAACGTTTAAACGAATACAACTATTAGTATTATTATAAAACATTTCCATCAAAATGATCTTCACAACAAAACAAAAAAAAGATGCTTTTTTGGGATTAGGTTGAACCTGAAATCTTTTGGAACATTTAAAAACATTGTTTTAGGGAGTTGTTTTTGTAGTATTTGTACATACTGGTACGAAGCAAACACGATAACTTTTAAGGTTGTACACTTTTGATATATTTATCAATATACTGACGATATTTAATCAGATTTAAGATTTAATTTCAGAACAAGTTTTAATCGATTAAAAGTCAAAACATTGTATCTCCCACGTGCTAAAATGAGTACAAAGGAATATTGTGACGTCACACGCACTCGGGTTTGTTTGGTAATTGTTATTGTGTTTTCGGCACTGGATTCAAAAAATGTATTTTTATTTTTTTTTATATAACTTTTTAATTAGAACGAAAAATAAACTAAAAACAGTTTTACTATTAAACGTGTGTACGATCTTTCCATTTAACACAAAATGTTTTTTTCAAAAACCCAATTATATAGCCGTCTTTGATAAAAAGCCAAATTAAAAAGATAAACAAGTAGGTAAAATCTGGTGCCGTTTTTGTATTCAGATAACCAAAGTTTGTTTTAATTAAGTATCAAAATATATAATGATAATTATAATAATTGTTTGTATGTTTAAATGTCATATACTATGGTTGTAACTTCTTACAAAGTAAATCTTGAAAATTTTAAGCATTTGTTATTTTTCTTATAATAGTTTAAACAAATTTAATCTTTTGAGTGAACAAATCTTTATAAGATAACATGTTAAAAAGTATAGTTTTTTGATTTATTTTGAACAGTGTTGACAATTATTTTAAAACTTTAATAGTAAATTTAGGATTAACTAAAGAATTTTAGTAGTGAATTTTCGTTTGTTTATCATCATTTTAATTGACCTCCCAAACGTCCTTAAATCATCAAATACGAATATTCACCAATATTGTTGCAAACATAATATTTAAAAGAAAATGTGCCAAGAGTTTTGGTTTTCGTTAAATATTATTCACCTACCAAATATTAGATTTCTTTGTAATTATCGTAAGGAATTTTTGAACTACAGTTATGTTATTTTGAACGATAAAAAATACTGGACGTTGCCAAAATAACGGATTGCTTTAAATGCAAATGTATTTTAGTAAGTCAGGAGAGTTCAAAGTTTTGAAAGATTTTTTTATCAATTTTCATTGGAATGAATGATTTTATTAAAGTAATATTTATTACTAAATATTACTCTAGTGTTTAAAATTACGTCAATGAACAGTTAGGTAATTTTTATGAATCATTGTTAAATGTCACCAAACGACAAATAATATTGTTATAATAGGTAATGTGAAAACGAAATATGTATTTTATATCATGTTTATTGAAATTCTCAAACAATTAAATGTGTAATTGAAAATCAGTAAAACAATACGTGTTAGTACAATTTACAATACATAATTTTGAAATAATAAAACTAATATTGACAAAAATTAATCAATGGGTTGTCTGACGAATATACCTACGGTATTTATGAATATAGAGTATGTATAATCTATGTAATTATTAGGCAAGAAAATATGCATATGAAAACATCATAATAATATATTGTACAAACAGGTTACGATGCTCAAAGTTTCACGAGTATTTTAACAAATGTAATGCTTGATATGTGGACGTTTAAATCGATAGAGATGTATTAGTATCTACATATTTAACTACGAAGTTTACATTTCGTTATTTTTTCCTTTTGTAGTGGGTTAAAGTATTTTTTTGTCATGTAAAATAAAAAGAAATATTCCATAGTTGTTCAATTTTAAATAAAGCAATTAAAAAAATAATTTTCTTTAAATAGAAATAGGGTTTTCTTTTGAAACTACAAAATTTTATTCGCTTGGATTAGAAATTATCGTATAGTTGAGCACATTTACAGAGATCTGAATTAAATTGATTTAAGGTGGTGATCTTTTTCTATCCCTTCAAAATTGATCTAATAATTGTATTAAATTGAGATAAATTGGAACCACTGGTACCGTTGGAACAATGGTACCAGTGGGACCTAACATATGTAAGAGTTTGATACAAGAAAGCTCATACTCATATTAAAAAAAAGTACGAAAAATATTTTTTAACAAATTTTATTTATTATTTTTCATTAATACTTTATTGTTAACTCTTTTCTTGAATATAAAAGTGATTTAAATTTAAGTCTAATTCTGTCCAGTCCAAAGTTTTGACAACGTTGCATCGATCTTTTCAATATTTTTTTTTGCAAAATTTAGCTTGCCAACTAGAATTTTTTTGTATTTTATAATCGAATAAGCATTATCTAAGGTAAAGTTTTTTACCCCAAAAGATTTAAGTAATAATATTATCACGCTGTCGAGATTTCGGGCTATTGGGATTATGACTTGTGGGGATTTTGGGCTTTCCGGATTATGGGAGTCAGGGTTTAGACTATTGAGATTTTGGGGTTACTATAGATAGGGGTTCCCATTTCAGATCCTTTCCAATTATCAACAAAAAAAGTAAAATGAATAAAATGAATCTAAAAGAATCGCATTAATGATTATCTCAACCTCTTTTTAGAAAATATTATGAATTCCTTTTTCAAAGAAGTTAAGTAATTTTTATATAAATAGATAATAAATGTTTAGAATATCCATAATAGAAATTTTCAAAATATATATAAAATCTTTTTTGTCGTACTTATAATTGTTAAATGTACCTACCTACATCTTAACTAGTTTCTGAAGCCATAATAATAATTATTTTATATCTTCACATTGTGTATTTTTCAAATAAATTACTCAAGTCCTTCAAGTATAGCTGAGCATACAAGTACCTACATTCAATTTGTAAAATAAAAACGTCGGTAAATGATTAGTACATTGGACATTTGTTTTCAAATTACGTAACTGTTCATTTATTTATTAAATACGTCCCATATCGAGAAGAAATGAAATGATATATGAAGAAGGATCGTGTTTGAATGTTTTATTGTAGTCTAGCAAATTGACTGATTGATTACTTTTTATTGTGAAATAATTCATTGCAAATAGAAAGTTCTCTTTTCTATATGTTGTACTTTTTCAATTAATTTCTTTTAAAAAACACACACACACTTAAGCACACAAAACAATTTGGAGGATGTTTGTATATTTAATTGGCAGATCTAGATTTATTTTTTTACCGTACTCTAACTTAATTTACATTTAAACCGCAATTTCTCTCTTCAATAAACTTTCGAAAAAAAATATGATAAAAAAAACCTATTGATTAATTTATCTATCCTTTATCTCCGTAAGACCAAAGAGATCGAAGATTAAAATTATTTTTAAAGTGTTATGAAATTTTTGTATTAATGTAGAAAGCTAAAAGAACTACCCACGCTATAAAGATGTGTTATCAGCATTGTTTTTAAAATACTTTCTATATACATCTTTTAACACATCGTAATGAGTGGCGTTAATAAGGCTTATAATTTATATTCAAACAATGGTTTATCATGTTTAAATATATACCTAATGACAGTTTTTACACAGTTAAACTTTTATTTTTTAATTAAAAAAATGCTTCTAGAGAAAAAGGCTTGAAATGATGTAAAATGAAGGAAAATATTTAACTGTGAATTGCTTGTATTGTGTTTTCTTCTCGGTAATTGATTACATAATTAACTTTAACTGTATTAATATTTTGCAAATTATTTTATTAATTTGATATAAATTCAAATTCATTTGATCTATGCGTATAGAAGCCCAACCGGAGCTCTGCACGTTAACACATTGACGTCGGGAAACGCAGGGGTGCGTCTTCTGCCTTGTACATTATTTAACATTATAATTCATAATTAAATATTATATATAAATATATTGTTAAATAATGTACAAGGCAGAAGACGCACCCCTGCGTTCCCCGACGTCAATGTGTTAATGGGTCACTGAGTTACGGCACTTTGAAAATAGACCAAGTTTTTTCAAAAATTGAAAATTTTACCTTTAGACCTTTTTTGTATCGAAGTTCCGTCGAAACCATTGATCCTACGAGCAAAACTTGTTGATAAAAGGTAAAATTGCATTTTCCCAGAAATGTACCTAAACACTTTTTTGTTGCATGAAGTGATTTTTAAACATCTATGACCTCGGCTGGACTCATCCACATTGCCAGTAGGCAAGGTCCTGCCCCCGCAGAGCTCCTAAAACTTCTCTCTTGTAAATGCAAGAAGGTGTGCTGAGAGTTGACTGCACTGACCTGAAAGCAAGGCTAGATGTTCTGAGATGTGTGCTATCTGCTCTGGGGAAATGTGCAAAACTGCAATGAAGAGAACAACGGTGACGAGCCTCAAGACAACCTTGACGATCCACCAATACTGGAGTACCCACCAAAATGCGATTTTACCTTATATGGGTTCTCTAAGATTTTAAGAGAAGTACGAGACTTATAAGCCCCGCTCTGCAGTTAATTTAAAGCTAATTAAATTGTCTACAAATTATATCCAATTAGTTCTGCTCGTAGAATCAATGGTTTCGACGCAACTTCGATCCAAAAAAGATCTAAAACAAAAATTTTAATTTTTGAAAAAACTGGCCTATTTTCAAAGTGCCATAACTCAATAACCCATTGACGTGCAGAGCTCCGGTTGGTCTTAATTTATAACACATAATGCTCTTAAATAACGTACAACATAGCTTTCAAAGAAAAATGCATGGATTAAGACAGGTGACGGCAACTTTTTTTGACGGTTGGTCAAAATCAACTAATGTGTGAGAACTAAATAGACGTTTGGGCCAGTGGTATTTTCATTTTAAAAGAGTCTTTCAGTGAATAAAAGATACACTATAGTTTATATCAAGAAAATAATTACAGAACGCTTTTAAACAAAAATTTGTTTATATTCTTTTGTTTATTTTATATATTATAATTTAATTTCGGAATTAAAATGGGTCACTTATAATTATCAAACGGATCACTTGCTGACCCGCGGGTCGTATTTTACCGACTCCTGGATGAGGGGATACCGAGCAGAATATGAAATAAGTTCAAAAATTTCACGGTTTTCCCTCTATTAAAATTTTTCCACAACTTTTGGAGAATTGCAAACTTGAGAATACGCATAGCCCTAATGAGCCCAAACAACATACTAAAAAATCAGAAATAAATCATTTTTTGTTAATTTATTGTTGATTTTGACTGGCCTAACGATATTGTTAGTCATTTTAAAATTTTAACAGATTTTTAAAATTAAGCATCCTAATAAATTATTGTTTGCCATCATTTTGATTTGCCTGCCAAAAAGCTTTAAACCATAAAATTTCAAGAAATTTAAAGTAGCTAAATCCCTAACTTTTAAACAACTTGCTTCAATCAAATTAACATTCTTCCAGTTCTTGTAAAAGAATGTTGTGATAACGTGAAGACTCAGAGATTTGTGTTCGGAGCGTGTTAATATTCTCTTATCCAAAATTAGAAATCGTTTTGTTTTTTAGTTTTACATAGTTTTATTTCCACTTGTAAATTAAAATTAACTTTTAGATTTAATTCGATTATCTACGAATCTTTATTGTAGGTAAATGAAGAACTCTTTTAAAAATTGTTTCCTCTTCATATACCTATATTTACATTGACAGTGTATTTGCGTTAACCTTATGTGAAAAAATATAAAATACGTAACAAATTACTTATAACGTCATTACTAGCCTTAAGATTTCATAGTACACGATAATCTCTCACGAAACAATAACCTTAGTTCTATTTATCATAGGTAGAGATATAAGATAAAGAAATGAGTAAAAAATTCAATTTTCAAGATTCATCATTTTAACAAAGCACAAAATGAAATCTTATTTGGTATGCATATACCTATAACCATAACCATGTATATTTGGTTACAGAAATGCATATTTTCTTTAACGAAACAATACATTCATGGCTTTGATAAAAGAATAATAAATAAGAATATCTAACAATAAGAAAATTTTCTTCGTAGCCAATTTTTTAAAAATAAGCATACTATTGTTTAAAAATTATAGTGTCAAAATTACATTATGCAATAACCATTCTTATGAAATGCAGTCTTATTAATCAGAACAAGTCAAGCAATTAAAAGAGGACGCTTTTTATAGTTCGACATGTTTTAAAAAGTTTTTCTTTTAATTGGGTATATTATGTTAAAAATTGTATCTTCTACTTTATCTTTTTTTTTCTTGCAACTCTACCTTTACAAGTAAATATACTTTACAACCATCACATTTCTACTCTTAGAAGAAAAAAATGTACATCCCATTAATTATTTTCTTATATAATAAGCTGAAAGCTACATGTAAATACTTAAATGATCAATTTTCCTCCTATTTGTATTTTTTGTTTCTTATTTCTAATGAAAAGCGTCTAATTTTGCTTTCTTATTGTTTTATTTATTTTCTGAATTCTATTACCGCCTAAAGATACATTTTTCTTGATTTTTTTATGATAGAATTTCTTTATGAATACATAAATAAAAAGTAAAAAAAAAACAAAAAAATACATAAAGTAGTACAACATAAAAATTATAACATTGAATTTTTAGTGTCCGTCTGTAACCAACTTTAATGATAAAACAGTATTAAAGAAATGATGATTCTTCTCATTTAAATAAGTAGCATTCTTGAAATAATTTATACAAAAGAACAATATTATTTATACTTTTTAAATGCACAATAACGAATATAATATATATCATTGAAATTTGCTTCTGTCTCAAGGTTGCGATGGCGTTATCTATGAAACTGATGATTAGTCAACTGAAAAATACGATTTATAAGGGTTCAACTTGCATTGAATAAAACTCTTCTTTTCCATAGACAATCGTCCATTGATTCGATATTTTTGATTAAATCCAGAAATAATTAATGTCTTAATAACTATTTGTTAAGTATCAAAAATAGCAATATTATGCAAAACATTTGCATACAGTGAAAGATTAATTTGATTTAAATATGATTTTTAATATAAATAGCGTTATAATGTTAAAGGTAATAAACACTGATTACCTATTTGAAATCACGTATTTTAATATTGTAATCAATGTGTATAAAACTGATCAATGAAAGTTCAATTTAAAACAAAAAAAAAAAATATTTGTAAAGAATTAATTATATTTATAAATGTTATTCACCTCAATTTATGTATTTTCATTGACCTTGTCTGCTTGGTGTAAAAATTTCAATGTGTTTATTTTCACTGTGAAAAATATGTACTCATTTTCTGTCCAAATGGCTTAAAATAATTTTTATTGTAAAATATCAAGTCTATAAGTTTTTTCTATAGTGTAATCTTAAAAACGGTGAAATATATGAATAAAATAAAAGAACATTTCAATTAGAGTATTATTTTGTAAATATATCTATTTAAATAAAATAATAGCTGCTTTACAACGTTCGCTTTTAACTCAAAAACTACTGGATAGATTTCAATCAATTTTTATTTGTTTTACTTTTTATATACTTGGTCCTTATCTAAAAAAAGAATTATCACGATATTTTCATTAAAAACAAAGTAATTAAAGTTTTAAAAAATGCGATTATTACAAGCAAAATGCATTAAGCGGGCATTTTCTGTCGCTTTGATAGAGTGGGGTAAACGGCTTAACGCGCATGAGGTACATAGAGAGTGTTTCTCCTTCCATTGCTTACTGATTATTTCATATTTGAGCCGCTACGTGCACAAATATGCAAAAAGTTGAGTAAATTGATAATATAGACTTCTGAAATGCATTGTCTCTTATGGACAAGCTAAAAAGCAAATTGTCATTTAGAGCTGTTATGACTTGTTATTAGAAAAATTTATTTCGGATGTATAAAGTTAGGAGTCAACCAAGTGTTTTGACATGAACAATGAACATTTGTAAAAGTTGAAAAAGTGGAGTTAATCGATGTGTTCAATGACCGGCTCATTTGAGCGTAGACTTAATAGTTAATGCAATTCAGCGAGATATTAGATTAATATAGTTTTTTTTTAATTCTCTTTTAGCGTTTTTTTTTATATTTTACTGTCAATACAAAATCAAAATATATTTTTAAGTTACAACCGTTACAATAATCAAATTACATTTCAACACACCATTTTATTATTGGCGATATAGTTAAGTTGATGAGATTAAAGTTTTTTTTTTTTAAATTGCTCCTTAAATGCTCGATCCGGATCCTCAGTTGCTCCACGTGTATAGTAAATAGTTAATTAATACTTAGATTTTTAAAAAAACTTCAATCTCAAGAATAAAATCGCCATAAAACCCAAAATACTTTTTAATTGAAATTTTTGTTTTTTTAGCTCTCTATCTGCTCTTTTCATTACGCAAATAATTGATCAAATTTTTTCAATATTTTTAATAATTAATATTTTGTAACTATTAATTATACATGTATTGTTGTATTATGACGTCATCAACTGTCGTTGGATCTTATAAACATGAATAGTTTTAAAATTGAATTACTAATTAACTATACACCTAGAGCAATTGCGGACCCGGAAAGAGCATTTAAGGAACAATTTTTTGGAAAAAAGTGATTATTTTGGATTATATAGCAATTTTTATTTTTGAATCAACAAATTTTTGAAAAATTTATTACTTATTAATTAACTAATAACTATACACTTGGACCAATAGCGGATTCTGCAAGAGCAATTTTTTAGCATATAGTTAAAAATGCTCTACGCTAAGTTCTTTCCGGTTATTTTTAATATATTTTTGCTATCAATTTTTTAAATGTTTTTCCTCTGTAAATCAAATATGTTCTTAAAATAATAACCTACGCAGACGACATCGCGGGTCGTAGCTAGTATTCAATAAAAGCGTTTATAAAACTATTATCTTCATTACATATTCAATTATTAAACGGTATTTATCCATTGTACATTTGTTGACAAAATCAAAATAAATTACCTTTTTATTTATTTTGTAGGCTACTATTTTTTTTTCTTTTACTCAATTGATTAATACTACCTTAATACTAAGTTACTTCTAATATTTTTAATTTATTTGTTGGGAAAAAGTACCTTAGGACCTAAAACAACCCGTCACTTTTTATACTAAAGTTGTGTTTCTAACTTATGATTACATCTTGGAAAACCAAAAAAAAAAAAAATAAAAACAAAAAAAGCATTAAACCTCTAAAATGTTTCGGACTCTTATTTTCATTATATTTAACAATTTAACAAAAGCGTATTTCCACATTTTCATTGCATGAGCAATTTTCTAAAAATGTTTTGATTATTGCTTTTACAAAATCTTTAATAAAGGGTAACTGTACTTTCCTATGCAAATTTCTCCATTAGTGTATTTCGAGGCATGTCTAGTAAAACCTAAGTAATTTATTTTTAATTATTTATAATAATAGCATGAATTTTACAATCGCCTTGCACAATTATATATACATTTTATTTTTTACGCTTAGAAATGGATATAAGGATACAATTATAGTCCTTTCTTTCTTAGAGTATTGATTACACTATAAGTATAAATTAAACTAATATGAGGAAGGAAAATATCAGCTTAGTTGCAAAATATTCAAAATTCAGTTTAATTTTAACATATATGTATACAGGGTGTACCAGCTAGACCGGCCATTAAAAGTTTCCGGAGAACCTGAAATAATAGAAATCTAAAAATTGGGATTAAAACCTAACTGCATTGGAGCTACCTTCTTAAAATATTTTTAGTTTTCTGGCACTTCCGGTTATACCGGAAGTGCCAGAAAACTAAAAATATTTTAAGAAGGTAGCTCCAATGCAGTTAGATTTTAATCCCAATTTTTAGATTTCTATTATTTCAGGTTCTCCGGAAACTTCTAATGGCCGGTCTAGCTGGTACACCCTGTATAGTAGAAGTAGTAGACTAGTAGAAGAAGTAATAGTACAAATAAAATAGGTATATGTACAATATACATAATATATAGTATAACATAGATACAGAGAATTTACCTACGGTTTTATGTTATATAGAAATATTACTAAATCACAATTACTAGATATATTTATCAAGTGAAATAAGAATAGAACATGCTGTCCCTTGTTTTAAATATATAGAGTGTTTTCCTTTTTCTTTATTAATGGCAAAAAATTTTGAAAAAATTGAAATACAATTTTTTAATAATTTTTATTTTATTGTATTTTAAGTGAAAAAAATGGCCCATCATCCCAGAAAATACAGCATTCAACTTTTGATTTGCTAATGGACTGCTATCATGTATGAGAAGGTTGGGTATTTGAGAACACCGTGTAATTTAAAACACATAATTTTAATTGTTTCTTCTTTCGCAAAACTTCAAGTTCTTTCCTTACCACCGCATGTATTTCATAAAACTGAAAATTGCCTACAATCGAGATGGTGAGCTATACCTACGGTTAATAATCCTGGCAAAACGGATTACCATATTGCATATTCTACCATATTGCAAGAGTAGCCTGTACATTTTTGTAGATATATCTATTGGATTAATTTTGAAAACAGTAGATTTTTCTAGCTATGTACTGTTTGAACTGCATACCTACATGCAGTGGCTGATTAACAGGCTAATTAACTGGCTGGCTGGGCGATCGGTCGAAGGGGCGCCAAAACAAAGAGTTCGCCCGGGGCGCAAGATTGTCTCAGTCCGGCACTGCATACATGTTATCATACACATTCATATAACTCGGTGATCGAGTTCCTCCTTAATTTTGCACTCTAAACCGAAAATGGTTAATTGTTCAAAAATTTGGTAAGAGCCAAAGTGGACAATTTTATGCTTTATAACTTTTCTAGACACCCAAAAAACCAATAAAAGCTCCAGAAACTAGACAAAGTTTTTGCTGTGTTTAATAAATGTGCGTAACTTTGTGTGATATAGCTACTGGTTTTTGTAGATTTTGTTCTTCTTATTCTTATTGTTATTATTATTATCATAAATCGTCTATTCTTAAAGAGCTCATATTGATTTTTGTTTCATTTTTAAGTATTTCTGAATTTTTGTCTGTTTTCTTTTTTTAATATACTTTTGTCACACGTGTTTATCCATTTGTAAAATGTGTGTAATTGCCGAGAGTGGCGTTAAATAAATAAATAAATAAATATCTATCGATGCAAGTCGGCACGGATTTTCATTGTTTAAAATTCATAAATTTTGTTACACATGTTTCTAAACAAAAGAAAAAAAAATACATTTTTGGGTACCGTAACGTAAATAAGTAATGTTTTCAAAGAAATATAGTAGTTATAAATTTTTAATGTTAGCATTTTAAGTTGTCAAGATTTTCACGGTTACTGTTGCAAAATATATAGGTAGGTACTCGTGAAAAGTGAAAACGCTTTTTAAGTATCTCATAATACTTCTCGAATGAAAGTGAAGTTGAAAAGCCTAAAATGAATCACCAACGCCTGATTAAAGAATTGGCATGTGGTTCAGAAGCCGCAATTTGCCAACCCCTTATTTTTGCAACCACATTTTCTTATCTGGTTTTAATCGTTTTCCAAGTACGATGAAGTGAATTTTGTAACTATAATATTTTATAATAGAAACTTTCAAATAAAGTTTTATTGATTACTAAAACGGTTGAAATTTTACTTGATTTATATTAATGGTAAATGATCATACTTGGTCAATAAACACTTACCTACCTAATAAAGATAATTAGTAACTAATCAAACCCTTTCATTCTTTTTATATGCGAACTTCAACAAAATATATCAATTTGAATTCGTATGTTTCTTATAACAAAATTAAAAAAAAAAAACTCCTCTTGAGGTAGTTTTTAATAATTATGAAAATTAATTTTCATTTTTAATTTTTCTCTTATTAGGTTGTAAGCTAGCATTTTTTTAAAGCAGGAAAAACCTTGAATGGAATTAAAATCATCTTGTAATAACAAGACGATATTTTAAGTTCCTGGTTTCTTAGAGCGATCTTCACAAAGTTATATTAAGACAGCCCTCTTCTCTCAAAATAGACATACTGCATATTTTAGATCTACACGTTTTCAATTTATTCAATCAATTAATTATTCGTAGACAAACTTACATAGAACGGCATTGAAAACCACATGCAAGTGTATGCTAAATGTTTTAACACATCTAGCTCACAGATTTTATAGATTGAAATAAATATTTACTTAAATTATTATGTTGTATATTTGCAAGTAGTATATAATAAAAATAAAAGTGTTACATATACGATATGTTCTACTGAAACTAAATGTTATTTTTTTTTTATTTTCAGATCGTCAGGTAATGTTATGGTGTGTCAAGGATCTCAAACAAAAAGACCACAAATCATTACGTGTCAATATTGAATTTGACCACGGCAAATTGATACGATGGTCGCCCAATACACGTGCTTTCATCATACATAAGGCTACTGGTAATTGTGTGGAAGTTTATCGTGTGCATCGCAAAAACGATGGATGGATTGGAAGCGTTACAAAAACGCTCACATTTAAGAAGAAGTTTGAGGAAGAAGTTGTAGGAATGGGAATCGCCAACCACGGAAAATTCATCATGACCTGTTCCGAAGAAAATGAGTTATATTTGTTTGATCTAAAAGGGAACGATATGGGCAACTTAGATACATTCTTGATTAAAACGCGTCAAGCGAAAATATCTCCATGTGGTCGATATGTGGCTGCTTGTGGCCTCGCTCCTGATGTTAAAATTTGGAGTGTTAACTTTGATGAAGCGACCGGTGAATTTCGGGGAATTAAGAAAGCCTTCGATTTGATCGGTCACATGGGCGCTCTTTACGATTTTACATTTACGCCGGATGGATACCATATGGCTAGTGTTTCGGAAGATGGAACTTGGCGTCTATTCGATACATGTATTGAAATGTAAACATTTTTATCCAACTCATGTTTTTAAAATAATATTATTTTAGTTGAAATTAAAAAAGGAGAAGTTCCACGGACATTGAAAACAGGAGAATATGAACGGAATGGAGATTCTGCACTTATTGCATTGTCGCCAAATGCTCAAGTCGTTGTTATAGCTCGAGATAACTCATTGTCTTTCTATTCTACTATTACAGGACTATTGGATCGGCACATTGAAGATATCTTTCCTGGTAATTAACAATTATCATTATTAAAAATAAGGGCATTAGCGGCATTACTATCTGAAAAAAAGGCTTCTATACAGGACCCAACAGGCAAAGTTCTTTATTTTAAAAATTAACAACATACACGATATAGTATAAAGCCACAATTACCTATGTTGGATACGAATTCTTAAGAAATTATATTCGTAAGGAATCATATAAATATTTGAAAATAATGAATTAGTTGTTGTTCCATCACTTAAGAAAAGTTTACGTGTACGTTACCAAAAGAATTTTGTTCTGATAACGATTTACTCAACACAGAGAGAAGACTGAAAGAGCCAGATCGCATGAATACACGTGCTGTCATCTACTCCAACTAGGAGTGTTTGGAACTATTCCTTAGTCAGTTTGTATTCTTTTCTCCACCTTTCTACACTCGGAACGTCTGCCATAGAGAAGGTTCTCTCTGTCAAAATATACCACTTGTCTATGCTCATGAGAGAGAAGAAAAGCGTTCCGAGTATGTTCCGACAGAGAGAACCTTCTCTATGCCAGACGTTCCGAGTGTAGAAAGGTGAAGAAAGGAACACAAACTGACTAAGGAATAGTTCCAAACACTCCTAGTCGGAGTAGATGGCAGCACGTGTATTCATGCGATCTGGCTCTCTCGGTCTTCTCTCTGCTCAACATAACGACCGTGGTTGTTATAAGTAAACGACTGAAAAAACTTTTCTAAACTGGGTTTTCAACGTTGTTACCGCATATCGGAACGGAGCTCTAGTTCAGTGATTCTCAACCACTGTGTCGTGGTACTTGGGTGGCGCAAAATTGTTGAAGAGTGTCCCTAAATTTTAGAAATTGCAAACGGTAAAGAAATGTATATCTACATAGTTATTTAGATATATAGCAAATGTTAATTCTGTGGACTTTGTTGTACATATTTTGAAGCGAGGGGGTATTTAAAGCTACTTTAACGTCTAAGGTTATAAATTTGTTCTAGATAAAAATAAAACGTAACACATAAACAAAATATTGTACGTTACAAGCCATGCGCAATATAAACTAAGTAATTTTTTTAAATATATCTTATATTATGGAAGTCTAAACACAAAAAGTTCAGAAAGTAGCTATCTACTGGTTCTAAGAAAATTTAGGATTCAATGGAAATCTAACTGCACCCCACTAAGTGGCCTTATATATAGTTGTTTCATTGCATTAAAAATTATTATCAGAAACTATTTTCCACAGTGCAATATAGATAAGTTTTATTCTTTTAAACTTACCTTTAATGTATCGCCAAGTTTTGAAATATTCAAAAGTGTACCGCAACGAATAAAAGGTTGAGAATCACCGTCCTAGTTAATTGTCAGAAGGATTATATGACAATTAATATGGTTCAATCGTTTTGAAAAATTTAAAAGATTTGTTTAAAAAACACTTCAAGTATATTTGTTACCGTTAAAGTGTGTAATTCCGTTAGAGCGTGGAATAGCTAAGTGGACAACCACTAAAGTTTTGAATGGGAAACCGGAAGTTGGTAAAAGAGGAAGTTTTGCACAAATCCCACCCCCATGACCCTTTAGGACTCCAGAACAGAAGAGCAAACCCCTTCCTCGGGATATTTCATCCCATATAACTCATGAATTACTTAGTTATTCCATAAAATAACGGATTACACGCTTTAACGGTAACATATACACTTTATTTATTTTGTTAATTTTTTGTATTTGTTCTTTGTTCCATTGTTAAACTGTGATCGAAGTTTCAACGAAAATTTATTTTTAATAATAATATTGACTGCTTCAACTTTATGGAACTATTAAACAGTGATCATTTCAATGTAACTGAAATAGCTTCAATAAAATTGAATCAATCATAATGGCTCGTATCAAAGTTCCTAAAATAATTCAACTTTTTTTTCATAGGTGATATAAAGAAGATAATGTTTGATTCAACTGGTCGACTTCTTTTGGCTTGTGGTTACAAACATATCCATGTATTCCATAACGTTACTGGATATAAAGCGGAGATCGAAGATAGCAAAATTAAACTAAGATCCAAACAAACTTCTGCCACAATTGAACGTTTAGAAAAAATCATTCAAGATAACACAGCATTTTTAAATACTGTTCAGGAAACTTGTCAAAATTAATTTTTATTCCTATACAATGTGAAATTAAGGTGGTTTTCTTAAATCATACTATCATGTTATTAATTGTGTTTATAATGATATAAACTTAATAAAATTTTCCATAAAATTGAATTTGAATACTTCATTCTTTGAATTTAATGTTTAATAGTATGATTATCTGAAAACTACTTTTATAGCCCACTGAATAAAAATATGTAAGTAGATCAAAGATTTTATACTTTATTTTTTAAAAATATATATGTACTAGTAATTTCAGGATTTGAAAAAAAATGTTCCAATAATTTGTAAGAAATTGTTTTATTTCCGTAATTTTTTTTTTTATAAATATTAATAAAA
This sequence comes from Sisyra nigra, assembly GCA_958496155.1. NCBI lineage: Eukaryota > Metazoa > Arthropoda > Insecta > Neuroptera > Sisyridae > Sisyra > Sisyra nigra. The sequence continues at coordinate 30,144,826 of OY292313.1, read as the reverse complement.
TTTAAATGTTTTCTTTAGATTTATAAATGCATTTATACCGAGTTCAAAACTTACATCTAGTAATAGTTTTAAAAACTTATACATATTTTGTACTGATTGAATAAAATCTTTGTCAAGTTAAAATGATTTCTTCCATTTTCTTAATAAATTCAATCTTCATTGTATGTCCCTCAAGTAATAGCATATTCTTTTTATGTTTTTTTAAAAAATACTCTTTCATTTCCATAAAATCAGAGCTACATAAATTTTCAATTAGACCATTTAATTTTTCGAAAATGAATAAAAGTAAGTAATAATCCTCAGTTTTATTTACAGTCGTTTTATGAGCAAATGGATTTACCGTTGAAAAGGTAACATTTTGTTCTAGATTTGAGGTATAAAATAACGCATTGATCAAAAATTTACATTCCTCCAATGGATTCAAGATTTTTGATAAAAGTATTTTTATTAGTACAACTAGAGAAGAGTACGAATGTTTTATGATTGGGTTCTCTACATGAAATTTCTTGCCTAATTCAAATATAAACGATGAAGACTTATTTCTAACAGTTTCTTCTTCATCTAATAAAAGTTTATACGCAACCAAGGTAAAATTAAATAATAAAAAATTACTTGGATTAAATCGTAATGTTAATAATATACAGTCTCCAGCCTCCAATCGTTTTTCTATAAATTCATCCTCAGATAAAGGCAATGATAAATATTCTTTTTCTAATTTTTGAAGAATCCAAGAGAAGAAATCTTCACAATTCCCTTGATAACTCAGAAAAAAGCAACATATAAAAGCCAACGATGGAATTGAAACACCATTAACAAAAAATTCATCAGAAACTATTTCGCAGTTGTACCCCTCAATTTTAATTTTCGAATTTAATATTAACACTTTAACCACCAAACCTACAATAAGTAATTTAATATTATAACTATTTTCAGTAAAATAACACTCAAGAATTTTTTCAATTAAGATCTGAAATAGTTCTGTGTTATTTCTAACGTAATTTTCATCCTTAATTATTTCTAATAAGAAATTTAATAAACTTTCAACATCGGTTTTATGTATTAAATATTGATCTATTTTTTTATCAATGAAATATTCAAATTGATTCGGAATTAAATGGATGAGTTCACTTTGTTTTTTCTCGTGCAAACCAAAATTTTGAACACTCGAATCTTCTAAAATATAAAATTTTACTAAGGGTAACAACATGAAATTTGGTATTTTCTTCAAAGTTATTATATATTTGAAAATTGTATCTTTTATTTTTGTTGTATGTTCATAACTAATAATTCTATTTCCATCGAGGATTAATCGTTTTAATAAATAGCTAATAGCCAAGATTACACCATGTAAATGATTTATATCAACATTGCTATTTGATGAAGTCATTGTTGTTAAATTATTAAATAATTGTTCTAAAGTTTCTATTAAAAACTTCATAGAGGTGAATTGAGAATAAGTTTTGGCAGCTAAATTTCGAATATAATACTGTTGATCACTTAAATAACCCAAAATTTCCGTTCTAATATCTTTGATTAAATTCCATAATTCTTTTGAAACTTCGCTTTGATGTGTTGTTACAAACGTCTGCGATAGTATTTGCAATATTTGGAGTCGCAATCCATAATTTGATTTTAGGACAGTAAGTAAATATTCTAGCAAATCTGTATGGGTGCTATGAATTGTTTCAATGGAAACATCTTTGTTTTGGCCAATCAATTTCGGAATTAATGCACCGTAGAGTTGTAAAGCAGCATTTCTGAAATGAAATAGAAATTAAGTCGATAATTCGAGTATCGAAGCATTAAATGTTTTTTAACTAACGTCAAGTAATATTTAGAGAGTTTTTAGCGTTTCTGTACAAAAATTTGGTCAAGATTGTTCGATAAATGTTATTTTAATTTTCATGGAATGTAAATTAAGTACATTAACGAAATAACAGATTCAACATTTAATTTTTTAAAAAGGATAAAATCCATGCAATTTTATTTTAAAAAATCGAAAACTGCGATTTCTTTTCAAACTTAGTTACTAACAAACTTAGGTGGTCGAGCTTTACTCGGTTAAATTTTCAGAATATACGCTTGGACTCTTTGGTGACAATGGCTAAGTATTTTGATTTAAGAATACTAAATTTTTTTAAATTGAAATTTCTTTCCATTATAAACAAAACTTTTCAATAACCATTTAAATTTTATTACTATGTAAAAATTTTCATAGAACCCATGTACATTCAAGCTCATTCAGTAATTCTGCACCAACTATAATATAATGCTAACGGGTAGGCAATCCATTATTCATCAATGCATAATAATATTACTTCGTGATAAAAGCTTACAAATACAAAGAAATCCATTTTTTATAGAAATTAGATCACGATAGATAAAATCGAAATCGTTAGAAACGTTTTAGAGAATAAGATAACAAAGTTTGCTCGTATAATATAGTATAGATTATAGCAGTGTTTCTCAAACTTTTTGGTCCGCGACCCCCTTTTACACTTAAAAATATCAAAGGACCCCCCGAAGAATAAGTATGTGTAGAAAAAATCTTAGAGCGGGGAGGGGGGTGTAGTTAATTTAAATTCAGAAGGACTTAATTTCTTTTGTTTAATTGCATAAAAACACTCTTCATTTTGATAAATAACAGATTTATTTGAAGTATTTATATTGTTTTTAATATTTATAATGGCAATTTATAGAAGGAAAAATTATTTTATATATTTTTTATTTCTAATATTCCTAATATGAATCCATAGTAAATTTATAAAATATTTGAAAAAAAAACTGATGTCATCAATTTTTTCGCGACCCCCCAAATACTTTTCGCGACCCCCACTTTGAGAATCACTGGACTATAGGATTTGTTTATTAGAAATATTATTTAGTTCTGTAACCATAACTTTCGAATAACCGAAATAAAAATCTGTTCAAACCCGTAACGGAATCTGATACATATTCGAGGGGTGCCTGATATTAATATCATCACAAATTAATTTCGTAATTGACTGGCGGACGATCTGAAGGCTAAGCCACTAAAAAAAATGAAATTTGAAAGTGTTATTTATGAGAAGATTGTGACTTGCACTAAGAAAGGGTCATTGATAATTACATCCTTAAGTGTTTTAAGCAGGAATTGAAAGTTTTGCATTTTTTTAGTCCCACTCCTAATTTATCTACTTTCTCAAATCGAATCAAGTCCACTGTCCTTAATTGAATTAATCTTTAAACCTAACGTATATTATATGTAATTCTTGGAAATTATCCTAATAGTTGCAGTAAGATAAACTTGTAGTTTGCTTACTTATTTTTTTATATGTTACGTCACTAAACTTTGGTTTGGATCAATCAAGAAAATCATTTCAACGTTTAGAAATGATCACTGTATACTTTACCTTATACTCCATTCTTTTTCATTTGCCATATTTATAAAACAAATTTTTATGATGTGCATAAGATTTTGTTGAGTTCGAATCCATAAACCGGAGTCATGAATCAAAGGTCTTAGGCAGTGTAGAGCGATCACCAATGGACCATCTATTAATTCTTCATTTTTTACTTTCATACTGCTATTTTCATCGGGCGCCTTTTCAATTAATTCTATTAAATTATCGATGACAAATTTTAGTGACGGCTACAATAAAAATGATATTAAATAGATAATTATAGCAATTTTTATCCAGTTTTGATTGAATTTTAGACATCGTCCACTTTGAGATGATATATCGAAAATGATATACAACAATACGCACAGACAGATACTTGAAATCTGAATGGAGGCAATACAGAAGATTACGCAGTTGAAGAACTTACGCAATTGTACAACGTATAACAAGTGGCATATCACTCAAAGTGCCACTTGTCTATAGCTTCGATTATATTTCACTTACTGCCTATCGCCTCAATGTGAACTAAGTGCCTAAATTTTTTATATCGATGTCTTATGTAAAAGAAAATTCTGGTATCGTAAAATATAATTCAAAGACAAAATTGTATTTTGGTAACAAGTCAAGAAATTTAAAATGAAGATTACCAAACATATTTGTAATATTTTTCTAAAAAACATTCAATGATCATGAAAATTATAGGCGTATTACAATATAATGAATGTTTTGTCTTTAGGTAATGCAGTGGAAAACGTTAAAACGAAAACGCTTAATACTAAACGCTTGCGACAAAATTTTTTTAACACGAAATTATATCTTAGGACATAGAATAAAGACCTAACCAGAAGGTTTACTCGTGATTTTTTTTTTTTGTTTCATTTGGTTCTAATCTATTGCAGCGGACGTAAAATACACAGCAACGATATGGGTGTATTAGTATTTTTTGGTATTAGTAATGTACTTCGAAAGTATTCCACTTTCATAAGACTTTCAGCATTTTTTTTGGCCACTCGCTAATAATAATAGTTGCTCTTTTTCGATAGGTCTATATTCTGTGATAAAATTATGACACCAACAAAACACTAGTTTAAGTCAATACGTTTTATTTTTCTTTTTACACGAAACAAGTATCGTTTAACACAAAAAAATATCACATTTAGGAAAATCACTTCAAAATATTGACTTTTCCAAAAAAACGTAAAACTTTGTTAAAACTTTTTTGCTAATATACTGTAACGTTTTTACGAGTTCGGGGTTCTTGATTTATCTCACACTATGGTCACTTATAAACTACACGTTAACAATTAGTAAGATTTCACAGTCACTTATTCACTAATTCACTATTGCACTGTTTTACTAGTTCACACTATTCATTATTTATGTTGTTCACTAATCACTTTTACAGAGACTGTTGACGTAGACGATTTATATTCATATTGTTCACGTACACTATTTATTTCAAGACTGGTTCGCCTTATGCTCGTCCGGGCTTATATAGGGTTTCGGAATCCTTCTAGAAAGTTCGGCTCCATTGTCCCTGGACTTTCTATTTTTCTCGGAATATTTGATTGCCGAAACTTTCTATGGTTCTAAGAACAATCGATCATTCGAGAATATTCTTAATTCACCCAGTAATCCTTTTCGTCAAAACCCTGTCGACAGGTGGTCGCTCGCCCACCCCCCATCTCATAACCATGTCGCATTCTAATTGCCTGGCTGATGAAAGAGGTGACACTCCCACGCTGAGAGTAGGTGAGACTACTATCAGAGTCTGAAAATGGCGACGCTTCTCCATTTTGACATTGTGAGAATATATTACATGAGTTATATTCGTATATGTAATGTATGGCTAATAATAAACAGTATAATAGTACAATAGAAAACAGTGCCTATGAAGTGATATTAAAAGTTCTTAAATAAAATTATAGCTTAGAACCGTAGCGCCGTCTCGACCGAAGAATTCAAATTAAAAACCACTCAGGTACGGTTTAAAAAAAATGAAAATTAATTAAGTCGAACGTCTTTGAATTTATATTTTTTAAATCGTTTTTCGCTGAATTTAATTTTACCAAAAAATCCATATTTGTCTCAAGTACACTTTACCTTATCATTTCGTTGATCGCCTAAAATAATTCGATAAATAAATATCGATAGCCCTGCAGTTCGTCTGGTACATGATGACCGAAAATTTTCATTTGAAATTGACCCAATAATAGATTCCAATTTTTGATCAACGATCTAAAATTTTATAATAAACTTATTCCATAAAAATATAAACACTTTAATAAAAGTTTCATTACCTTAGAATTTCCCGATGAGGTCAAATATTTTGTTAGCTCCTGCACGGAAGTTCCAACAGATTCAATAACACCTTTATGTCGATTTCCAAGTGCTATCGTAGCTAGTAAATCGATACATTGTTCTCGAAATATTTCCCCGTTTTTATGAGAGCCAATAGCAGTTAATATTTCACAGGACACCTTAAGATTCAGCCAAATTCGATTTAACAACATTTGTTCGTCGTCCGATAACAGCGTTTCGTTTTCATCATCAACTCGTAAAATTTTATTTAAAGCCATCGCCATTTCAGCAAAGCTTGGAATTTCATTGTCCCTATCATTTTTATTTACATGAAACAAACCTAATAAAAATGAAACTAAAGCTCGTATCAAATCATTAAGTTTATTCAATTGGCTTTCAGTTAAATACAGTTTAAATCTCAAAATTACTAATAAATACGAATAAAGTTCATTATTTTCAATCATAGTCTTGATATCTTTTTTTAAACTATTGAAATTTACTTCTGTGAAATTAATGAAGTCGTCTAATATCTTTGAAATATTATATATTAATTCAGTATCATTTCGGACAGCAACTTCGAATGTTCTCACGTTTGATTCTACATCATAAAAATAAGAAACATTTTTCATATTTTCTATACTTTTTATATATAGCTCTTTATAATTGATATCATTTGAATTATTGAAATATAAAATTAGGATTTTTGCTGCCGATTCACTAATGTCTTCGCTTTCGTCAAAAATTTTTGTAACTAGAATATTTTGTATTTTCAACTCCATAAAATGCCAAGCAAATTTTGAAATTAAATAGTCCTTGATTGTATCTAAATTTTTTCGTTCAACATTTTTACGAATTAATCCCTGCTTTTTCATTTGATCCGTGTAATTAACTCCATGAAAATATCTTAATATTAAATCAAGTAGTTGCAAAGCAATTTTATTGCGTTGATATGAATTGCACATCAAACATTTTTCAATGAAATCACTAAGCCAGTTGAAATGTTGTATAATATGCCTTTTCAATTCTAAATTTTCAGAATCATTTGGTTTATCTTTGATTATTCTGTAGAATTTCCTCTCAATATTAGCCATAAAATTGGAGTATAATTTCATAAATTCATTGCGAAATGGGGCACTTTTAATGTAGGAATTTTCAATTAAAAATGTTTCAATCGTACTGATTGTAAGAGCGCTTAGTTTTAAATTTGTGTAATACTGGATTGTGGCAAGTCTAATTTCATTATTTTCGTGGCTTAAACCATTTTTAAGAATACAATCAAATTGAGAGTGCGTTAGTTGAATATCGATTTTTTGAAAGTTATCAAGAAGTTTTGCAAGAACAAAACATGAAATTTCCTCTGATGGCATTGTGCCCATTTTTTCAATGATATTTTTAAGGGTTTTTACTCCATCTTCTGTTTTTATTAACTCAGGAATTATATATTTGAAAATGTTAATTTGGGAAACCCTAAAAACCAAGCATAGCTGCTAAAGTTATAACTTAATTATATTCATGTAACTTACGTTAAGTTTGTTTCAAACATTATCGGTTCTATATTTGTATGCACAAACTGAATAATTTTTGGATATTTTTGAAGACATAGCCGAAATACGCTTGTACAATGAGGCACTAAATTATTTTGATTCATTCCTTGAAATATAGCCCATGTTAAATCACTTAAATCGAACATCAAATCATTCTCCTTTATTTCAGTAGGGTTTAGATTTTCAATATAATTTTTCAATAATAAAAATGTATTTTTTGAATTCCATGGCATGCATATAAATTGATCCATGATATTTAATTAATGAAATTAATGGTTTTTATTTTTTGAATAAAATCGTTCAGTAACTAATGTCATCAAGCACGTGTACAATTTGCTAAATTTGACATATTTCTACGTATGCGCAGTTATTAAGCGCATTGAAAAAGATATACTGCAGGTAAATCAAACTATCGTAGTATATCGCGGCAGTATTATTCAACAATGACCACAATTTGAATCGTTTTTCCGGTTTTTCCATTTTTTTTAAAGTTGTAAACAAGAGTGGTTTAATAATAATTTTGGCGCCAAAAAGAGCTTTTCATATCAATGTCAAGGTTTGTCTTATTTCCCTCAATACATTTTTTTTTTAATTTTTATAAAGTTAAATAACACAGGAAAGCTTATTTATTTTATTTTTGAATTTTCAATACTTTGGATACAACTCATAGTAACAACAATCTGGAAGAAGAAGAAAATTTCACGCTTGACAAAAAAGGTCCATAGAATAAAGTTGGAAAATACTCCTATTAAAATTCTTTAACTAGTGTTATTTTTGAACTAGGATATCTTTGAAATGGTTGACCGGGGGAATTTTTCTCTAAGGATCTTTTTTGTTGAGCGTAAAATTTCCTTTAAATCCCTTTTTGTATTGTTACGATGAACTGATCTGAACTGATCCAAAGTTATAAAAATTCAAAAATAAAATTGTCCTATGGTATTTAAATGGTAAATAAAAAAATGGATTGAGTCAAACCTTAATATTGATTTAAGATCTCGTTTTGACGCTAAAATCAATTTCTGTACACCAAAAAAAAAATTTAACATCCTATTGTACCTATACGTTCATATTTTTATACTAGTAGCTACCCGTGACTTCGTATACGTAAAAAATTAATAAAATAATTCAAGTCCCGACCGTCCAGACTAAGAAAATACGAGTAGACGTATATCTATGAAGAAGGAAACCAAATTAGGTAATCTTACCTTTTAGTGTTTGTTATTATTTACTTACCTACATTAAAATTTTAAAATCTAAAGTCTAAATCGCTTTGACTATTTTACTGTGTATTGTTATGTGATGATTCACAGCTTTGTAATGTAACCCCAATGTTGTTTTTGAAAAAAAAAATCTCAACGTAGTTATTCAGTCCTTTTTTAAAATGTCTCTTCCGCAGTTTTCCGTTTTTCTTTAAATAGTGACCACCACATTGTTTTCTGTTTTTTTCAATAGAAATACCCTACGCAGTTTTTCAATAATACTCCCACGTAGTGTTTCGACGGTGACCACTTCGTTGTTTTAGCTTTTTTAAATAATAATCTTCTCGTTTTCAGAAATTTTTCAATAGTGATCCGCATATAGATTTCCATCTTTAAAAAAAAAACATCCCACGTTGTTTTTCAATCATTTTTATAGTAGCTCTGGAAGCTAAATGAACTGCTTTAAAATACGAACGCTAAAAGCCAAGATTATGCCTAAAATACTACAAAATCATCTTTGTAGACACAACAAGAATTAGAAAAATTGCAAACAATTTCATTACAATAATTATTACACTTAAAACCGGTATATATAACTTCTAAGACTTATAAGAGGTAACTAAACCAAAGGTCGTGGTTTTATTTCCACAACAATTTGTTCAACCCTTAAATAAACAAATTAAAAAACTAAAATAACATGTTCGTTACATTTGAAATTTCTTTTGTAATAAAAACGGTTAAATTTGAATTAAAAAATTGCAATAAAATTGTATAAACGATTTAATCAAAATCACGTAAAATATTGTTAACTAAGTACATACATTTATATTTTTTTTAACATTTTAAAAAATTTATCTAAATATTTTTTTAAGTTATTGAAAATTTTTGATAAAAATTTTACAGTTACTTAAATAACAATGAATGCAAACGATGCAAACTGTAAGCTTAATGTAACGTTGTTTTCTTTGGTTTTCTTATATTCAATAACCATAAATACCTAAAAAACGATCATTTGAAAAAATTTAATGTAACGATGTGTTTTTTTTTTCTTTTAGAAAGAATTTTTTTTGCGCCCAAAAATGTAATTACAGGTCGATATTTTATCGAAAAATCGATTTACTTTTACGTTTTTAGCTGGAATTTTTATTTGAGGTTTTCTTAAAAATGTACCACTCGTAACAAGCATATATTGAACGATAATATCACGTTTTTTGTTTTTTCAAAAAAAATTTTTTGGATCAACTCAAAAAAAAAAATTCTTATTGATATTTTGTTAAGTAAAAAAAAATCAATTATGATTAATAGTAATTTTAGATTGAATCATACCATCATTAATGTATTTTAAATCTTCTTGTTCAATAATACCAAAGTTATGACTAACATTTAAACAATTTAAATCACAAATGTTACGAAAAAATAAAAATATCAACATATAAAACTTAATTGGCATCTCATTTTTAACGAGGTTTCACAAAATATTAATTTACTTAGTGGCCAAAGATTGCATAAACAGTTTTGTCATTATTCATCTTGAATAAAAAAACCAACAAGTTTTTCATCATAACGTTTATTTAATATTTAAACGCCGCGGTTTACAAATAAATATTTTATAAAAAATATTTCCATTTATAATATAAACATTCAAAAAGATATTATGTTATAGATATTATTCTGAGTACGGTTTTTCATATTTAATACTTTTTTTCGTCTACATTTTTAGCTTGTTCCTTTTTCGAAGATTTAGACCAAGGTTGTTCAACATCACTTAAAAAGAACACATAAAAGAAATTGGTCATTACATTAATTATAGCTGCTAGATACAACACTAACGACCATCGATACAGTGTTTCCTAAAAAAATACATTAAATTCATAATTTCGTAATCATATTTATGGTTTCAAATTATTCATACATGACCATTTATTATTTGTCCTATCACAACAGGAGTTAGGGCACCACAAATATTCGCCGCTGAATTTGTTATTCCATAAATAGTTCCCGCATAACGTGGACTTAGAGCTAAATTATTAACTGTATTAGAGCTATAAATTGCTCCTGTAAAAAGACCTGTAATGCCCAAAAATATAGAGACTAACGTTGAATTGCATCGAGACCAAGCTATTGCCATTAAAAATATTGAAGTAACTACGGAAGCTGGAAAAAAAGATTTATAAGTAGGTATCCATGTTATTTGTTAGTTACCATGAAATTTTACCTAAAGAATTAAAAATTCTATAAGATGTGATTGGTGATAGATATCCTTTTGAAAGAAGCCAATCCGAAAAAATACTAAAACCAATCCCTCCCACCCAACTGGTCAAATATGGAAGTGCTGTTATTAATGCATTCTGAAAATTGAATGAGATATTATAAATCAAGTTTGAATCTCAAAGTAAGCGTCTATACTAGGAGAGAAATCCGATTTAAATTTTTTTTTTGTTTTGTTTAAATTGGCAGTTTAGCTTAAAAATAGAGTTTACTATAATAACATAGTATATTGAATATACGAATATAGTATAGTAAGTTTATGAAATAATAGAATGAGATTTTTTTATTTAAGGTCGCATCAACTACTATGGTCATTAGCAACCGTCGAATTCGAAAACCCATGAAAAAAATTTTGGGCTTTCATTGGGATTCAAACTCAGGACTCAGGCGTATAGGGCAACCATCTAGTCACCCACGCCACTAAGTGACCTCAAGGATTTATTGTTTAACGTAACTATTTTTGTTCGTACAACATTCTAGATTAGTTTAGAAGTAGTACAATCTACGATCGTTCTACTTTCAAAGTAAACAACACGCAGTTGAAATTAGCGAGTTTTTTTTACTCAAGCATTTTTTTTTTCTCACTTACATTTTCAATATTTAAATGAAGAACATTTTGCATGTACGTCGGCATTTCAGTCAACTGTGTATAAAAAGCCCATGCTTGTCCCGATTGAGTTACTAAAATCGCCCATACCGGTAAACTGGTCAAAATATCTTTCCACGGAATTGGTTCTTTGGGATCATATGAATCATCCTAAAGTAAGTACAAATTATGAATTTTCTTAAAATATCACTTAACAATGTAATTATTACATTCGATCCAATTTTATCTAAAATATATAGTTTTTCTTCCATTGTTATTCTAGGATGTTTTTCTGGTGAATCATACACAAAAAACATCCAAAAAATAAACCATACTATGCCTAAGCCTCCAAACATATAAAATGCCAATGGCCAGCCACCAAGAAATTCAAGATTACAAAGCCATCCGGTTAATGGTAGTGATATTAAACAACCTCCATTCGAACCTTAAATTAAATTTAAAATTACACTTATTATAATATTCGATAATAATCAATTTACCAGCAAAGACAATAGCGGCGAAGGTACTTCTTTCTAGTGGAGGAATCCATTTGGCGGTCATAGCATTGATCGCAGGATAAGTTACACCTTCTCCTATCCCTTCAATAATTCGTACAATTATAAACAACCAAAAGTTAATATTAGCTGCAATTGGACTAAGCATCGTAAATATTGATGTTATTAACACTCCATATCCTAATACATATTTCCCTCCAAATTGTTCTGCTAAGCGACCACCAGGAATTTGACTTAGTATGTAACCAAAAAAGAACGATCCCAAAACATAGCCTTGTTGAGCTTCGTCCCAGTTGAATTTTCCGTCATACTTAAACGGAACGAAAAATAATTTTCAAAATAATACGAGTCGCATTCATAAAAAAAATATACGTAAACTTGCAGATTATACATTAATAGGCATTATTCAAACTGAAGGAATCCTTTCGTATTCTACAAGTATAAGAACACTCTTTTTTATGAATACGATCCAATATCTAATTATGGTAAGGTACATACTTGATGACTTGTGCTATTGATATAAGGATTTGGGCATTCGTCACCAACATCCACATGTTTAGGCGAAGTTGAATTAACCATAGCCACGATGGCTATGGATAAATTAACCCGCATAGCGTAGACGACAGCGAATGCTGTGCAACCCAATAGTCCAAAAACATATCGAGTTTTTACCCAGTCTTTTGTATCTAAATATGTTCCGGAAGACATTGAAAATGATACATTTAAACTGTTTAATAAATTTTGAACATATACAATTCATTTTCCACTAATTAAATTCAAGGAGCAGATAATTCTATCTTTTTTAAGATAGTAAAACATAACTGATAAAAATAAATAATACTTCACAACACATATAAAATGAAATGATTTGATTAATTTTTTTATAAATCATGATATCTAATATTTTAATCCTTCTAGTTTTTAACAGCTAACGATTACATTTTATGACTATATGTGTTACTAAAAATCGATCCTGTATAGAATTATCTGATGTACCTATATTAATAATACTTATTTTAGAGAACTTAGCACGTGCTTAATCTTAAGGCGCATTAAAACCCTAAAGAACGAAACGTATTTTGTATTCATAATTTTTCTGTTTAAATTTTCTTGAAAAATAATTTTTATTTGTTGATGATCCATTTTCGTACCAAATACATCACCATCGTCAATTAATTTAACAACTTACATGGTCATGAGCCTATAGACTTTTCAAAAAAATAAATAAAACTTTTTTTAATTAATAATATAGTTCAATATATCAATAATAGCTTCCCCAAGTTACAGTCAATCGTTAGAAAACTTTAGACAGAGCCCTTGAAAATTTCTTTGATAAGTCGCCTTTTATTTCTTCTTGAAACTAATATCATTTTTACAGAGGGTCGCGGTTAAACGATTATTTAGGTACCCGATGATTCGTTATCCGTTCGAACCACTATCCGTATTTGCTATTACCTTTTAAATCAAGAATAATTAGAATAAGTTAATTGTTCTCACAGTAGTTCAATTTCATGAAATTGAATTGTTTTCTGACTGCCAGTTCAAAACAAAACCGAGAACTGCTTAGAACATTGTTCTCCTTCTATACGCACCCTACTCATTCAGTCACTCATTCGCTGCATGGAACAACAAATTTGGATTTTAAACTTGAAATTCTGTTGTGCGCACACTAGTTCAAAAACAACAGTTCAAAAGTAGTTCAAATCCAATCCAGGTCATTGTGAGAACGAAACTATTATTACTTATATTAAAAATACTTTAAAATTATAATCAATGAACTTCACGAAATTATTTTAACGGAAATAAAATACACCAATACCTCGCTTTGCGTTTTTTCGAAGTTGCGTCGCTGCTAAATTAGTACTAATTTTCACTGTGCGTCGTTAGATTTTCTAAGTTACGTTGTTTTGGGTTCGAGTCTTGTATGCAAAAATGTTTGCTACGCTTGCTATAGAAAATCATAATTCACTTTGCGTCGTTTCAATTTACGTTGTTTTTTTGGAACGTAACCACGGCGCAAAGTGGGGTATGGGTGTAAATATTTTTACAAAATTATTCGAAATCAGCGAGCACGATTGGCGCCATTTTGATAGTATTACATCAAGTGCCAATAGATGGTTAATTCCTTAATCCAGACTTATCTGTTGAACCACAAATGGAATTAAATAAAATTTTAGATCACTTAAAATATTCTCAAACATGATTTTGGTAACGTTTAGGTACTTCCCAGAAATTATGATTGCGATTTCGAAGAAAATATATAGAAGGCGGGAATATATTATGGTGATATATGCCCTGCGTTATACCATAAGATTTACAGATTTTCGTTTAATAATTATACAAACAAGTTTTATTATTTATTTATTATCAAACATTGCTTATAAATCTTTACTTAAAATTTAATAATCTTTAATATACAAAAAATTAATGAATAGATCTACAAAAATATCACTTGAAAAATAAATTTTTGAATTTAAAATAATAGTTTTCTGCGCCGATAATAGTTCGGCTTGTTTCGTGAATTTCCGTCAATCATCTATCATAAGGATCTTAAGTTATTTCAGTTTTTCAGTTATTTATTTCCGAATGTCAATTAGTTACTAATTGATAAAGCTAACATAATTTTGCATTAACATAACATTAAAACGTTCATTACTCACATTTAGTAATTTCCATCAAAATGACAACAGAAGTTTATAATGAACTGAACAAGTGTCTCAATACAGCCATTAACAAATTAAAAATGGTACAAGATAAGTTATCGCTTGCAAGAATTGAAACGTCTCTACTAGCATTGGAAATTACACATTTAAACAATCCCGAGATCTTTTTACAATTAACAACAATGAGCGAAAACCTTGAAAAGGACGCCAAGAAAAACGCAGAAAACGAGACCATCGACCCAGCAATGGACATTTGCCAGAACAACGAAAATTACAAAAATTAAGAATTTTCAATAAATTTTATATCAACTGCATTATAATCTCTATCATATAAAAATGTTAACATGTCATTTCTTTTCTTAAATATCAACTATTTAAAAATAAACATTTCACTTTTTGGAGTACATTAAATATCTATACATTTTTAAAAAATCATAATCGACTAAAAACAAGTAGTTGAAGTTGCTAAGATTTATTAATATCACTAAATTTAGTTATATTATGACGATATACTAGTGGGTATACGATGAGGTCGTGACCATGAACGTTCACGTGCACTGGCAAACATTAAGTAGAATAAATTTGTGCCGATATTAATGCCTGCTGCTAAATAAAAAACTAATCTCCAATTTCCAAGTGTTTCCTAAAAGGAAATAATAATTATAATCCAATCGAATATGTATTTGTAAATTTTCATTTTACTTGTCCGTTAATTAATACGCCGGTAACGTAGGGCGCTAGAAAACCGCATGTATTTGCCGCCGCATTCGTAATTCCATACATAGTACCAGCATAACGCGGACTAAGAGAAATATGGTTCATTTGGTTCCCAGCATAAACAGCACCAGTGAAAGCTCCAAAGAATGCTAACATTATTTGGACTGTTATTCTATCACATCCTGCCCAAGCCACTCCGAGTAACCCCAAAGAAGGTACAACAGAACCTAAAAAAATTATCAAATAAATGAACTCTACAATAATCCAATATATCGTTATATTTTACCTATAGTATTAAAAAATTTATAGGAAGTTATAGGACTAAACCATCCTTTGAGAAGTAGCCAATCGGCAACAATGCTAAACAATATTCCTGCTATCCAACTAGTCAAATATGGAATAGACGATAATAATGCATTCTAAAAAGTTGTCATAATTTTGTAATAGTTATAATAATAACATATTTTGAAGTTTACTTCTTTTGACGTATTATGAAAAAATATGATTTTGTACTTTTGTGATGTGTGCGCACATTAACCCTAATATTAACACCAACCCCCTACAACTCCATGTTACAAAAATGTAACCATTTTGACTGCATTTGCAGACATCGCCAGAAAAATTAGTTGAAAACGAGTTGAACGAAGACTGACGAAGACCGAAGACTTTTATGAAGGTCGGAGGTTAGAAATACATTTTTTTAAACGTCAGGAAAATTATTTATATTGTTTTCATTATTATTGTTATTTAATGAGAATAATTATGATAAGTATTTTACATTATATAATAACTTTATAACTGTTTTTCAATTAGCTACCAGCGCCACCCTAAGGTACTAAGATTTGCGTAACAATTGGTTACTTTTTTAGCCTTTCTCGTATTTAAGTGATAGGGGCTGATTAACACATTAAATAAGTTGGTAAATATTTGCTGCTAAGTAATTTGAATTGACATTAATTTTTGACCAGTGTAACAAAAATAGTGTAAATAAAGTAAAAAACGTAATTCTGAAATTAAGAGTGTGTTCTTAGTGTTTGACTTCCTTTATCTAAAAACCTTTTTTCTTTATAATTAATGTCGCGGGACCGCCTGAGCATTACTTTGCTATTATAGTATCCTTTTTCTTTGCCACTTTCAGCCGCCATTGGTATCTTGGACCTTCTTCCTTCTGAGGATAATTCTTACATAATCCCACATTATCTGCCATTGTCGTTGCCTCAAAAAGGAGAAATGAGCAACACAAAAGTTATTTCTGAACAAAATTTGAGCAGTCTAGATATTAAATTAAAGGAAAAAAAAGAAAAACAAAATTTTATTTAATTTTGTTCCAGCATCAGTTGGTACAAATAATTATAATTACATAAGAAAATCTGACCTTTCCATGATATTTTCATTTGCGATTGCGACTTCCATTACATACGAACGTCACCAACATCTCGAGTGCACGTTATAAAAAGAAAAACAACAATGAAACAAAACATGATTTATTGGCTATTGCTCGTAGTTTATTATATTATTCTGACACTATTATATAAGAATTTAAAAAAAAAAGTATCTTTTGCGTCAATGTTATATCGGTCGACTGTCTAAAAAATAGGGAATTGTCATGATTTCAAGGAATTTTTGAATCGCAATTTCTCTTTTTACATCATCTAAATGTAGCTAGCGGTGCTGTCTCTATGAAGTAGAGGTTTTGAACACTAGACATGCATGGTGGGGATATTTTAAAGCGTAAGTATAGTTTCTAAAGCTGTCGAAAGTAAAAGACAACAAATTGTTAGTCGTTTTTTAAAATACTGTAAAAACCAATAAATTGTTATAGAAAGAGAATATTCGTAGAGATTATTCGAACCAAAGTCATCACAATCAACTATCTTAGGTTGTTCTCAATATAATTAAAGCTATTAACAGGTTTTAATGAAAATTAAGGATTGAGACTAATTTTGAGTCGAGAGTTTTATAACTAAAATTTTTCTTTTGAAAAAATGAAAATATCCGATAAAAAAATCACTATGAAAAAATAAATTAGTAAAAATCGACGAGACTGTGATGTATGTTTAAAAATTTGAATATTTTTCAAATACTATAAAGTTCACATACGACGAGAGAGAAAGAGAGAAAGTGCAGACACTAATTTAGAAACAATTAAAGAAACAACATAGGCGATATCAAAGGAATTTTGAGGAAACAACCATTACTGTTGTGTACCAACAAAAAATAATAAAAACACCTACCGTATAAAACGCATACATTAGCGTAATATTTTATTTTGTCAAAGAAGTAAACTTCTAACCCAACTATATCAGTATTTTTCGAACTTACAGATTCTATATCAAAATGTAAAATATTTTGCATATACGTAGGTAACTCGGTTAATTGGGTGTAAAATGCCCAAGATTGACCACACTGAGTCACTAAAATCGCCCATAAAGGCAAACAAGTAATAAAACGTTTCCATGGAATAGAATTATCTCCATGACAATCATTTTCCTAGAATTTGTTTTTTTTCATTACGAACATTCTGTTTAACATATTCATTTCAGTTACCTGTGGTCCAATACTCGCTAAAATAAATCGTCTTTCTTGCGGACAAATTCTTGGGTGCGATGCCGGCGTATTATAGACTAGAAGCAACCAAAACACAAACCAAACAATTCCTAAGGCACCGAAAATATAAAACGCCAACGGCCATCCACCCATAAATTCGAGAGAACAAAGCCAACCTGATACAGGCAGCGATATAATTGTCCCGAAATTAGAACCTTTAAATTAAAAAACAATTTAGTTATCAAATTTGTATTAATCTAAATGTTATATTTACCGGCATAGACAATAGCAGCGAACCTGCTTCGTTCCAATGGTGGAATCCATTTTGCGAGCATCGCATGCATCGATGGGAATGTAACTCCTTCTCCAACGCCTTCCAATATTCGAACCAAAATAAATAATGAATAGTTTAAACGAGCCGCAATCGGACTTAATAATGTGAAAATGGCAGTGATTAACACTCCAATACCAAACACATATTTCCCTCCGATCAACTCTGCCATTCGTCCGCCAGGAACCTGTGTTAGGACATAGCCATAAAAAAAGGATCCAAGTACGACACCTTGGGTTGATTCATCCCAATTAAACTCGCCTGTTCCCTATATTAATTAAAATATGTATTAAAACCTGTCTACTAACGCCAAAAAATGTATCTTCAAACCTGAGTTGAACTTCCATTGTTGTTTTCAAAAGGACATACGTCTGTTATAACATCAGGAGTGTTTGTTGTACTGTTTACCATCGCAACAATCGCCACCGAAAGATTCACCCGCATTGCATAAACATTGGCGAAGCCCAAAAATCCCATGAAGCCAAGAATGTGGCGAGCCTTGAGCCATTGTTTTGTGTCTTCAACTAAAAAGATAAAAAAACTTTTAATTTCTTGAAAATTTAAATATTAAAAAAACTGATGAAACTTATTGGTGTTAAGGAGTTAAGTTTTTAATGAAAAGTCTAGACATAAGCATGTCCCTTTTAAGGATATTTGGAAGATAGAGGTGTAGCTACCGACATATCAGTCGTATGAATGATATGAAGCCCCCAGTTTAAAGGAACCTCAACGTGTGAAAGCCAAATTTTTTTTTAAATGGTGTCTGTAATTTAACTAAAACTCAAATAGACATTCAAAAAGGCCTCTTTAATAAATATTGATACAGGGCCTATTTAGGGCCAGCTACAACACTGTTAGGAGATGATACATTAAAATACTATCAAATAATCGCAGGAAATTTTAGTAGGATATTATTCAGTAGATAATTAAGTTACAATTAAAATGATTATCTAAAATCTAAGTAATAATATATTGAAATTAAAAAAAACTGTATTAACATATATTTTAAAGAGATTTGTTTACTCAATAGTTAGTACATCGATTACATTTAAACTAGTAAAAAGTCACTCAACGTTTTATAATTTTAAAATTATACAGTTACAGTAGTATATTAGTACAACAGTCTAATTTTATTCGATTTTATACAGTTCAAATTGTGTTATATATTCACGGTCAAAAGTTAAAGTTGAGTTTTTTTTTGCTTATTTAATTCAAAATTTATGATTTATGTGTATTTCATTAAGTTCTGAAATATTTTGCTGACCAGCTACAAACAGTAGAAATTCAAGAACAGTTTTTTTTAAATGCTTTCACCCCCCATTTATTCTATCTTCCATATATCACAAAGAAACTAAGCATTTCAAATGTTATGTTATAGTAGAAACTATCAGTTCTTTACAGTTGAGAGTTTCTTAATTGCAATTTGGAAATAGCCGTTATGAAAAACCTTAAAATTAAGGTAACCATACGTCCCTGATTGGCCGGGACAGTCCCGAATTTTCTTGCGTCCCGGATTTTTCTAGAAGCAATATTTGCCCAGGATTCAAGTTTTTTATCCCGGATTGTCCAGAATTTTTGAAAAGGTTCTTATTTTCAATATTTATTTTAAATATATTTCAACTAGAATTATTTTTACAAAAGGTGGTTTGAAATGTAGGAACAAGATCTACTGAAAAAGATCCATAGTTCAAAAAAATATAAAAAATTTTGTACTCAGTAATTCTGATTAAAAAAATTAGATTCATTTAAAAAAATACTGACTTTTATTATATCCTTAAATAGTACTCCTATTTGTTATGTATAATCTTAAAAAAATAATTAAAAAAATCATATTTAAGTTATTTAACTTAACTACCCCCACCCCTCGCTACAAGTTGCCGTCCCGGATTTGAAATAAAAAAATATGGTCACCTTACTAAAATTCAAAAATAGATAAATATAGTTTCATCATTATTAGGACCTACTATCTATTTTTTTACGTTCATTTCTTGAATATGGAGCAATCAATTCAGTTAATACTTAAATAGTTTTATCCATTTTACCATGTCTTACTATGGTATCAGTTATCAAACTTAAGAATATAGAAACAAATAAATGCTAAATACTCTCCTCTCCCACTCCCCACATGCAAAAGTAGGTACTCTGGTATACGTCGCCAGTCCCAAAAGTATTCGATCATCATGAATTACTCAGCATCAGACAATTTATTGGATTTCCATAAGTTACCAGCTTAAAAGTTAATTTGATTTAAACGTGTGTATCAAGTAATTGTTTAAAGAGTCTTTTTTACATTCGTCGGTTTTTGTTAAATGACGAAAAAATTAAAGAACAAAATGATTAACGAGTTCACATCACGATTTGCTTCAAACTCAAAAAAAGCTGTACATAAACTATTAAAAAGCTACCAAAGGCGTATAGTGTGAAAATACAAATATTGGAAATTAGTACAGTCGGAATCTTCCATCCAAACCGAAGTCGAAAAAATCTCATCAAAGTTTAATCGTTAAAGTGAAGTACATGCTAATCGTTTTTTTGTTGATTATTAAAATATTGTGCATCATAAATATAGTTCCAAAGGTTAGACAGTCAACATAAAAGTTTATCTATCAATTTGGAAAAGTTTGCCTGCCCCAGTAAAAAGTAAAACCGCTTATTTGAAGAACTGGTGACTAACTGCTATACCACGATAATTGGGTCAGTACAGCTTATTCACCACAGCTTATATGAAACAATTTTTTGGCAAAAAGCAGCACTGCAATATTTGCAACCCAAAAAAAACTTTCTGCAACTTTTTGGTTATTTTTAAAGGAAAAAATTCTTCTTAAAAGCGCTTATTAGACATAACAGATCCATTGAAGGTAACGCAACATATACACTGCAGGTCGTTAAAAAAAATTAATTCTAGAATTGCTTTCCATAGTCAAAGAATCGACGAAAGGACATTGTTTAATCAAATTAAGATTATTTTGGAGAACTACTTGAACAAGGTGACGAAAAATAGACGGATGATTAACCCGGAATTATAATCAAAGATCTGATACTTTTGAGGCAGACTATGGATGTATAACAAGTCACGTTCAGTAGGATAATCGGATATAAAAAATAGGGAAGTAAAAAATTGATTAAAGTAAGGTGCCGATAACAACTCTCCAGAAAGCGTAAATAAATAAACCTGCGCAATGTAAATATTAATCGCTAGTCTATACATAAAAGTGTATTTCGAATTGTTTAAACTAATAGTGACTGATTTTAACTAACGTCTCTGTGTGTGTGTGTGTGTGTGTGTGTGTGTGTGTGTGTGTGTGTGTGTGTGTGTGTGTGTCCGCGAGAGTAAATAAATTCTTAGTGCTAAATTAGTGATAACTGATCAACTATTAGCGCTTTGTACCTAAATATTAATGTAAACAAATCTAACATCTAAAAACTAATACACGACTTTAAGCATTAATTTACAATACCTATATTAACTAACGGCGAATACGCATTTTACAACAAAATTATACAAGATATAAATACAAAATCAATGCAGGTCAAATTTCAATTTAATATTCATATAACTAATGAAATCAATAAAAAATACTTTTATTTTATAGCATTCACGAAATTCTGAAATAACTACTTCTGTAATAAAAAAATATATCATAAATTCTTTGTTGTTGGTCAAAATCAAACATCTATTAACTATTACTATGCTATTTTATGGGGTAATAGTAACGGTTGAGATATTAGTCCTTCAAAATAAGTAAGTACCTATCCCAACAATAAGCATTACTTAAAAGTGGAAGAAAAACGGTCCGCCATTCATAGTAACAAACTTAGAATAGTTTTTCTTTACATACCTATAAACGAAAATAATGAATAAGTATAAAGGAAGGAGTTATCAAGTGACAGGTTAAATGATACACTGTATTTCTTAACCCTTTTAACACCAAGAACCGTTCAAAACCAATAAAGCATGATCCATTTGAAAAAAACCTTAATTCTGATTATTTTCTGATAAAAAAATATTACAATATAGTATCTAGTACATGAGATTGACGAAGAAAAAAAAAAGAGTATAATCAAAGTTTTATTTTTGAACTCTTAAATTTTAAAACATAACATACTTAGTAATGGTCACATTACCAAAAAAAAAAATATTCCATGGCTTCCATAAAATTGCTTGAAGCACAATTCAAAAAGAAATAATACTATGATACCAACTAAATATGTATTATATGTGCTACTAAAATTGCATACACTTTTTTTTGTTTTAAAAGTCGCTTTAACATCTAAAGTCTATGAAGACGGTCTAAACCCAGAAAATTTCTTTGATTCACAAATTTAAAAATATCTAACAATAAGATTCGGCGGGTATCGAACCAAGTATCACTGACGCATAGAGCGAAGGTCTAATAGATCTAATCGCTGCACCACTTTGTGGTCTATATATTTTTTTTCTTTTAATACAAAATTTGTTTAATACAACAAAATATTTCGCTTTTTCAGTTTTGTTATAATTTATTTTAGTGTATTTGATTTTTTAACTTTGAAACATTTGAATATAGAATATTAAGATTTAGAGACGTTATACACTGTAATATGGTAAATGTAATAATGACTTTAGCTACAAAAAGAAATATTGCGTAAAAAAAATGATTTAAATCAGGAAAATAAGTTTGAAAAACTGAATATAAGTATAAATGTTAATATGAGAAAAATTAAAACTAGGGAATGTTTAGACCATAGATTCAGTAATGCCAATAATACAACGGAATTTTATATTACATTTAGTAAATGTAGTGAACCATTATCAGTACGAAATTTTAGGGAATATCGGGAATATCTTGCATTTTATTTGAATTTAATAAAACTGCATCTTATGTATCTTCAGGTATTTTATCTTCACAGCGAATGAATCAATGAATTAAGTACAATGAAAATTTATTGTTAACACAAAACTGAAGGAGTTGAAGTGTTTTTCATTTTAACCCATTCAACCCCCCTGTGCAGAATTATGCACATAGCATTTGAATCCTTATAAAATTAGAGTCACATAATAATGTGCACAATTATTATGCACAGACTGGAAATGGGGAAAATTTATAAATACCTATTTTTAAAAAAAATTATAAATTTGTATTAGCAATGTCCTTGTTACTAATATTCAATAAACAATTTTTTTTACCATATCCAATAATTCAGGACTGAAGGGGTTAAAAGAAAACATTATTTTCGAAGATATCAACCAACGTTAGTCTTTACGTAATCATATTTTATGTCGCTATATTTCACATCATAAACAGCAACTGCCAGAAAGGGGTTGGGAGAATATGCAATGGATGCTACTAATTCGGTCCCCATTCCATATAAGCCCAAAAACGTAAAGAAGATAAATAAAGTTAACAATATCTACTGTACTATCATTTATCAACCTGCTATTGTTTCATAATCAGCAATTGAAGAATGATTTTCGAAACCGGGTCCCGTTACGTAGAATACCTGTCCTGATCCCATTACTGTACTGTTTCATTTTTCAAGAACAATGTTTTTGTGTTAAGCGGTTTTTGTTTTTTGTTAACCAATTTGAAAAGATCACAAAAAATATCAATATTATATATATAAATATATACACAATATGTTAACAACAGCATATAAAAACAAAAGATTATGTTTCACATGTTTCGTTGTAAGTAGAAATGCATCTTTATTTTTATATACCTATCATATAATATGTTAACAAATGCAGAATATACCATGTTTATTCATAATGCTATATAAAAACTAGCTAATTTGAAAGTGTAAAAAATGACCTCGAAAATTGGCATTACCTATACATCTGATTTCCTAAATTATACAACTCTTAAAATAAGCCCAAGTATTCGGTAATATTTTTAAAACAAATCATAACTTTAGCTAAAAATATAAAAAGTTCTTCATTTTATTAATTACGTATTTTTATCACAAAACTAGTAATGAAACAAACATAAATCTATTAATGAAGTAATAATTAATTAATTGATTTGATAAGTGTTAATTATGCGCTACATAATAAAACTCGATGATAAAAGTAAAATATAAATTGAAAAAGTTTATATTTTGTTTTCAGTTTAAATCTTCAGTGGAAGCTAAAACATATAAATAATTTATAGTTTTTTAATTTAAAAAAGAGCTGATAGCAAGATTTCGATTTTTATCAGAACTATACTATGAGTCACTAAATTGAACTGTGTTAGTTACATTTATTTATTTACAATACGCCCTCATTTCTAGTTTTTAAATTATTTATCAAATAAATTTGTTTTCAAATTTTTTGAGCTAGTTATCATCCAAAAAAATGTGTTCACATAAATTATCATGAAAATGCCTTATGTAAGAGGATACAAAAACAGTTAAATAGAATTTTAAGTATTGTTAAATAAAAAGTATCTATAAATAAAAGCCCCTTGTTAGAAAACAGGTGTTAGATTAGAAAATAAGTCAATTTTTTTTTAAATTAACTTAATTTCCATATGTTTTTGTTGAATGAAACGAAAATACGTTACCTTCCGGTGGTACAATATGTTCCAAATCTTCTTCATCATCTTCGATCAAATTGTTCTCGTAAGATTCCTCATACAGAAGCGGGTTTGTTTGAGATGAATCATCTGATTCAAACATTGTCTTTTAAAAATGTCTTTTTCTGTCCAAATATTATGTTCCTATATTGTTGAAAACTTTTTCTTGTTTTATCATATTAATACAAATCACTTCGATTTACAATTGGGGCGATTTTTTCTTAAATAGCAGTTATAAAGATAAAAAATTATAATATGTCACATACGTATGTACTCATTACGAATTCGGATTATGACTGTCACTCACTCACTATTTGCCGTTCGGTTCTGTCATTTGCTTTTGTCATTAAATACTTTATTGAATACGTAGAAGTCGTAGAATCACGTAGAATTCACTGAATTAGACATGTCATGATGTTACTGATGGTTACAGATAGCGTTTGTTGGTTTTTGTTTTACAAAGCAGTTGTAAAGTACAATCTGATGTACATTAGTAATATTTCAAGCGTACGCCCTACAATAATAATTATTAATCTTTGAATACTAATAAAACACCTATAAAATGGATTGAATGGTACAATACGGTAGAATAGTTTTTACTAGTTCATATTGATTGCATGTCTATGGGTCTTGTTGTATTGTACAATCCAATATGTGTTAAAGGTGTTTCATGCGTACAACCTGCATTAATATGGATTAATCGTTGAATATAAACAAATTATCTCTAAAATGTACTGAATTGTACAGTGCAATCAAATACTTGTTCTTAATGCATCCATTTTGATGCATATACACCATATACACCTGGTCCCATTTTTACACGTTGTAATTATTATTTTATCCTTCACACAGCCTAAAAAAACTCTTTTGAATTATAACAAATTTAGCAGCTCTCTGTTTTTTGTACGTAAAACCTGGTAAGACCTTTATATTCGCGTTAGAGTAAAAAGTTAATATGAGAAGCGATCGATCGTTGGTTTTCGTGACAAATCGATAGTATGCGAAGCGTTACGAGCCTGGAATCTCTGGAATCTATACAAAAATAAAATTATAGCGGTTGATAGCGGTCAACCATTGTGTGCGAATAACTCAAAAACTACTGGAAAGATTTCAATCACATTTTTTTGTTGTTTTCTTCTTATATACTTGGCCCTTATCTTAAAAAATAATTATTACGATATCTTCATTTAAAACCAAGTTATTGAGATTAAGAAATAGGTTTTTTACAAGCAGAACGCGTTAACTGGTGTGTGTTTGGTAATGGGGCAAACGATGTGATGCGCATGGGCTGGAGAGAAGATGTCTCTCCTACCTCTGCCTAATGACTATTTGAGTATGCGTGTCGCTCGCACCCATCAGGTTGATGCAGTTTAGTAAAAAATTTTAATAAGCAAAAAATTTTTTGAATTCTATTTTTATTTTGTCTAAGTTATGGTTACAATATGCGAAATAAAATTAATATGATACTAGTAGCTTCCCGTAAAATAGTCACGACTGTAAGTTTAAAGTACCAAATGTACGATTAAAATAAAAGAAAAACGATGAACATGAGATTCGTCCCACCATTAATCGCTGGACCACAAAATTAAGATTGAAATAAATAACAACGTATTAATACACAAACCGTCTCTAATTGTCGACGCTGTCGACTTACAAAACTTGCGTATTATTATTATGATATTGAAGAATAAAATTAGGAATAATTTTACCTATTATTAATTATTAAATATAAATTTTTTATTTGGCATAATATATTTTTACACGATTCTTTACAAGGTACCGTCTGAAACGAATCCAATGCATATCGCGTTAATCTACCGATCTACTGTGCTACTGATATCTACCGTGATGTACCGTGTAAAAATAGAAATGGGTGTATTAAATAATATTACATATTACTAATATAAGGTCTATAAGGTGTTGCAAGTCTATGGAACTTACAATCCTTACAAATAGAGCGCCCAATACATAAGGAGACATACGGATTACGGATTAATATTGAACATTTTTGGGATATTATTTTTATACAAACATTTATATTTGGAGTGTTTTATTTTAATAGATCTCAAATTAATTTTGGTAAAATGTCTTTTGAAACTGTTCCCAAAGATCTCCGCAACTTAAGAGCATGTTTAGTATGTTCTTTAATAAAGGTAAAGTTAACCTAAAATTATTTTCTTTTCTGTTACCATTCAATATAAATTATAATAAATTCTTATTCAGACTTTAGATCAATTTGAATATGATGGATGCGATAATTGTGATGAATTTCTTCGAATGAAAGGAAGCCGAGACAATGTATACGACTGCACCAGTACTAACTTTGAAGGGTAATGATAAAAACATTTTAATTAGTAAATAAAAATTAATTTCTTTCTAACAACAACCGTAGCTCTATATTTCTATGTAAATAGTCCCAAATAAATTTCAACTTAGGTAATTGTTGCACACCCGCTTTGCTGAGTGTTCCATAATTTAGCTAAATGATAATTATTTTTGTATAGTTAAATCCTTTTTATAGAATATTCCATAGCTATTACCTGCAGTAAAAATTTTTAATTGTTTTCTAGAATGATCGCAGTGATGAGTCCAGAAGATAGCTGGGTTTGTAAATGGCAAAGAATAAGTAAGTTTTTCTTTTTATAAATCTAGTTAGAAAATATTTTATAGTTCTTTTCTTATAGATCGATTTTGTAAAGGAGTCTACGCTATATCCGTTTCGGGGAGACTTCCGGCTAGTACCGTTAGAGAAATGAAAAGTAGAGGAATAGTGTACCGACCTAGAGACACCAGTACTAGGTTCACTTAAACTTGAAATACAATTTTTATTTTTTAAAAGACAAGTTTCTTTAATGTAATGTAAATGTTAAGGTATTTCTATAAAAAAGTAATAATAATAATCAAATGTCCAATTTATTCCTAATTTCTAGAAATTTGGTTGGGTTGTATTTTATTTATAAGAAGATAACGTTTAATATTATTAGAAGACCTTTTAATTGTTAAAAACATTCAAATATCTTAGAATCTCAAATATCTAATGTAAGTTGAGTAACGTTGAATTCTTTTCACCATTCATTACTATACGCTAGGAAAGTAGTTTTAAATCGCACCACCCCATGTGTATTTCTTAAATTCTGGGTCACCAGAAACGTCACTATCATATTTGTGGAGTTAAATGAAGATTTGGTATTCAATAAAATGAGTAAAAAACGATCGAAAGTGTTTTGTTATTAATTGTGAAAACACCCAAATTCAGAATTGCAATTTAACCGTTTTCCTGGATAAATAATTATATAATAATAGTCAATAATAAAATCTCTTATTAATTTTTTATTGACATTATGAAGAAGTATTTATTTATTATTAAAATGTTAGTAGGTTTCAAGGTTTTATATGATAATCGCGTTTGTTTATGGTTTGGTAAACCACTATTTGAAAAAGATAAAACACGAGATGGCGCAAAGGTCGCCCGCTACAGATACTGGCGGTTTTCCAATTACAAGGCATTATACGGTTTTCTGCTACATACCGTCGCATAATTTTGACGTTAAATTGGAATAGATTAGTTTGTAAATACTCCAGATTTGATGAAAAATGCCTAGGTTTAGAAACCCAAACACTTTTGTGTAATCACATTGTTTACTAATTGTACATATAAATTAATTCCACAGTTTTTATATCAAGTTTCAAGATGAGCTGATAAATACACTTCAATAATGCCAACTTGTTATACTTGTAGTGGATATACTTGTTGGTACCACTGGCGCATTACATTGGTAAGCAACGCTGTTTCAAATGCTCTAAAGTCCAAGATGCTATGAGTTGTAGTTGGAACTCTCGATGCTAAGTATAATGCCGCATTTTATGCTAAATGCGGTAATTGGAAAACAGCCACGATGGCCACTTTACTAGCGTATTGAAAATCACGATTATTTTTATCTAGGCATAAATTAAAACGTTTTTTTAACTATCAAAGTTTATTGTTTTAGTATTATTACAAAGTAATTACAACGGGTTCAAGCGAATTTTCAATTAGTATCTAAAAACAGCTTTCCTGTATTTATAATTCTACTTATAAAATAAAATGTCGTATATAAAAGGAATTTTATATTAATTTTGAAGGTTTGAGTTAAAGTATTTAAGACAGCGTTTCCTATAAACTTTGGGTCACAAATCACAATTGATCACCCAGCCCGGCACGGTGCAGCATTTAGCGGCATTTATCAAAGGGCAATAGAATCGGCGCGTAACACTACACCGAGAAAAAAATTCTCTTCGGATAATTAAATCTAAATATTTGATTAGCAATGGGCTATCAAATCATTTTGTTTGCGTTAATGAAATTCAGTTAGTAGAGCGAGTAGCCGACAAAACAATTTGAACCTTATGTTTCTACAGATAGTGTTGCAAATGTTTTTGAGTTTTACGTTAATAGTTCAAAGTTGGTGTTTTACTTAACACTTAGATTAAAATAGATGTTGGTATGTGACGTCACGAAATTTAGGACCCCTCCCACCCCCTTGTCACACAATGTAACACTTTGTTGACCCCTTCCCTCCCCTCTTAACGTGTGACGTAATTTATGGATGGCCCCTAAGTACCTCGGTTGAACTCGGCAGTTAACTGAGTTACTAGGTCGAGTACGAGTACTCTGACGAGTATTAACAAAATAATCGAGTAGCCGAATCACGAACATAATATTACTATATAGATCGTATAGATATCAATATCTATACTGTTTGAGTTTCTTGGCGTATCAATTGCCATCTTTGTAGTTCTTTGTACTCTGTAGTGTTTGTGGACTGTGGTCATTTGTAACGTGGGTAACGTGTTTGTAGCCTTCGTAGCATTTGTAGCATTTGTAGTCTCGTCAGTCGTTCACGTTGTACTCAAAAAAGTTCAAGTCTGTGGTTATGGATAGAACTCAATGACGTTTTACCCTATTTATCTAAATTTTATACAAAAGAAAAGAATTTATTTCTAATTTGTGTACATTTTTTATTTGTATAAAAATAAATGTATTCCACAATAGGTTTATAAGAAATAATTTTTTCGTTTATCTGCAATTTATTTAAATAAAAAGATAAACGTGACAAGGGTTATTATGTCAGTACAATGTAAAAATGTGCACAAAATAGCTCACAATCGAAATATCTCAATATTTATGAAAAATGTTTTTGCGAAAAAGCATTTGTATGTCAAATATAAATAGTTTGTTGTGTCGATTTAGTTTATTACACGAAAATAAAGTTTTCAAATCGCAGACGAGAGTTAATTTCTTAGCCAATGATATTCCAGTAATCTCTTCCTTGAAACTTTGTTTTGATAACATTTTAATGGGTAAAACGTCAAAAAAACGCAAAGCACAGAAACGTCAAGAAATCAGTAATCAAGTGATAAGTCGGACAGAAAAAAAATTCACTCGATATAATTTTAAGAAATCAAATAATAAATTCACTGAGTTGAAACAAAGTGTTACTGTTAACGGCATCGATAAGCTGAAACAGCCACATAAATTCAAAGAAAGGAAACGAAGAAAGCACGCGGTCATGGATAACACATTTATGAACACGTCGATGGTTCATCTTCAACGCTCGTATTCAGACGGAATCATTCAAAATTCGTCTTGTATGAATCCAAATTTAATTTGGCCACCATCTACTTCATACCAGCCGTATTGTTTGCGCCCAATAACGTCCTTTGTTTCGGAAAGATTCATGCAGAGAAAATATTATAAAAGCGCTAAGCCCCAAATGCGTACATTATCGGTCGCAGATATTACACAGAGTACATCAAA
Organism: Sisyra nigra; assembly: GCA_958496155.1. NCBI lineage: Eukaryota > Metazoa > Arthropoda > Insecta > Neuroptera > Sisyridae > Sisyra > Sisyra nigra. Next base: position 30,114,439 of record OY292313.1, on the reverse strand, counting down.
TTTTTTAAGCAATGGTAAGTTCTGTAATTTACCGTTATATGTTTATATTATTTTATTTTTGTGTTTCATTTAGTTGCATCCGAACAGGAAAGATTAAAAGATTTTCGAAGTTGGACTCCTACGAACTTAGGTGAAATCTATGAGAATACATCGGAAATGCCCAGCACCGACTTCATTTTTACATTGATGTCATACAATGTTTTGGCTCAAATTTTACTATCCGAACATCCGTATCTCTATAGGGCGCACGATCCACGAGCATTATATTGGAAATTTAGGAAAACAGCGTTAATGACGGAGTTTAAAAAATATAATCCCGATGTAAATAAGTAAAAATTCTTTTTTGCATAAAAAATCGAATTCTAAAAACGATAGTTTGAAGTCACTATCACCACAGTGTTTGGTCATGAAATATTAGGGTTAAACCCTATGATTATGAAATATCTAGCTTTTATAAGGATACCGACCAAGATACCAGGGAAGGGCAAACTCTGAAAAATGTTTTTTTGTGAAGAGAAAATTGTAACTTGATATCTCTTTAAGGGGCCTTCCACAAACCACGTAATTCACTCTACAAGGGGGAAGGTTATGCTCTATTAAATCATTAGAGGCCATCCATAAAGTACGTCACACAAATTTCAGGGCTTTTTAACCCCTCCCCCGTCCTAGTCACTGGTTGTCACATGTTTAGAACCCCTTCCCACCTGATGTGACGTCACACATTTTTTAATTTATCATTTACCGAATCATTCAGAACTCTTCTTAATTTTCGTATCTCACTTGCATTGCAATGCCACTCGAGAAGTTGAATATTGTTGCGTGAAAGATAATCTATAGCAAGAGTGCTAAAGTATTAACAAACAGGTCGAGTTGGTAAATTTGTAGAGTTTTTAATTCACATATAAATTTAGAGTGTTAGTATTTTAAATTTTAACATGCGACGTCACAAAGCTTTCGCCCTCCCATCCCTGCCCCTTGTCACGTTCTAGTAATCGTAGTAATACTCTCCTCCCTTTTAATATGTGACATAATTTATGGATGACCTCTTATATGCTGTGAAAGGAAATAATATTAGGCAGTCTACATGACTTTACATAGTTATGTGGAAGGGTTCAAAAGTACGAAAATTAAAAAATTATTCTCACTGTTAAAGGTCTAATTAGCATTGCAGTATTAGTATCTTATAGGCCAATGATTAACTACACAGTGAGCATAGGGGGTACAATATTATCCTTGAAAATTTTGTATTGGGAAAAATTTTAATTTATCGAAAAATTTTTTTCATCAAGGCATAAGATAACTAAATTAAGGAGAGGGTAAAGATTTCAGCGTAAAAAAAAACATTTTTTTATTATTTTTTTTTGAAAGTATGGATTAATGAAATTTATTTAAACCTTTTGTACATTATTAAGCATACTTTTAACAATATTCTGTAATTTTTTCATGCAAAAATATTACAAAACAAGCCGGTGACAGAGCTTGCCCCAGAACGTCTTTGAAAAAATACAATTTGCGATGTTCACTGTATCTCGGTCGGAAATTATCAGAAATTAAAAACCATTAAAATGTAGTCAAAGTATTATCAAATCCTCCTCCCAACGTTCACCGATTATTTTTTTTTTCATTTAATAATTTTTGGTGGCCATCTAAAGTGTAAACTTCTATTTTCCACAACAAATTCCGCCATTTTGTGGGTGAGAAACTTCTTTAATGTAAAAAAAAAATACTAAAAGTTGGGGGGGGAGGTATTTTATATGTGGAAAATGTGTACCAAGTTTCAATTGAATCGGTTCAGTAGTTTTTAAATTACAGTGAACACGGATTTTGAAAAAGTCGTTTTGAGAAAAACGCGTTTAAAGTTTATGAGCTGTATACCTGCACTTAAGGACAGGGGACTAACTACAGACCATAACTTTAAGAGTTTGCTTCGATCGTCTTAAAATTTTAAGAATTTATTCTTGAAATGTTTAACAATAAGATAAGACAAAAAAAATTAATTCGATTTTTTGAAAGTGTAAACCTTTACCCCTCCGTTAAATCAATGAAAAGACCTTAATAATGACATAATAAGTTCCATGCTAATTAAGTGTCAATTTTGTTAATTAAAGCTATATAACTGGAACTTATTAAAATCAATGAAAATTCAAGGTCACATTTCCTTTTGTTTTTAAATAATACCCACAAAACTTAAATGACTAGACAAAGCTTAAACATTTTTTTTCGATCAAGCATTACCTATATCCATCCAGTAAAGTTGATTTTTCCTGAAACTTTCTTAGACAATGTCAGCGTTGACGGAGTGATTTCGACAAAGCTGACTTTTGCTGAAATTTGTTTCAAAAAGCCGGCTTTGTTAGCTTTTTTCGATTTTTCATGATAAGGCTTAGTTTTAAATGAAAATTAAAAATGGGATCGTTCGCAAATTTATTTTCGATTTTTGTTTACATAAGGCTTACAGTACAAAAATAAAAAAAATAGTTTTCTTCATTTATTATTAGATCTTGTGAAGTTTTTTGGACACAAAATGTATAATGTAGGAAGGATACGATCGCGTAGAAAGGGCGTGCGCAGAAAGTAATGAAGAATCTGAATAAATTGTACACAAAAAAACTTAGCGATAAATGTTCAAAACATCCGCATAGAATTTTATCAAATTATCCAGACGAAAATAATAGAAAAAACAGAAAAAATGAAAATAGATATTCGTAATAAAAGGCTAAATACTCATCGCCTTTCATGATAGAGTTAAAATCGCCCAGCTTTTTCATGAAACAAACGTTTGTTTCATGAAAATTCAAGTCTTGTCATGGAAATTCTAAATATATAATATAAAAACTGCAACATATATTATATAAATAATAATGCTTGAAATAATGACAATCCAATTCAGACGATATCTACGTCAACATATGAACCGGTCAGTGCACACATCGATTAACTCCACTTTTTCAACTTTTACAAATTTTCATGTCAAAACACTTGGTTGACTCCTAACTTTATATATCCGAAATAAATTTTTCTAATAATAAGTAATAACAACTCTAAATGACAATTTGCTTTTTAGCTTTTCCATAAGAGACAATGTATTTCAGAAGTATATTGTATCAATTTATTCAACTTTTTGCATTACGGAGTTAATCAATGTGTGCACTGAGTGGCTCATAGTATAGCATATCATTTTGTATAAGCTTGAGTTGCTTAGTTTTGATGAATTATCACTACTACAATCTGTAATAAAAAATTAATTCTTGGTTTTGAACCTGATTAACTACCAAAAACTCTAAAAAAATCAACTGTAATTAATTTTTCTTATTATTTTTTATAGATCTTATGCTTACAAGAAGTTCAAAGTACACATATTGACACATTTTACAATCAGTTAAACGATTTAGGTATATATATGTATATAGCTACAACCACCATCAATCACTTGTCAATATTTTTTCTTCTTTTTAATGGCAGGATATAAAGGTATATTTAAACGGCGAACCGGACACCGAATTGATGGTTGTGCAATCTACTACAAAGAAGATAAATTCGATTTGGTCGAATATACAACAGTTGAATATCATCAACCGGGAATCGAAATACTAAATCGAGAAAATATAGCGATTATAGCCCGATTTTGTGAGAAAAACAATAAAGAGAAACAATTCGTTGTAGCTACGACTCATCTCTTATACAATCCAAAACGACAGGATGTTCGGCTTGCTCAAACGCAACTATTGCTAGCCGAAATCGATCGCCTAGCATTCAAAGAAGTTGATCAGTAAATACTTGATAGTAATTAATCATTTAAAATATCATTTGTTTAATTATTTTATTTTAGAAATTATCAGCACACTTACGTTCCTATTATTGTCACTGGCGACTTTAATTTAGAACCTCATACTCCGGTTTATGATCTTATTGTTAAAGGAAAAGTAAAATATAGTCATTTAACAAAGAGGCGACTGGAAAAACCAAAGCCACATTTAAATGAAACTCTCACTGGTCGATATTTGATTCCGAAAACTCTACGCATTACAGATAATTGCCAGTTTGCTGATATTGCTTTTAGAAGACGTAAAGGTAGTAAAAGAATCAGTCGTCAAGAAGAACTTCAACTAGTAACGGTAATATAAAAAAAAATATAAATAAATAAAATAACATAAGTACTAACAGTGCATTTTATAGTTAAGTCATAGTGAAAGACAACAAAATAGTCCAACGCTTTTGGGTAATTTAACCAAAGCGAATCATTTATTTTCAACGGGAGAATTGAGTCATCGTTTAAATTTACAATCGGTCTATTCGCATACCAACAAGAAAAATATGGAAACGGAAGCTACAACTAAACAAAACTTATGGATAACAGTAGATTATATATTTTACAGGTAATCCATTGTTTTATTTTTTGATCGCTAAATGGGTTATAAAATAATTTCTTTTAGTGTTAAATATGATGAACATTCTGAGGAGAAAGTTGAGGGTAAATTAAAATTACTTTCGAAACTTTCGCTACCGACTGCCCCACAATGTGAACAACTGCCAACGATTCCAAATTTAGTTTTTGGATCCGATCACCTTTCCATTGCTGCCAAGTTTTTGTTGAAAACATAAAACGTATTATTTTGTCGCATGTTGAAGGAAATGTTTGATTTGTATTGAAAAAATAATTATTTTAGTTATTACGTTAATTTATATGGCAATTTTAAAACGAGTTATGTATTTTCTAATTATTTCGAAAAAAACTCGAATATTTCTTTGCATTGTATGATTTTTGTTGTTGGAATTATATATGATTTTATGAATAAAAGCTTCACAGATGTATTAAGTGGAAATTCTTATTGATCTTGTGCAAGTATGTAAAAGCTCGTACACACTGAGCTAACGAAGGACAATCATTACATTGGAATGAATGTTAATCACAAACGCGTTAGTATTCGATCTTTCGTTCACAGCAAATTAAAAGGGGTTGAGGCAAACACACCCAATCTGAGAGCCACATCGTAGTGAAAATACACGATCGCATCAAAGTACAACTATTATTGTTCATTAACTTCAGAATAAACTCACTGTTTCATTTTATACTTCAGCAATTTTCAACCCAAAATGAAATTAAAATTTGAAACCTAAACACTTAATAGAAGAAATTCCTGTGGTAAAGTGAGTCAACAAAAAATTCTCCCGTTTACACAAAAAAAAGGGAATCATTTCCAATGAAAGCCAATGCATTGCTGTTTTTGCCAGAAGTTCAAATCTAAACCAACTCCATCCGCTTCTTTGGTCAATATCTGTTTAGTGTGTACGAATATTAATAAATATTGGAATTTGCTATGAAAAAAATAGATCATCATAATATGAAACTGAAAAGTAAAAGCTTATGTATAAAAATAAGTCTAAATGTTTTGTATTAAATTTTGAATTACAATCAATACATTATTGGGTGCTGTTTAGACCAGGAAAGGTTTGATTGGTTGTTTAAATTGTGACGTCAAAATGTTGCGTGTTTCTTTTTAGTTGAATGCAAGTAAAACTTTTAATAATTCAATAATTGGTTTGTGTATAAAAAATGCTTTATAACTTATAAGGTATAAAAAAATGATCAATTTCCAAAAGTTGATATAGTATGTATATATTAAGCTATTAAAACAAAAATATTGGCGCCAAAACAAGCTCTGAATATCAATATCAAGGGTTGCCTCCATCAATTTTTTTCATTTTCCATTTATATAACACAGGAAAATTTTTATTTTTGATTATTCATAACTTTGGAACAGTTCATCATAAGGAAATGTCACCTTCTACAAAAAATGTCCTAAGGACAAATTTCTTTAGACTAACCTTTACAAAGGTATCAAATCACAAACAATTTATTTCAGAAGTCAATTTTTTTAATTTACTTACTCAACTTTTTGCTGTATGAATACACATCAATGTGTGCGGTTCAATATCGTATTTAAGTCCAGTTCTGCTTTCAAAGATGCCCAACGTTAGTTTTTGCGTAATTTTGAAATCGTTCGCGGAAAAGATATCTTGAGTCTGTTCAAAACTGAGCATGCACTCGATGGTAATGCTGAATCTGTCTTGAACTGATTTGCAATCGATTTAAATTAGTTAGAGTTTAAAAAAGCCCGATACATTCAAGTTCGTTTGGGCTCTGGGTCAAACCCGAAGATTTTTTCGGGCTTGCCTGTAATATTAAATATCTGCTGCTAGGCGTTACAGTACTTTCTTTTACTTTCAATTATGAAACTCACTGTTGGTATAAGTTGTATAAAATATATGAAATATAAGCACTTTATACTATACATATTGTTGAAATATTAAAGTTTGGTCGTCAAAAATCTACTCTTTTAAGAATGTTATTTTAATTATTTAACAGCTTGTAAGGGTTTAGAACAAGTTTTCTATTGTGTGAAAATATTTATGTTTTCGTTATTTATCCTTGAAAATAAGGAATTTAACTTTATTACTCACTTACTGTTAGCGACACTCGAATGTGACAAATTGGAGTCATGACTCATAGAAGTACTGGCCTCTAGCTATGGTTTTATGATGGGCAACTGGCAAGTTCATATATATATCTCCAAAATAAATGTAAGGAGAATAAGTCGCATAAGACAACCTCAACGTGTAAGGACATATCTTTCGAAGCTCCTCAAATAAAATATAATTTTCTATATTTTAAAACTGTGTAAGTATTAAAAGAAACATAAACCACAATCCAGAATATCCAATAATCCTAACACATATAAACAGAACTATATTTATTATGTATACAACCTATATGTACATATTATATAACATAAGAATTCTCAATCTTTACCCCAGAGCCGTCCTTATTTGAATTTTCCTAGGAAAAAGTTTCATATAAAATTTGTAGCCACTAATGAGTCTAAGAACTATAGTAAGTTTAAAGAAAATCGTTGGAGCCGTTTTCGAAAGAAAATGAAAAAGCTCAAAAACTCGTAGAATAAAGTGGAGCTTTTGCTTAACCGATTTCAACCAAAAGCTTCGCGGCACAACTAGGTATAATATGGAGGCCATATTCCAAGTTTGGTGAAATTCGGATAAAGCTTTCGATACGATATGGCTGTCACACACAGACACACACACAGACATTTTTTTAAAAACCACTTTTTTGGACTCAGGGGACCTCAAACCATGTATTTCCGGTGAAAGCTCGAATTCGAAAATTCGACCCGATTACAATACTTCCTTTACTATCTATATTGTAGTAAAAGAAAGTAAAATAAAGTGGAGCTTCCAGCTTATCGATTTCGTTGAAAAGTTTCGTGGCACAACTAGATGTAATATGTAGGCTAAATTTCAAGTTTGGTGAAAACTCGGATAAAGCTATCGATACGATATCGTTGTACACATACACACACACACTGAGAGAGACATTTTTCTAAAAACGACTTTTTTGGATTCAGAGGACCTCAAAACGTATATTTCCGGTGGAAACTCAAAATCCAAAATTCGGACCGATTACAATACATTCTTTACTATATTAAGAGAAAGTAATATGTATACAGCGTATATATAAATATACATATACAAATTCCCACCCTTCACCCTAGAACCGCCCTTATTCGAATTTTCCCAGGAAAAAGTTTCAAATAAAAGTTGTAGCCACTAATGAGTCTAAGAACTATAGAAAGTTTAAAAAAAATCGTTGAAGCCATTTTCGAAAAAAATTGAAAAAGCTTAAAAACCTCTAGAATAAAGTGGAGCTTTCGGTTACCCGATTTCAACCAAAAGCTTCGCGGCACAACTAGGTATAATATGGAGGCCATATTCCAAGTTTGGTGAAATTCGGATAAAGCTTTCGATACGATATGGCTGTCACACACAGACACACACACAGACATTTTTTTAAAAACCACTTTTTTGGACTCAGGGGACCTCAAACCATGTATTTCCGGTGAAAGCTCGAATTCGAAAATTCGACCCGATTACAATACTTCCTTTACTATCTATATTGTAGTAAAAGAAAGTAAAATAAAGTGGAGCTTCCAGCTTATCGATTTCGTTGAAAAGTTTCGTGGCACAACTAGATGTAATATGTAGGCTAAATTTCAAGTTTGGTGAAAACTCGGATAAAGCTATCGATACGATATCGTTGTACACATACACACACACACTGAGAGAGACATTTTTCTAAAAACGACTTTTTTGGATTCAGAGGACCTCAAAACGTATATTTCCGGTGGAAACTCAAAATCCAAAATTCGGACCGATTACAATACATTCTTTACTATATTAAGAGAAAGTAATATGTATACAGCGTATATATAAATATACATATACAAATTCCCACCCTTCACCCTAGAACCGCCCTTATTCGAATTTTCCCAGGAAAAAGTTTCAAATAAAAGTTGTAGCCACTAATGAGTCTAAGAACTATAGAAAGTTTAAAAAAAATCGTTGAAGCCATTTTCGAAAAAAATTGAAAAAGCTTAAAAACCTCTAGAATAAAGTGGAGCTTTCGGTTACCCGATTTCAACCAAAAGCTTCGCGGCACAACTAGGTATAATATGGAGGCCAGATTCCAAGTTTGGTGAAATTCGGATAAAGCTTTCGATACGATATGGCTGTCACACACAGACACACACACACACACAGACATTTTTTTAAAAACCACTTTTTTGGACTCAGGGGACCTCAAAACATGTATTTCCGGTGAAATCTCGAATTCGAAAATTCGACCCGATTACAATACTTCCTTTACTATCTATATAGTAGTAAAAGAAAGTAAAAAGAATAAAAATCATGTTTTAAAGCAATGATAATTCATGTAATTTCTTTGTTTAAATATCTTTATTGATGAAAAAAGTATTTTTAGAATAGAACACTTAAAGACTTATCTGATAATCTGGAAAGTAATTAATTATTTACAAGTTATTTGTTACAGAAAATGATATTTTTGCATCAACTGATAATGGTTAATGGGGCTAATATCATCTAATAAATGCTTTAAATTTTCGGTTAATACACTATTATTTTTTAATAATGAAAATTCTTGTTGTAATTTTTTATAAAGATCGATTTGAGAGAAAGTTCGAGGAGTAGAAAATTCTAAACGATGTAGTAATTCTTCTTTTAGTGAAATATTTTGATTAATATTTTAAATGATTTAATATTATCTTCGATGTCGTCAGCAAGTGAACCGTTTGTGAAAGGGAAAAGACGTTTCAATAGTGTTGTTACCAGATCAATTGAAGTTTTCGTAACATGGTATTACACAATTGGTATTGTTGTTAAACATTTTCTTGTAAGAAAGTATCGAGAAACATAAGTCTGAAGCACGTCGGGCTTTAGGCTTAGGCTTCATCAGAAAACCCCGTCTGGTTTCGGGCTTGAGGTCCGCCCGTTCCAAATGAAACCCACGAACGAAGCTTAAATATTGTGGAAGTGACATCCTATTTCAGTTTCTCGTAATTTTAAAAAATGTACATAATCTCAAATACCCACAACTGGGAGCAATTTGTATCACTTACCATGAAAAGGTAATATTCTCTTATAAGCGGGAAAATTGTAATAAATAAGAATAAGAAAGAAATATTTCAAAAACAAATGTTTTATTAGCACAATAAGTATATGTCTTGTATACATACAGTTAAGATTATATTGGGGTGTAGAATAAATAACTAGAATAGAATCATTAACAATTGACTAATACCATAGTATAATAAAAATATGACATTCCATAATTAAAAAAATCTCCATGTAGAATAAGAAACTCGATTATTATACATGCAGACTTGAAAATTCCATTTCATTTTCGTCACGTCAAATAAATACTAAAGTTCTGCACCAACATTAATAATTAGACGACATGACAACGCATACCCTTTTTTAAACTCGTCAACATACTCTTTACATTATTTTTAAATTACTCTATATATATTTTTTTTACCAAGCTACGATATTGTTGTATAAGCAAACTAGTACAATTTCAAATATTTAAACGCGATTGCTAGAAATTTAGCAAAAACACAATGACTTTTAAGTTAACATAGAATTAGTGTTAAAAGATAAATGCTCGATTAAATCTCGAGTCATAGATGGTGAATCTTAAGTACATATTACAGCATGCATTTACATAATAATGAGATTAATTTTCAATTCTACTGAGTTATATTTGAGTAAATAGAATTTTAAAATACTTTTTTTTCTGTGAGTTATGTGTAATCACTTCTAAATTGCACACTAAATTCTATACGAATATATTTAACGATTTAATAAATGTGCTAAATCCTATAATATGATGAACAATATTTGATTAAATCATTTATAACTATCCGTTTAACAATCCAAAGGATCTAATTTAACATACAATAAGATCAAATATTTATTTCGTCTAGAAACAAGACGTTTTTTTTTTAATTTTAAATTATTTTTTTTTATTTAATAATAAGTTTGTTAAATCAAGTACAACAATCAATAAATAGAAAACAAGAACTCTAACAAGTTAAATAGCAGATCAAAACAAATATTGAATAATTTCATATGCCATAAATAGAAATGAAATAAAAATTTATATGAAATGTATAAATTTAAACATCGACAACCATTTTTTTATGAATGTCAGTATTACCGACAACGGAACAGAACTCGTCGAATGATATTTTTCCGTCCTCATCTTTGTCGGCGAATAAAATTGTTTTATCGACAATCTGTTGCAGTTGGGTGTCTTTCAAATTGTTTCCCACCATCATTTTTAGCACCTAGATGTTATTAAATAATTAAGTTTAATATTTTTTGAGTTTACTTCTTAAGAATTGATTTTCATATACAGAGCGTGGTGTATAAATTAAATGGGTAGTTTTTCTTATACGACTATAACAATGTCCACCTATATATTACACTCATTGGGTTTTATTTATCAGCAGTGTCTAATTGTACAGTGCGTGTAGATATTATGAGAAAATGTTTCAATCAACGCTTTTTTATTTAAATGTATTGAAGAAATGATTTTCCTACAGTGTCTAAACGTTAATAAATGATGGCATTGAATAATGATTTTACTATTCAAGTAATTAGTAATGTTCAAGATGATGCTTATAGTGAATCAATTTTCTTAGTAAGGTCTACTAAGTTTTTCACGCAAAATTAAAAAAAAAAAATCCCAAATATGAAGCAAATAAATTTTCATATTAATACGGCGATTATGTTTAGGATATTATGGGCAATATTTTTAGTTAAATCTAATATTTTTTGGTATAAATTTACTAGAAATTAGATTTTTTTTTTCAATTTTTTAACTTAAAAATAATTTTCTAAACTTCCGTTGGTTTGAAAAAAATTAAACTAAATTAAATTTGAATAAAGACAAATTTAATTTTTAAAAAATAATCCTCTACGAAAAGAGATCAAATATTCAACAAACTTAAGCTTTTGAGAGTAACATTAGTATTATATAATTTGAATTATAATTGGTTAAGTAATAAAAAGTTATGACAAGGAGGGTACTTGGTCAAAAATGGGGTTTCAGGCCGAAAATTATGACATGGCTCTACACTTCGGTAGGGATGTTAAAAAATAATCGATTTTCATAGTAATATAAATCGATTTTTAAATAATCGATTATATAAATTACGCGTTTAAATCGATTTTCATAAACAGCGCAAACTTAAATGCAAACTAGCTGTAACGGTTTTTTTCATTCTTGTCATTCAAATATAATAGACATTTATTCAAATATTTGATTGTTAAATTTTAAATTCATTATTAAAAGATTAAAATCGAAAATAGTTTTTGAGGCAATTAGGTTGTAATTTTGTTAAGATGCTCATCATTTCATTTTTATTATAATAAAACGTTTAAAGGTACTGAAATTGTGTATCAATAATCATATTTGCCTTATTCCTTACCTTGAAAGTTTAATGGAAGATTCGCATTAATTTTTAGTTTTGAATTGGTTATTTTTTATTCATATCATTTTATTTGATTTTTAATCTGATAAATTGTTAATATGAATCTCTTAGGTTTCACCATTATTGGAATATGAAAAGCAAGTAGAATTTTAAATAATAGAAAAAATCGATTTTTTAAAATTAGTATCGATTTTTGACAAATCGATTAATTTTGAATAAAGAAAAATCGATTTTTTTCCATTAATCTCACATCCCTACACTTCGGTGGTGAGGCCTTCCGTGACGTACAGGTGTATGGTGTGACGGCCCAGATGTGAGCAAGAAGGGGATAGGAAGGACCTTACAAAGGTTCAGCGGCTGGCCTGTCTTTGCATCACGGAACCAATGAAAAGCACACTCTCTGACAGTCAGGTAGTGCTAAAAGCGATCGCATACACAACGATCAGCTCTAAGTTGGTGTTGGAGTGTCAACTCCTGGAGAACCCAGCAAAGCATGGGTGGGTCACTTTTACGAGAGGTGCGGTTCCCCTGAATTTTAGTACGGCGGTTCAAACAAAGATGGCAAAACAATGTTCAGTTGGTTAATTATTTTAAATTTAAATATAATAAAAATAAATAAATAAAATAAAATTCAAATTATGTGCGCCTAGTTAAAAATTGCCGACACTAGTGCCCCTATGAATGAACCGCCGTACTTATACCAAAAAAAAGCACCGCAGTTTAACACTGAGTGTCCCTCCCGTGTAGCAAAGCACAACCAAATCAAACCTTATTGGGTGTCGGGGCATAAGTGGGAGTTGAGGGCAATGAAAAAGCAGATGCTTGCGCTAAGGCTAGTTCGATGACCCCACTCGGGTCCAGAGCAACACCAAATCTCTTGTCAAAAGGGCGATGAAAAATCGGTTGAGACAGCAACAAAATAAATACTGGCTAGAAATTTCCGGTCAGAAACTCAACAAGAAAATGATAGGGAGAATTTGCCCTTCGCTCAATGCTGAGGAATTACGGCTGGGAAGGAACCAACTCAGGACAGTAACGGGACTGATAACCGGACACTGTAGACTGAGAAAGCATCTGAATACTATTGGGGTGTCTCAACAAGACACAAAATGCAGACTATGTGAGGATGGGGAGGAAAACACTACCCATGTCATGTTTAACTGCAAATCGATCACAAAGTGGCGACACCTGTATGGGATAAATGACGCTCAGACAGGCACAAATCGCGCATAAAGATTAGTACAGGGTATGCTTCTGTTAGGCAGAAAGCTGAACCTGAAATAAATATGAATTCTTGTCCAGCAAGAATACATTAACAGAACTGGAGTACAATGAGGCCAAGGCTGCAGTGTGGGAGGGGCGAGCCCTAACTTGTTTTTTTTGCTAAAGGAAAAAAATAAGAAGTTAAGTAATAACAATAATAAGTTAATGGACATTTTTTAGGGCCCAGTCATTATACAAAATGATCTCTATTAATATAAATGGTAAACAAACGAAACCCTTCATTAAGTCCAACAGTTTGAAATTTTCAAGTGCTTGATATTTCGCCTTGTAAATGAAATAATTAGCAATTTTAGCAAGCTAATTTTACACACAAAGCTTACAGAAGCCACGCGTGTCTTTACACGTTATTTAAAAATAAGAATTATTCAAGCCCAAAGTCCTATCGTTACAAATGCTACAGCGCCTTAGGAGTGGACAAATTAAGAACAAAACTGTTTTCAAACATATAATTTTTAAGAAATGTCTTTATTTACCCCTTTTGCCTATTGTATATATTTCAAGATCGTTCTTAAGAAGTAAACTTCAGTCTTGTGTCGGAATTGACACACATCGATTTTTTGTTCATATTTTAATATAATATTTACCTGAAATAATTCCCCGTTGGAAATGAAACCATCGTTATCCATATCATATATTCGAAAAGCGAATCGTAACTTCGAAAGTTTATCACCTTTTACACTGAATTGTGATACTCCCTGAATGAACTCTATAAAATCGATTTTTATGCTTTTTATTTTTTGTTTTTTTAAAAATTGAAAGTTGAAATACCTTTGAAGTCCACTTCTCCGTTACCGTCGGCATCGAAAATATCGATAACGCGTTGTACTAAAGGGTTTTGTTGAAGTTCGGGCAGTGACATAAATTCGTCAATGCTTAAGGCCCCCGAGTTATCTAAATCCAATTTTCGGAAACGTTTTCCCAAACGACGTATTTCATCAGCATCGACTAATGAAAAAATTGATTAATCCCTTAAGAAAAATGATAAAATTATTTCAATTACTCACAGTTTGAGCATAGCTCCATGGGTAATGAACTTTCGTTACCCTAAAAAAATTACATAGATATACATTGTGTACCTATCTACATATAAACTTATAAATTAATTAAGTGCTTCAACCATTTATGACATATAAATAATGAAATTATTAAAGTTTGAATTATAAATGTTACCATGTTTTTTTCAGTGTTGCTGCGTCGAGGAGAAAATTTAAATTAGATTGGCGATTTTTTTACAGTAGTAGTAGCATTGAAAATTGGGTGGATTCAATCGAATATAATTGGTCGAAAAACTGTTGAAACGAAAGTAGAATGTGTTAATGGTAAAATAAAGGATGTGGACAGCAATTTTAACGTGAGCACTTACAATTTACGCCAATTTTTAAAGGGAAAACTCGATAATTATATAAAATTTATTCAACAGTCTGACATGTGAAAAAAGGTGAATTTGTAAGCCGATAAAGTCGGGAACGAATATCTCGGTCGCTAAGCAGTGAAGTGCGCAAGTGTCAGAGGACAGTAATCCGGGGGAATTGTAAAAATCTATTTTAATTCTCAGTGATTCTCAAAGAAACGATCTTTCCTTTTCCGCACACAAAATCATGGTGTCAGGGGTAAGTGTATTGAAATAAATCCACCTTATCCTCAATCATCCCAATGATTATTACACTTTTGATCCCATCAACATGAAATGAAATGTTTTCTATGTCTAATTGTTTCAATATTTTTACAGACTTTATACACGTATCCCGATAACTTTCGTGCTTATAAAGCACTAATTGCGGCTCAATATTCAGGAGCCAAAGTTACGATCGCGCCTGATTTTGTCTTCGGGGAAACAAATAAGACCAATGCTTTCCTAGACAAGTTTCCCAATGGAAAGGTATGTGATTTTCGCTTTAGTATTTTTAGGTTACCCGGCTCATGAGTAAATGGAAAACATTTTTTTTTCCAATATTATATAAAAATACCGTTTCATATTATGACATTTCGATCGTATATCATTGACGTGGACAACTTTTTAAAAAAAAAATTAATTCCCATTGATACTTTTTAAATAATATCTCAACAGCTGTGATTCGAGTTTTACAAAACATCAGTAAAAAAATAGTTTTTTAGTTGTTAAAATTATGTCAAGAAAAAGTTACTTATGATCTTGATTTTCATACTAATTAAATAAGTTTGAAAAATGCATCCTTATAACATAAATCACAGTATATCATCGTTCTGAAATCAAACTGGCGTATACAGATTTTATACTTCAAATGGGACATTTTACAAATCAAATTAGGCACTTTACTCGTAAGTCTTTAAAGATTATTAATAAAAGTCATAGTGGTACAACGATGTACATTACATTTAATTTATAAATATTCTTTTGTGGCAGCTGTTGGTAAATATTAGAGATGTAACTATTAGTTTTTTTTTTTTTTTTGGTGTTTTAAGTCGCTTTAACAGCTAAGGTCATATCACGACTGTGCAACGGATAGTGATTTAGTCGAATACCGAATATTCGGCCACACTCTCGGTGGAATCACCGAATATTCGGCCGTTTCATTTATGAGTAAATCGTATCACGAGACGCATTATTTTTATTTAAAAAAAAGAAAATTTTAACGACAGCCGAAATTGATTTTTATTTACAAAGCATTCGCCAAGATCGGACAATAGATCCATATAAGCAGTGGTTTCTAAACTCAAAGCTGGTTCATACTCGAGCAAACTTTACTCAAATGCAAAAAAAATTGTTTTTATTCATCATAATTAATTCTCCCTAATAGATTCTCAATTTTAATTTGTTATTTAAATATAAATAATTTCGAAATTAAAATTTATTTTATTATGATTTGGTATTCGGCCAAATACCGAATAGTAGCCGAATATTCGTTGCATCTCTATAGTAAATATCATGTACATATTCATAAAATGTTTACAACAGTTTGTTGAATCAACTTACAAATTACTAGCAGAAAATTTAATTTTCGAAAATGCTTCTTCGATTAGACTCATTATTGGTGAATATGGTTAAAAAATTTAAAAAAAAAAACTTTATTACTATGTATAATAAACACCTAATGGATGAAGTGTCCAATTTCTAAAATGTTCAATTTAGAGTATAAAACCTGTATGCAGAAAAAGATTTTTGTCACCAGAGCGCTTCAAAGTTTTCTCATGTCCGCTTTTATTGTTAGCTAACGTTTATAATAAGGTACACTTTTCATGAATAAAATTATGACGAATTATGCTTTAGACGTGTTAATGAAAAATAACTAGGACGTTGTTTAAATTGCGAGAAATATTCAGAATGACATTATTTTTTCTTAAAATGTTTCCAATTATTCTGGTTTGTTTTTGCAGCAACGTAATGTAACCATCAAAACTAAGTTTTTGATTTTTTTAACGTTTTACTCGATAATCGTTTAGTTAACTAATCAAATTTTGCAAAATTGTTAAATCTTGTTCAAATGGCATAACTTACAAATTTCAAATATATGTCACGTTTGTTACGTTACTTTAAACTAATTTAATCTATAGAATGAACACATCTTCATTAAAACATATATTTTTACTTTCTTTTACAGCTATGTACGTAGTATATACTATGCAGGAAAGGAAGTATTAGGTTTGTTCTCACAGTGGTTCAAATTCATGAACTTTAACGGGTTTCTGACCCCCAGCTCAAATCTAATCTTAGAACTTCCTAGAACATTGTTTTCCTTCTATACGCTCCATACTAAATTTTTACTGCATGGAACAGTGAATTTGAAATTCTAAATTCTGTTGTGCGCATACTCAGCAGTTCAAAAGTAGTTTAAATCCAATCCAGGTCACTGTGAGAATGAAGCTCTTGTATTCCGGTCGAATTTTCAATTTCGAGTTTTCACCGGAAATAGATGTTTTGAGATTCCCTAAATCCAAAAAAGTATAGATATTCATATATTAGGCATTCTCTTTATAATTTTTTAACCAATCGTTGGTTTAATTTGTCCTTAGTTGGTATAACTTCTGAATGTTTTAGTCGATCATTTTAATAGTAGTTTTAGAATTAAGTAAAAACATTCTAGTGAATTTCCGTTTGTTTGTCATTATTTTTAAAACGGTCCTGTGTATATAAATTATAGTATTTTAATAAACCATACAATTTCCTGTTTTAACAACTTTAATTGATTTTAGGTCCCAGCTTTTGAGACATCCGACGGTCACTTTGTCTCAGACAGCAATGCCATTGCATATTTGCTAGCAAATGATAAACTACGTGGTCAAACCGACATACATAAAGCTCAAATTTTGCAATGGATTTGTTTCACCGACAGTGAAATTTTACCAGCGTCGTGCCAATGGATTTTCCCAATCTTAGGAATTTTGCAATACGATAAAACTGTGAGTGTTATCTTATTATTTTTACAAGTTTTTCCTCTTTTCAAAGACAGATAGTTTCTCTATGAAATTGTTTGTAACTCAAAGAGGAATATAAATGATATATTCTGTTCAGTATTAAGTTCGAAAAAATAACTTAGTACTATGTAAGGTATAACGACAATTTTTTTTTTAGGAATACATTTATTTTATTTTTGTTCTCAGTGTTTAATGTTGATTATATTTTGCATGAGACAGTCTTCGTCTAATCTAATCTTAAACTATATTTTCTAACATACTACAAGCTTATCAATCTTACTACTAAATATAAAAAAAAAATAAGAAAGAGATCTGTTACAGAAATATCAAATTACTAGGGGAGAGAGTCACTATTAAAAAAACTACATAGAAGTCATTTTTGCGAAAAGAAAATTGAGTTATGTGCGAGTTACTATTAAAAATTAATCGAAATACCGCTTGAAGTTAGTATGGGAAATGATCATAAAGTTACGTGGGGGTCACTTTTGGAAAACTATGTTAGGAGTCACTATAGAAAAATTATAAGAAAATTATGTGAGGGTCACAACTAAAACAGAGAAAAACTAACGGAGGTCATTACAAAAAATTGGTTGAATTTGGTGAAGTCAGTATTGAAAAATGACTGGAAAACTACTTAGGAGTCCTATTGGGAAACGACGTGGGGACTACTTTGAAGACAGTATTAAAAAAGTATGTGGGTTTCACAATTGAAAAGTAATAAAAAGAACTAAGTCTATATAGAAAATTGATTAAAATATAGGGTTTATTGTCAAAAACTACATAGGGTCACGATCAAAAAGCTACGAGGGATTCACAGTGGAAAAAATTCGGAAAACTACATGGGGGTCAATATTAAAAAACGATCGAAAAATGACTTGAGGGTTAAAATTGGAAAACTATGTAAGCGCATGGGTGATATGAGTATGAAAAAAGCCTCAAATTATTTGTGAGTCAAAACTAAAAAATAATAGAAAACTAATGGGGGCCAGTACAAGAAGATGTGGGGGGCCATCACTGAAAATTGTTTAGATAACCTATGTGACGTCAGTTTGAAAAATATTTGGAAAACTACGGGGGTCATGGAAAAGCTATTAGAAAATTATGTGGGTGTGACAGTTGAAAAGGATTAGAAAAACTTAATGAGTGTCTGCAGAGCAAATTAATTGAAAACCTATGTGGGGTTCACTATCAAATAACTACCGGGGGAGGGGTAAAATTGAAGAGACCTGAAAACTAAATGGAGATTTTTTTGTTGGAAAAATATAATATTATACAAAGACGGGTCACTTTTGAAAAATGAATGGAACAATATGCTGGGATCACTATTCAAAACAAAAAACTCGAAAAACGACATTGAGGTTACTAATGACAATTCTTTAAAACAATATAGGGTTATTTACGTAATCATCACATGCATTAGTAAAAATGGACAATAGGCTAGACCAGTATTTCCCAAAGTGTGGTACGTGTACCCCAAGGGATCAGAAAGAGTTCGGTGAGGATACGCGTTGCACCGAAGTTGGGTGAGGATATTTGTTGCTAAAAGTGATTTTTAAAGTATATCCATTTTTTAACAAAGGGTTTAACTTAACGTTTTCGAAAATTAAAAAAGGGGTACACTTATGTCAAAAGTTTTGAAACCCCGAGTTAGGCAAAACGTTCTTATACCAAACAGGGTGGCGATTGACCTGGAAAACATGGAGAATTCAAGGAATTTAAAAATTTTGGAACAGTCAGGGAATTTTAATCATAGTCAGATAAATTTGTATATCATTTTTTATTA
This sequence comes from Sisyra nigra, assembly GCA_958496155.1. Lineage (NCBI taxonomy): Eukaryota > Metazoa > Arthropoda > Insecta > Neuroptera > Sisyridae > Sisyra > Sisyra nigra. The sequence continues at coordinate 30,095,113 of OY292313.1, read as the reverse complement.
TATTATATTCATGGGTATAAGATTGTTATAATTGTTCGTTATTGGCTTAAAAATACCAAAGAAGTTAGTTAGATTTAGCAGTTGTCTTTTTCATTTAATCGAAAAAAAATGAAAAAAAAATTTCGATTAGTCGGAAATCTGTAAAAGGGTTAACAAAAAAACAGTTCTAAAAATTTTTACGCAGTTTTTGGTGTTGTGAAATTATAATAAAATTATCCTCAGGAATTACTTAAAATTTTAATGTATATTCCAAATATATATTTTTTTATGTATCCTGGTATTTTATTTTTAGTTAGGGAAAGATCAGGGAATTTTAAAATTACTTTTCAGTCACCACCCTACCAAAATGTGTATAAATAATAACCAACGTTAAACACTAAGATTGAATTTAGTTTCACAGTTTGTTTGAAGAAATACCACAAAAAACTAACTTCTAATATCTATTTTAGGCCACCGAAAATGCAAAGAAAGACATTAAACGTGTGTTGAATGTTTTAAACAAACATTTACTTGTTCGCACATACTTGGTAGGCGAAAGCATCACCTTAGCCGATATTGTTGTCTTCACTCATCTGTTACACTTATATCAACATGTCCTAGACCCCAGCTTCCGTAAACCTTTCCAAAACACCAACCGTTGGTTCACAACAATTCTCAATCAACCACAAGTCGCTGCCGTTATTCCAAGCTTCAAACTGTGCGAAAAAATGGCAGAATATGATGCGAAGAAATTCGCAGAAATCCAAGCTCAAATTCACGGCGACAAAAAAGAATGCAAGAAGGAAAAGCAAGAGAAGAAAGAAAAACCGAAAAAAGAAAAACCCGAACCTGAACCCGTTGAAGAAATGGACGCAGCAGAAGCCGCTCTCGCTGCTGAACCCAAATCAAAAGACCCATTTGATGCCTTACCTAAAGGGTAAGAGCATTCAATTCAGTTTCAAATACAAATTATATCAAAATTCTTGTTTATAATTTCAGAACATTTAATATGGACGATTTCAAACGTTTTTATTCAAATGAAGAGGAAAGCAAATCGATCCCTTACTTCTGGGAAAAATTCGATCCTGAAAATTACTCGATTTGGTTTGGTGAATATAAATACAATGATGAACTTCAAAAAGTTTTTATGAGCTGCAATTTAGTTTCGGGTATGTACATTTATGTTCATTGGTTCATGGCAATGTTTGTTATTAACTTGGAAATTTTTTAGGAATGTTCCAACGTCTTGATAAGATGCGAAAGTGTGCGTTCGCCTCAGCTTGTGTTTTCGGAACTGACAATAACAACTCAATTTCTGGTGTCTGGGTGTGGCGAGGACAAGATTTAGCTTTCCCAGTAAGAAATATAATATATTTAAATTGATAATATGGTATTAAAACGTATTTGGTATATTTACAGTTATCTCCTGATTGGATGGTAGTATTAAAACGTATTTGGTATATTTACAGTTATCTCCTGATTGGATGGTAGATTACGAATCTTACGATTGGAAAAAATTAGATCCCAAATCCGAAGAAGCTAAGAAATTGGTGCAACAATATTTCACGTGGACAGGAACCGATAAACAAGGCCGCGCCTTCAACCAAGGCAAAATTTTCAAATAGGATGGTTATCTAAACAGGCTTTAATATATTATAGTACTCATTAAATTTTGAAGTTAATTTATGAAATTGTTTTGTACATCTGGCCTGATTGAATGAATTAAAATGCTTTGTTTTTCATGATTGAAATGGCCGTTGTTATTTTTTCTTTCGATCTCTAAAAGGTCGTTACAATGTTCATATAATCATTATTTCCTCATCTTTTTCGTCTCAACATTACGATTTACTACCCTAACATTTAATTTAAAGCAAGATTGAATTTACTAACTAAATAAATTCAAGTAAAGTTTTTAATTTGTCGCATTTTTATCAACCATCGATAAATTGAAATATTTTAGTTTTAATCTACTCTAATTAATTTTATTTTAAACACAAATTTACATATCTATGTTTTCTATTATAAATATATCCAACTAAGCTGTTTGTTTTTAACCGTTTTTATTCTATTTAATACAGTTTTAAAGGGATTAATCTAGAAATAAATTGCCTTTATTTATTTTTCTCATGATCCAAGGACTACGAAAAACATTCCTCCGTCGTATGGGATTGACTCAATTTTTACTTTCATTTACTACTATATAGTAAGGGAAGAATTGTAATTGGGTCAAATTTTCGATTTCCAGTTTTCACCGGAGTTTTCTAAGGTCCCCTAAATTACAAAAAGTGGTTTTTAAAAATTTGTCTATGTGACAGCGACATCGTATCGAAAGCTTTAACCGAATTTCACCAAACTTGGAATTTTGCCTTCATTCACCTGGTTGTGTCGCGAAGCTTTTGGTTGAAAGCGGTTGACAGGAAGCTCCACTTTATTCTGTTTTTTTTTTTTTGTAAATAGTTACAATGACTTTCTTAAAACTTGCTATAGTTATTTTACTCATTAATGCCTACAACTGTTAATCGAAACTTTTTCCTGGGAAAATAAAAATAAAAAAGATTCTGAGGTAGAGGGGGGGGGGGAGAGTTCGTATATACATAGAGGGTGTACACGTATAGATCTGTTTTAATATTTTTATAATACTTTTAATTTTATAACTAATCGTGGGTTTTATTTATGGTTTCTTAACCGATATCGAGTTCCATGTTGAAGAAAGTTCTGTGACGCGTCGTAACAGATATTTTATATTTTACCAGTTTCACTATTAACCAAAAAATAACAAACATCAAAACTACCGAATGGACTTAATTGGCGGTGCCAAAAGTAAGATAAAGATTTTTTTAAAGAAATAATAAAGTACCATAGGAATTACGAGCCATTTTCTGTTTCTACACCCTTGGGTTTTCCGAAAAATCGGCCATTGAAAAATTTGCTAATTTATCTTTTGAGGTGAAAATTTTAAATATAAAAAAGCATAGACATTACGAGCTGCTCAACATTACGGTATTTTCGAGCTATCTCTAGTTTACCAGAAAATCGCGTAAAACCATTATTGACCCAAGCCCAAAAAATAACTAGTAAATTTTACGTACATGATTTATTTCACATCACCAATTTTTGTTATCAAGTATAAATTTAATGATATAAAGAAATACAAAATACAGTGGGTGATCGATTAACGAACAGTTCGGGCTGTGAACAAATCGGACAACGAACACTTTCACGAAAGATTTTTGTGTTCGGTCAACGAACACATAATCGGATAATATTTGATATTCCATTTCATAATAAAAAATCTATACTAAATCGATAATCGGTTAACGAACAATTCGGATAGCGAACATAGTCTTAGAACGGATTATTATGTTATTATGTTTGTTAACCGATCACCCACTATAGTTTCATATTAAACCTGCTAAGAAAATTAAAATAATTTCGCTTTTTCAGTGATTAGTCAACTAAGTAAGGACTATCAAAAGCTTCCACACCAGTAGTAATACCACCTTCATTTGCCGTTGCTAATTTTGTACGTAGCATATGTCCCACTTGTTCATTGACAAAGATTTCTTTGTCATTCCTAAAATTAAAAATCATTTAAGAAATATTCATTATTCAAATTGATAAGATTCAAACCCAATGAAAATTCCAAAAATTCCTAGTTCAGAAACTAAGTCGACTATATCAGGAAGTTTATTTCTACTTCCCAGACGAATCATGTACCCTTGAATTGAAGGTGGTACAATTTTATCCATTAAAATCCAAGCTAATCGTTTATCGTTGTCTTTCATGGCCATTAATGCTGTGCGTACTTCAGCTCCATAAACATTGTAACCACCACCGTCACGTTGTGGTTTCAACACAAATTTTTCAGGTGCTTCTAACGCCATTTGAACGACCTTTTCACCGCTATCATCAAAATCCAAACTATAAAGCCCTGTAAATGTATCAAGGACCATTCTCTCCGATTCCTTGTTTTTAATAAATTTTTCTAGAACATTTGGTCGGGCCAAAACTTCTTGAACTTTTTTTGAACCGGCCAATTGGTGCCCAATGGTTGGACTTTTAATCGCTAAAGATCGTTCCATCAACAACCGAACATTCCATTCTTTTTCAGTCGGATAATGCTGTGGTTCATAACCAGCACGAAAATATATAAAAGCCACTTCGAATTTATCTTCACTACAAGAAAGTAACACAATAATCTTCCAGTTAGCTTTAAAACAGTGTTTCATGGTCACAATAAACGTACATTAACAGTTCTTTATTAGACCCCAGTTTTGCATAATTTGCTAATTGAGTCAATGTTCGTCGTATTACTTTTATGCTTGGTCTTAGTTTTTTGATCTCAAATTCGTGAAAACGTTGATCGCAAATATTATATGTGATGTCTTCGACAATAAACAGGATTACTGCCGATTCTTTATTGTATAGCTCCCAAGCCTTAATCATGCCATTGCATAAACCAGCTAATGCGTTATTTTCTGGCAACTAAAAAATATTTTAGAAGTTTTAAATTTTAGTTTAAAAGCTTTAATGCAATTGGATTTGGAAAGTGAAATTTAAACCCTTTTCCTATCATTTATATACATAAACATTAATATTAAATTAGCCTATTAATTTATCCATTGATTATTGAATTTAACTATATAGAATGTTTATAACATAGGCATAGTGTGGTACATCCCATACAGCACGTAATATTGCTGCAATGTTGCTGCAATGTTACAATATTGCAGGCCATCGTCAATGTTGCAGGAATATTGCAGGAATGTTGCATTGTAATATTACAAATGCAGGCGGTTGGCAATGTTGCAGGAATATTGCAGGAATGTTGCATTGTAATATTACAAATGCAGGCGGTTGGCAATGTTGCAGGAATATTGCAGGTATGTTGCATTGTAATATTACAAATGCAGGCGGTTGGCAATGTTGCAGGAATATTGCAGGAATGTTGCATTGTAATATTACAAATGCAGGCGGTTGGCAATGTTGCAGGAATATTGCAGGTATGTTGCATTGTAATATTACAAATGCAGGCGGTTGGCAATGTTGCAGGAATATTGCAGGAATGTTGCATTGTAATATTACAAATGCAGGCGGTTGGCAATGTTGCAGCAATATTGGAGATATGAATAGGTGAATGAATATTACAATAATTATAAATGCACAAATATAAATATTTTTTCTTATTATGCAGTGTGTTTATCCTTTAATATTTTTATTTCGAATATTAACTGAAGCGTTTTCAAGTTTTTGTTTAATACCTTTTTACACTTTCTCTCTGAGAAAAGGTTTTTCTAATAACATGCCATAAAATATCGATTTACCTGGACACAGATACTGCATGCACTTAATAGAAAATTATGGATCTCCAACTAGGATAAATGGATGAAATAATGCTATACACATTTCGTTTCATAAAGAGAGAAAGGCTCTATTGAAAATTGTCTTTATCTTTTCATACATCAAACTGTGTATAGCACTACCTGTTTTACTCATTTGAACAATAATTTTCTATGAAGTGCATTTCCTGCCTGGACTTGCCCTAAGGCCTAAACAACCGCATGTATAAGATACATAATAAGACACAGGATAGTTTCACTTTCAACTCTAAGTACGTTCATTAAAACATTGGTGTGTTGAATATTCATAAAATTATTATATAAATAACAATGTCTTAATTTACAAAAAAATATTCAATTGTTAAATTTTCCGATGGAGTACAAGTTGTACCTTCATGTTGGCTTAGTGAAGATAAAACAAAATGTATTTGGCCAAATCATATAAAGTCTCAAAATACTTTGAATAAATTATTGGAAAGTGGACAATACCCGTTAAACAAGAGTCACTGGGAGAGCTATACAGTCGAAAAGTGGTATGCTGGTGCAAGTAAGTATATATATGTATATAGTTTATACAAAATTTTATAACATTTTACTTTTAATTTCCTCGAAGTGAAACTATAAACCTATTACTTGAAAAATTAAAAACTCATTAATGTTTGTTTTTTTTTAATTTAATTTTTTTCATATTTAGATGAATGGGCTCGAGCTCAAGAAAAACTAGGAGAATTGATGTACCATTAAAAAATCTAGAAGTTAGAAACATGCTTCAGAACAATTCACAGCATATAGATGATAGTGATGAAGATGATCAATTGCTTCCGATTCGAAGCGACGAACAACTTGAAGAATTGGAAAAAAATCTTGGCGAAAAATCATTTCGAAGAAAAATGGTAATAAATATAGATACATGTCTATTTCAAAAAATTATCAATTATTAATAGTTTTAACAAATAGGTAATTGAATTTATTTTATGATTTCTAGGTTCTACGTTTGAAAACAAGCGGAGGCCAAAAATTAAGTCTGGTGATAAATATAATAATGAGTAAAATAATGGATAATCAACTTGCTGCTAAATATAGTTGGCAAGGGCGTAAAAAAAATGTCAATCACAACATTTCAAAAATTTTCAAAACTACTTATCAGTAAGTTTCTTTTTATAAGTTTCATTAAATTTAAGAAGTATAATGTATGGTTTTAAGAATTAATTTAAATGAATTATTCTCCAAACCTTAAATTATACTTATTAATTGTTATACTGTTACTTATAAATGTTACTTATTAAATGTAAATACATAATTCGCTTTTTAAGTAAATTAATATTATTTTAATTATTAATCAACATTTTTTACAGAAACAATTCAATCCGTTAATACAACATCCTCTGAGAAAGAGATTATAGAAGGTATTGGGCTGTGGTTGTCACAGGCTAATACAAGGCTTAAACGCGCCGCAGGAAAAATTTAATTTATTATATAGGCATTATAGTTTATTAAGTATATAGTTATATTATAAGTTATTTATAAATGTAGAATAACTTTAATTTTTATAAATATAAGTAATAATTTTCAAAATTATTAAACTTGTCTTATTTTTTAAAATAAAACGAAATAATAATAAACTCCTTTGAAATTCCCAGTAATGTTTTATATTTTATATATAATTTATTATTATATATAATTTATAATAAAAGTATTATTGCTGCAATATTGAGAGGCAATATTGCCGCAATGTTGCGAGGTAATATTACCGCAATGTTGCGAGGCAATATTCCCTCAATGTTACGAGGCAATGTTGCCTCAATGTTACGAGGCAATGTTGCCTCAATGTTACAAGGCAATGTTGCCTCAATGTTACGAGGCAATGTTGCCTCAATGTTGCGTGCAACATAAAAAAGCGGACATAGGAATATTGCAGCAATGTTGCAGGAATATTGCCTGCAATATTGCAATGTTGCGAAGTAATATTCCTGCAACATTGCAGCAATATTACGTGCTATATGGGATACATGTCAGTTGGTATGTGTGTAGTCATGATAGTCACTGCCATGCTATTGGCAGTGATTTCGACTAGTATTTAAATTAGTGATGAAACGGGTAGCAGTGTGGCCGGATATTCGGCCAACCTTGTAGCCGGATATTCAGCGGAACTTTGCCGTTTAGTGCATCGCACGAAGCACTCCTTGCGTATAAGCGGTTAGCAAATGCAAAAGTATCTCGCAAAGATCATGACACGTTTTGGGATTGCCTAATACCCTAATAGATAGTTATGATAAGTTTTGATTGTCATATATCCCACAAACACGTTATATCAAAAACAAGATTAATTAATTTTTCAACGTTCATGGTGAAAGTGAACAACCCATATTTGTTAGATCTGTGTTCGCCAGAATTCACATCCAGTGTACCGTAGCCTAAAGTTAAACAATTCCTAAATTTAACAGAGTTTGTTAAAATCTATCTTTCAGCATCTTGCAGCACTGTGTATAGCGAAAGACTTTTTTCTGAGGCTGGTCTTATTTACGAAGACAAGCGAAACCACTTGCTACCTCTTAATGCAGAGAAATTAGTGTTGATTCACCATAATTTGCCATTAGTACAGTATGAGTACTAATTAATTTTCTAACTTGTAGAATTATCTTGTGATTACTGATTGTATTTCTTAAGTGGTACTAACTAAATAAAGCAATTAATTACCTAAAAATATTTTTTAACTATCCGGTATCCGGCCGGATAGTATTTATGCCGCCGGATATCGGATAGTGGCCGGATATCCGTTTCATCTCTAATTTTAATAGTATGCATATGTTACTCGTTAGGTTTAATCCGAATGAAAATAAAATCATATTATACAATACATTGTATGTTATAAGTCATGGACGATACTAAAATATAGCAACTTTTTTATATTTCGCATGACTTATATCGTTTAATATATACGTTTTAATTTTCATCTGGCACAAACCTATATTATTATCCTTCTTAAAAATTATTTCATGTATATTATGTATTTCATCGGTGTTATGTAAAAAAAAAAATACAAATCATCTTAGAATCATTTTTCTAACTACTTCTTAGTTCAATTACACTAAATAAAATTGGAATGTTTCTTACATTTTTTAGTTGATCATATTGACCCAATTCCTCCAGTATATATCTAAAATAAGTAAAATTACCTATAAAAAAGTGACGATCTTCTTATAATAAAATAGATGCAAGAAAAATCAATTTATTAACATTATTTTTAGCATGTGGTTACTTTTATTATCTATGTCGTAGCCTGTTTATGTTTTTCGCCTTTTCATGGAATGAACGTAATTATTCCATGAAAAGGCTGGATGATTTTAGCCTTTTCACAAAAAGGTGGTAGCACTAAGATTCTTTATGCAAACTATTATTGTCAAATTTTGTTTATATGAAATAAATTTTATAAAATAACTCGCCACGTACCTACGACTTCGTTCACGTGAGCTTTATAGAACATTTTTAGAACTCAAAAATGAACGAAATTCATATAAATAGAAAAAAAATAAAAATGAATACAACACTGATAGTGTAAATTTAAAAAGCCGACAGTGAATATTCAAAATTGCGTGCTTTTATCTTTATTATTAGTAACCCGAGTCAACGCGTAGTGCTTGTAAAAATCGCAATTTCGTAAAAATTCAATAAATTTGTATTTAATGAAGATATCATGATAATTTTTTAAATACGGAACAAATATCTAAAAAGTAAAAAAAAATGCTTGAAATCCATCCAGTATTTTTGAGTTATTATAGCGCATAACAGTAGACCGCTATTATTTTATTAAGAAATAGTTTGTTTTTTAAAAAGACTAATATAGTATAGTCATTTTGATTGGCCTTATAAATATATATAATTTACCTATGCAAATCAACAATTTTAGACCCTACGCCCCCAGAACTGCATGCCATTGTATTTATTTCGACTTGCTTTAGACGCCCACAATCCTTATGCAGCATATAATCAGAACGTACTATACCTAAAGACAGTGGCTGAAAAAATTGTACAAAAAAAAGAAGATATTAAGGATAATAACTATATCCAAATATATAAGAGACCAAGTTTTAATTCATTAATCTGACGCTTACTAAAAATTATTACTGATTTCAATAAAATTTGTGGAAATTAGTTATTAAATTTTTCATCGAAAATGACAATATATTGTTTTATATAGAGAACTGAATTAAATATAATTTTTAAGGACCCATACTTTTAATAGTATATATATACTTTTAAAAGTACGGGTCCTATATATATATGGTTCAAATAAATCGCTTTAAGAGGATATTTAAAAAGAAAAGAGTGAACGCTAATATGGCTTTTTAAATCTTAAATCTGTGCATATAACTATAGTAAACATATAGTAAACTAAAAACTATACTCAAATGAATCAATCATTGTAGCGTTAAACATACCTGAGCACGACCTTCTTTTTGAACTATTTCAAAAATATCAAAAAGTTTTTTTGTAAAACCATCAACATTGACCGTTTCTTTTAAAGTTCGGCGTAGAAATTCACTGTCGCTGGCCACTTTGTGCATGAGTTCATTCAAAACTGGCTGAATTGTTACCACTTTTTCGAACTCACTCCGTGGAAATGGAGACGGAAAAAGAATAAATGGAATAGAACACAGAGCGTCCGGATCGAAATTTGATTTTAAACGCATAGCGATGCCGTGCATCAACCCCCAGTCTTTAGCCTTTTCCACTAATTCCTTCAACGTTTCTTTATCCAATGGCATTTTGATATAACTTTCCATTGTTGAAATACTCTTGCATTGCGATTTTTTTGAAATTTTACCCTCAGCTACATAGAAAGAAAATTATACATTATGTTTTTTACAATTATAATTAGATAATAATGCATGCGAACCCATTTTATTGTTACTTTGAAGAGCTGTTCAGAGTATTTAATCGTAAGAAGGAAAAACTTAACCGTTCTTCACAATTAAAACTAAATTTATAGTTTTTAGCACCTATTATCAATGAATTGAATTCATAAATAACTATAATTATTTTACAAAAAACATTCCTTAAATATCGTACTAAATATAATTACAATTATAATAATTTTTTTCATCATATGTATTTATGAAATATGTTTTTATATTTTTTTAAATATTTATTTAACATTGCGTCAACATTTTCTGTTCTTATAGTGACGACAAACGCATTTCACTGGATTGATCAAACATCCTCCAGGACCTCTAGGAGCCTCAATGAGCTCTTAATGTCCTCAAGAGCTTCAGCAATCTTCAGTCTTCTTTGAGTTCTTTTTCATAGGATTAGTTCGGGAACTTAAGAAGTTCCCTATTTAACATTAAGAAGTTCTAGTATTTGTATCATTTGTATGATGGCTTTTATAAGTAAAATGTAGTTGTATTGGTCGTATTTACGTTTTACGACCGATGTAGATTGTGATATCCAATTTATCTTCTACAAAAGAGCATACAATAATTTCTAGCTAGCTTTAAAACCACACAAAAAATCTAAATTTTCAGTTCTTCTCAATCAAGTTTCTGTCCTGGTTCAAAAAAATCGTAGATCCAAGGTTGTTATTTTCTGACAATTAAAATATTTTTTAGGGTTTTGTATGTCCAAAAACGAGAAACGAAAGCTTATAGTCCTACTCGAGTGTCAGCTGCTGCAGGCTGTCCTTCTATCACGGGTAATTTTCTCCGAATCTGCTCGATAAACAATTTTGAAATTTGGTATATTTGTAGAGTTTGGTGTATGCGTGGCAGATCTCTACCGAGAAAATTCAAACACTAATTTTGAGGGATATTTTTCGGGGTTGAAGTGGAAAATTAAAAACTAAAATTATGCTTAATGCAGCTTAATGTATCTCAATGATCCTTATAATATTTTGATGAAAAGGGCTTATATAACGATGTGTATAATAATATATATGATCATGGAATAAAAGAGCTTATATGTTCAGGATCTTATGATCTTAGGCACAGTTCAAATTATATTAAAGAAATTTAATGAAAAATGACTACCCCTCCCCTCTATCTTCAAAACAACTGAGTCTAAATTTTCGAAATAATCTTTAAATTAGTTTTATTAAAATAGTCTTTTAATTTATAAGTACATAATTAAAAACAATGTCAACTCTCTTTGTCTAATACGCGCCTTTCATACCATTTTAGTAACTATATCAGCTATGATATATGACCACTACGATTGTTTTTTTTTTAAGATATTTCTTGATTACAATGCAATAATTTAAAAATGCATCGCCAATTTTCTAAATTCTGTAACTATAAACTAGTTTGGTTCTTTTTTTTTATTTCAACGTACTTACCTAATCCTTATGTTCTTATACTTTTTTCTTATATTTTCTTATCCTAATACAAATCATGAATAGAGAATGTTTTGTCCCTATACTACCCTGTATCAACTTTGTTTTCTTTAATTATAATTTCATTTGTTATTAATTATTCTAGGGGTTCATTCTTAAATTACATGAACAATAGAACAAAATTCCTAAGTCTGTCAAGGAAAATATTTTTTTCGCCATTTATCTTGTTTTTAAAACAGGTAAAGTATATTATTTATTTCTTCATGTCGGTTATCGGTACATAATTACTAATTATATTTTGCATTCTTCATTTGATAATATATTATATTTTATTTAAATATTATGAATGTAAAAATCTAGGATTTTTAATTTGCAGTTTGAAATATTAATTGTTACAATAAAGTTGTGTTAGATGAACTTGAATGCATTTTTAAAACCTCAAATTTTCATTATGGTTTTTAACGGTTTTACCATCACTCTTATTTTCCAAACCCCTAAACAAATTTGGTTTCAGTACAACAAAATACTGAAAAACTGTTCAATCGTAGTACGAAACCCTTCTACTGTAAATTATACTCACAGTTGGTCGTTGTTTTATTTTTTGTTTTAATATTATTGCTTAGAAGCTGCAATTCGTTTTAATGCTATTGAATTAAAAAAAAATTAAGTCCCTAATATATCCTAACATATTTTAGAAACTTCACAAAAAGGACATTTAACCGTTTTCCACTGCATAGTTTAAAAATATATGTAGGTATATACCAGTATGTTACTTATTGGAATTTTAAGCATTCATTTGGAAAGTCAAACATAATAAATAGATTAAAATCTATGAATTTTATAAATTATTGTGTTAATAATAATTTTTCACTTAAAAGGTGGAATGAAAACGCGAGGTAATCTATCTTTTTAGTGAAATATTATTTTTATCTAATTATGCTATAATTTATATTCTTTTTATTGATAATGATAAAGTTTGATAAAAATTTACAACAGCAATAAACTATTTAAAACTCTTCGAATAATAAAAGTTGCACAAAACTCTTCAAGACCGTTGAGATCAAAACTACCAATAATAAGTGGATATATCTTCTGCATAGGTCTATTCGCTAAAGATAGTCGTACGTATAATGATTATACAGTAGACTTTCGATAATTCGAAGTCTGAGGAAGCCATGAAAAATTTTCATATAAACAAGTGTGTTTGAATTATCAAGAGGGGTAAAAAAAGCCCATTAATATGTACATGTAGTAAAAACTTAATCAGCAGGTTTGAAAAAAACACAAGAATATATTTATTATAAGTATACGAATCATTCGAAATAGCGAGAGTTGTGCAAAATAATTTAGAATTATCAATTGTTGTAGTCTCGTCAAGCACATAATTTATTTTGAATGATTGAGTACCAAAATGTATTGTTTTAATTCGAAATATCGAGTTTTTCTTGGGTTTTAGCATACGAGTATATCTACGTTTAATTACCTAACGAGACTTTCGTAGGATCAGTTTTATTAAAGTTTATTATACTATTAATCTAAATGAACTATTTACAAGGGGGGGGGGTGTCTAGCATTCGTGATGTAATATTTATAGGGGGTCGCAAAAAGTGTGACGCAGCGTGACGAAGGGGGTGGGAGTGGTGAAAATGGCGAAATTTAGCGGGGCGTAGTTTATGAACGCTTAGCCAGTGACGTAATTTATGGATAGCCCCTAACAACGTTAAAAATCAGTTTAGAAACTTCTTAAGTTCTTTCAGCTATTTATGACAACCACGGTTGTTGTGTTAAGTAAAACATCATAAATGACGTCATTATTTTCGCTTACGTGCACGTAAACCCTTCTTCAGAGATGACTCAGAGAGATGAATGCCACTCAAGTGCATCACAGTTAGTGAAATAGTAAAAAACAACGACTGTGAACGCAATCGTTGTCAAAGCGGTATGTAACTTAACTTAGCAGTTTCCATCAGGTTAACTAACTTGAGTTAAAAAAAAATACAAATTTTATTTTGATAATTTATTTTTCTAACTTGGATATAAACTTTTATAAAGTTTTAATTATTTACAATATTATCATTTAAAATATAATTGGCACTAATAAATTAATTACAAATTGAAAACCTTTCGAAATAATAGCTTTGAGCCAACAAGTTTATTTATATATAATATACCTTCCAATGTATGTAACTAAGTAACATAATCAAGCAAAAAAGGCACTACTTTGATTTAAAAAAAAATTACTTAAGTATGGCTTTCTATAAATAATTATTATATGCAATATACAACTCATAGTGATTGAAGCTTAAATTTTCATCAATAGAAGAATATTAAAATATATAAAAATAAATTATACAATAAATCAATTTTAAATACAACCTTCGTAGCTTTGATAAAAATAAATGGCGGACCATGAAAACTAATGTGTAGAAAATGTTTTATTTTATATGAAAAAGTAGCTTTAAGTTTCATGCTTTATTTTTCTGAATATTTAAGTTTCAAGCACCACATGGGAACGGTAACAATATTTCTCCTCTACTGTATATTAAATATTTATCTAATGTATAAAGTTGTTATATCTTCACGCATTTATTAAAAAAAAAAAATAAATAAAATATTAAAAATTTATTAAAACTAATAAATGAATACGATTACTTCAATTATATTTTATAAACGGAGACCAGCAACTTTATTTTTGGTACAGATTTAATTCAGAAAAAAATTACTCGCCGAATTAGCAAACTATTCATTTTTTTTTTAAATTAAATCTACATTAATATAGCTACTAATTACTGGCCTCTGGTAGATACGCTATTTCAGTTCGTATGTGATGAATATATTATTCAGTAAAATTAATAAAGACTAACAAAAAGTGTTTAATTTGCGATATAAAATTAATAATTACACACAAATAAGTGCAAGACACTTTCTGAGGTCAATCCGTTTAACGTAGTAGTTCATTCATTCAATATTTGCTCATTTTATAGAATTTGTGTATAATAGATTGATTCGTCATATAAATTTGTCGATATTATATGGAAGGCATAATTGTTGTGTTTGGCACTATTGCTTTTTTAAAACTTAAGGTAACATTGCTTACATATACAACTGGAAAACCTTAAAATAGTTTGTGTAAATAAATTTTCGATACATTGATAAATAGTATAAATGATTTGATTTAAAAAAATTTCTCAACCATTTTCATAATATAGAAATTCATTGATAAACGTTGTGACAATAACTAAGTCTTAAAAAAGTTTTACATATGTGACGATTTTTTTAAGTCTGCTGATTGCAGGCAGGACAGTAAGCGCAGGATTAAGACATTCTAACCTCCCACCACAGGCTTTTTTGATATTAAGTAGTTAGTGACTACCAACAGAAAAAGAAACAAAATTTTGTGTAATATTTTGGTATAACTGGCGTTTTCATACGTCATTTTTCTATGTGACCTTTGTTTTTACCCATTTTAAGATGCGCGTTATCTATACAAAAAAAAAATAAGAAAATAATGCAAGCTATACTTAAGCTTTATATGCATATAGCTGTACATTAAAAACGAATTCCGAAAAAGTTAGAAGTCAAAAAATACAGTAATTCTCACAATTGACCTTAATCAACATTTATATTATGTTGGTACTAGTTTACACTGTGGTAAAATTACCAAAATATTGTGTTGGTTATATGATTCTTCTTAAGACGAATAAGTGAATAGGGTAAATACATTGGTGGCTTTCCATTTATTAACACAGAGCGACTCTGCGTTACTCTGCGAAACACTGCGAAATGAAACAGAGTTATCTCAAAATAATACTAGAGCGACTAGAGCAAATACTAGAGTGCATTTTTGGGTTTTTTAATACCAACCTGAAGAACCTGAATAATTAATAAGCATAGGGAATCATAGGCAGAGAAGAGAATTCTTCTCTTTGTGTTGGTAATCCTGGGCAAAACACGGTGAAACACGGCCAAACA
Organism: Sisyra nigra; assembly: GCA_958496155.1. Taxonomy (NCBI): domain Eukaryota; kingdom Metazoa; phylum Arthropoda; class Insecta; order Neuroptera; family Sisyridae; genus Sisyra; species Sisyra nigra. Next base: position 30,079,495 of record OY292313.1, on the reverse strand, counting down.
CGGCTTTTTCGAGTGTCGCGCAGTGTTCAGCCGTGTTCGACACTGTAACAAATGGAACGCTCTGTTTCGAACTCTGCGTTACACAGAGGTCGTTTTTGTGTAAATGGAAAGCAACCATTGAATGTCCAAACCCTGAATTGTACTTATCCCATTCTCTTATTTATCCTAACAGAGAAACAAGGATGAGACAGCCAACACAACATCTTGTTAATTCCACCATAGTGTAAACTGATACCAACATAATTTAAGTGATGCGTATTCTTAATTGATTCATCTGTAACTATACTATTTACCCCATATGCATTATAATTGAAAAATAATACAGAATGGGAAAACAAATGTCACAGAGAAAAGTAAAATGTGAAACACCAGTAATACCATACTAATACAAATAATTTTGTTCCTTTTTGTTGGCAGTTATTGGTTCCTTATATCAAAATATTATCTACTGCGACAGGTCATAAAAGATTTCAGCCAAAAGCTTCTGGCCACAACTAAATGAAATATAAAGACAACATTCCAAGTTTGGTGAATGTATAAAGCTTTCAGTACGATATCGCTGTCACACAGACCTATTAAAAAAAAAAACTTTTTCGAACTTTGGGGTCTCCTAAACGTGTATTTCCGGTGAAAACTCGAAATCGAAAATACGATCCGATTACAATATTTTTTTTACTATATAGTAGTAAAAGAAAGTAAAAAGGCTGCTGGAAGAGGCCCCAGTGACTCACATCTGACTGGCTGAGGCGGAGAGTGGCCAATCAGAACATGAGCTTAAACGCCTTTCGGAAAATGTCGCCAAAAAGTTCATGCTTTTGGTTATTCATTGGTAATTCCATGCCGCAGAAATTCAGCTCTAAAAATCTGTCGCATATATAAAACTATCTTTAGTCACATTATATAGTTAATATCCCACGATTCACGACATTAACTTATACAATGTAATGGTCGAGAAATTACAATAGTAAATATAGTAAAAAGGTCGCAATTATAAAAAATGCCGTTTGTTTGCAAAACTTGCATATAGATTTGATAAAATTTTAAAAATAAAAATATATACATACAATCGGCGCAATATAGTTTTTTTTAAACAACAAAAAAAATTTAAGTTTCACGTCTTTCTAAGTTAAAATCGTAGTAGTAATCTTTTTGTATCTCATGGATTGAGCGCGGTTTCATCACAGAAAATTGTCTCTAAAAAAAAGAATAAAATTTTTAAAAATAATTATCTTAATTAGTAATTAGGGAAACTTACTATATCGAAGCCTTTATTATTTGCAAATTTCGGGTTCAAAAGGAATGGAACGCCTTCCAAACCGTGATATACAGCTAGTGTATTATATCCATTGTTTTTTGGTGTCCCATTTGACGGGGGTTTGGGCGCTGGTCGACGAGGTTGTAAATATGATGGGTTTAACAGCTCATAGTCATGATCACCATCTTCTAATAAAGGATATGTGTTGTTTGAGCCAGTTCTTGGAGGACGCTCCGGTGGTGCACGGGAAGGCGTTAACGGTGATTTTCCATTTTTTAATTTGTTTTCTAAATTATTTGCAAGGACCATGGCACTATCATTCATGATTTGACCAATTTTGTAACATATTATCAAACCGTTGATTTCCCTAAAAATTAAAAACTGTATGATACTTTAAACATACGTGTACAGAATATTCCAAGTTATATAAGGTGAAATTGATTTTGTGAAATTTGATACACATACTCTCTTTTTTTCGATTTAGATCTGAATACTTAAATATAAAATTTAGTAAGTAAAGGATAAAAAAAGCTTATGTCGACTTGATGTCAAAGTCTTCCACGGTAAGAGCATAAGAAATTGTTATAAAAAGCCAATGGTCATATAAATAAGGATTTAATATCGAAATAATAAGCTATAAACTAATAAAGATCTTTGGTTTGATGTTTTCTAGGTGAACTTAAAAATTGGCAGTAAAAAAAATTGTAACATCTCTGTGCAGGCTATTTAAACTCAAAGCTCACAAATCGAGTTTTTGTAAATATCTTGTTTCTTTGGCTTTTATTGATGTTTTAAGCCTATAGAAGAAATTGTAGAGCATAATACTTTCTATAAAGTTGGTCTTGAGTGAATTTTTGTAGAATCAATCATTCTTGAGATAAATTAGAGAAGAATTCGATCGGTGATTATATGGTAAAGCAAGGTAAATTTGGTCGTAAAGTAAGGTTTACCAATATTAGAAAAATCTTTAAACCTTTGCATTACCAACTTATTCCAGTTATTTTATCAACAAGAGTGTATTTTTACAATATGGTAGTATATACAGAAAGTTCTCTTTGTAGTATAATAAAGCATATACAGGGTGCTACGTGAAAGAGTATAGATAATTTGCAGGTAAATTCGACCCGATTACAATGCTTCCTTTACTATATAGTAGTAAAAAGAAGTAAAAAATGTTAGGCAATGTTTACTGTGAATGCGAACCCCTAGTAAGATTTTAGGAAAGCATCACTAAATACATACGGTGTACTAAAGCTCTGCTGTCTATATTCTGTAGTAAGTAGTAACCTTTCGGTACTTCGAGTAAAATGATGTACTTGGTTTTATTTATTTTACTTATAGTACGAGAGCTAGCGACGTCGAAAAAAAAATGTTAGGTCGGCCAGTTTTTATATATGTTATCTCTCGCACTATCCCGGCCATCATACGGGCTGTTTGGCTGTCGGGAGGGGTTGCGTTTATTAGTGCGCATCGCACCTATGACAGATAAATATTGAAATTTTCAAGGGTTTTACGTTTTCAGGGTTTTTCATCTCATTTTGACATTGTGTCAGCATATTTTGACAACGTGCCAACCTATTTTGACAACGTGTCAGCACATTTTGACAACAAGATTTTAAATTTTTAAATAAATAATTTTCAGCATAAGTAGTTCGCGTTTCAATGATAGCAGGTTCGTTTCTTCTTACAGGTAATAAATGCACTCTTTTTAAACTGTAATTAAAATTATTGATGCATCTTTTCACTGTTGATTTACTGACTACAATTCCTTTTTCTTCAACCTTATCAACAAGTTTGGATAGACTGATACCACAATCCTGTTCTATCCATTCTTTAATATTTTCTTTTTCTTCGTCTCCAAGATTTTTACGCCTTATCCCTCCTTTCAATTGCCTTTCTACCGGGAGACCATTAATATGTTTCTTAATTATAGCAAGTATACTCGTTCTTTTCAATCCCATAATATTTGCGATTTCTGCAGCAGTATTTCCGGCTTCATATGCATCTGCGATCATTCTTCGTTGATCATTGGTTATAAATTGATTCACCATAAGGCCTTTAAAAAATATTAATTTTGTTGTCAAAATGTGCTGACACGTTGTCAAAATAGGTTGGCACGTTGTCAAAATGTGCTGACACAATGTCAAAATAGATTGGCACGTTGTCAAAATGAGATGAAAAACCCTGTATGAATTGAATTGAATTATTATCACTGAATTATCATTATTTTGTATAATACAAAGAAGTTAATTGAAAATTAACATTTTTTTCAAAATGAATTCATCAATCAATTAAATCTTATTAAATTGTAGAAAAAAAAAACTAAAATACGTTGTCTAGGAATCAACAATAATATCGTGCCTCCCTATCACTTGTATTGCGTTCTCGCTTGCACGCACAGGCTCACATAGAACGTGACATTTTTTCATGCAGGCTACCCAGTATTCATCAATTTATTAGACGTTATCACGTCAAAAAGGTTGAGGATCACCAGTCTACAGCCATCACTATTTATTATAACATCCCGATATACCAATGGAAGAAGGCACGAGTTCCCATGGTTATAATTCACTTATTTAATATTTACATTTTTTTACACTAAAGAAAAAAAAGAGAATAAGAAAGTATGCGTTGAAAAACTTTCATTTTTTAGGACATCCTAGCGTATATATTATTTGTACGGAAGAAAAATGTCAAGGTTGAATATAAATTAATCAATTAAGCAACTGTACTAAGGAAATCTATGTACCCAGCTAAAGTAAATCCATCAGGTGCTTGTTTAATTTTATTACATATAATAATGTCAGTCACGGCCGTTGAGGCATTTTTGATATGAGACAACCGGTAGCACAATTGTCGCTTTCGCCATGCCTTTTGTTCCGTATCGCTTGTTTTTTTTAATAAACAAAATCCGACGGGAGGATATTCTTTGTCTGTTAGTATGGCGATTTCTTGAACAACAAAATTTGGACTGCCTTCCGTTTTCGACAAGCACAAATATCGTCCTTGCTTGCCACGAAATATTGAATGTTCACGCCATAGATCTGCGTCTTGATCTTGATCGTATGTTTTACTAACAGGAATAAACCCCGGAGAGCATTTCTCTATTCTTTCGACGACCTATAAATAATAACAATACGATTTCAATAAACATAAATTAAACAATTAAAAAAAAAAAACGAAAAACCTTGTACTTACTTCAATTGAAGTTATAGGACGGTCATCTGGTAATGTTTGAGATAATGAACTTAAGACTGTTGTAGTTTTTTTCGACATGTTACACTAAAATAATAATATAGATCTATTAAATGCCATTATCCGAATTCAATACAATACAATACAGATTTACGCCTATTTCAAAAATATATTATTCTAAAAATATAATCACGTTTATAGATAAAAATATAATACCAATAATACACAGCTAAATATTAATTGAAAAATGCAACCAACTACGTATTTTGGTAATTTTATACTACAAATAAAAGACTAAAATAATCCAAGAAAAAATATACATACCGACAATTATTACTAATGCAATGTAATAATTAGGAAATAACCCTCTATATTGTCTGTTCATTAACAATTTACTTCTTTGTTACTTCATTATAACCACAGTTTTATTACACAATGATAACAATTTAACATCTTCTCTATTCTTCGATTTAATTTTCACAATCGAAAAGATGTTTCAAATTCAATGATTTATGATTAACGTTAATCAACGTTAATCTTTAAATTATGAATCAACTGATTTTCTGTGTTATGTCTTACAAATTCCCCATCTCCACTAAAAGGTGAATGGCAGTAGATGATCTTATGGACGACAGAGCCAACGTCAGATAAATTTCCTGATGCTGTATTCATATTAATATTTGCATTAAACGGTTCATTTAATTTTAATGATTTAAATTTATCTTATGCTAATATTTGACTCTGGTAAGCATTCCTTGGAGATAATGAATATTTCTACTGTTTAAAATGTACATGCTGCACTTGTTTGGTTTATTATAATTGCTTGTTATTGCTTAAAATACCAGAGCCGGACTAAAACAGAATTATTGGCTTGCGTCACTGGCCTTAAGGGGCAGAACTAATTTGAAAATTTCATTTTTTTTTCGATAATTTGTATCTCTAAAAATACTATATTGAAAATTCTAGTGATAATCTCGAATAGTTTCTGAGTAACAATGTTAACAACTTCCTAAAGAGCTGATGGAGCTGATCAAATATAAATGAGTACTTTTATCTTTAAACACTTTTTTTTTCAAAACTACATTTTATATTAAACATGTCCTCCAAATTTAAACTGCATCTCTATTGTTCGTCGCTTTTATCGTGCGGCTTTCTTTATCATTCGGCACCTGGTGCCGGGAAACCGCTAGCACTACCGGCACTACCTATACTGCGACGACTGCGACTATGAATTTTTATTATCCATTAAAATTTATATATGGCTACTGTAGCATAGCGTTTCTCAACGTTTAAGGATTGCGGCTCTCTTTCACATCTAAAAATTTTAAAAGGCTCTAAGAGGAAAGTCTATGCATAGAAAAACATATACTTAATAGGTATAATAAGAGGGTAATTTATAATCTAAAAATTTGTTCTAAGATTCCTAAATGTTTATCACGATCTCCACTTGGAGAATTATTGTTTTAGAGTGTAAACTGTAGAGCAGGAGTCGGTAACATATGACCCGCGGGTCACCAAGTGACCCGTTTGATATTTATAAGTACTTTAGATCAGCCCCCTACAACTCCATGTTACAAAAATGTGACCATATTTACTGGATTTGCAGTCACTAGTTGCCATTTAGTTGCCAACGAGTTGAACGAAGAAAACCACAAAGAATGACGAAGACCGAAGAATTTATGGAAGTCGGAGGTTAGAAATAATTTTTTTAAACGTCAGGCAAGTTATTAAAATGAAACTTTTTTAAATGTTTTCATTATTATTGTTATTATATGAGAATAATTATGATGAGTATTTTTATATAATAATTATAATAACTCTGATAAGTTTAAGTGGTAGGGGGCTGTTTGAGACGTATGACTCTTATAACAACACAGATTTCCGTAGAAATCGGTCACGTTTTTTTAGCATTTCTCGTATCTAAGTGACAGGGGGCTGCTGGGGCTGCTTTAGATCTCACTTTAGGGGCCCTATTCCTGAATTTCATGCGAGATGAGATCCATCTCGAACAGTTGGTACGATTGGCATGGATTGGATTTTTTTTAGTTTGTCACCCTGACAAAAAAAAATAAACCAATGGCAAACAAGTTCGATCGTCCAATAAATTTAAAAAGAAAAAGCGCGTTTGAGGGCTTGAAGGTGATGCGAGGGTTTATTGGGGCAATAAAACTATAGAAAACAAGTTAAATAAAAGTTTTTAGAAAGGAAAGAAATTAAGTAAAGAATTAAAATCAAAATATTTATTATAAAAATGGAATTTCTCAAAAAAAAAAAAATACATAAACGAAGCACAAAAAGCTTTGTTAATTGGTGCGTTATTTAAGTCTTTTAAATCATAATTTCTTCATGTGGATTTCCCATTTTAAATAACTCAAATGAGTTTTTAAGATTGTCTACCTTGTTTTTACCTGTTTGTACCTATAATAATATCAGAAGTAAATATTTTTATTTTGTCAACGACAGTTTCAAAATGTTTTGTAAACTTATTACTTTTATAGACCTAGTGCGGCAGTATCCGCAACTATTAAACAGTAAATTTTCTTCAAATTTTGGGCATATTGATGCCAAAAAAATATAGAAGAGTATTGCCGAAAAACTAAATGAAGTACCCGGTGGAGGGCAAAAAAACGGTATGCAGTGGAAGAAGGTAATAGATATCCTATTATCGTAGATATTATAATAAGACCTATTTATTTTTATTTGTGATTCTTTATTTTAATTTAGACGTGGCAAGACTTAAAGTCGGCTGTTAAGGCCAAGTAATGCCAAATTACAAAACATAGGCAAGCTACTGGGGGCGGCAGTGCGACCAAGGAAAAATTAAGCCATATGGAAGAAAATATTTTAGCAACAATGCCAATGGCTCAGATAGAAGGATTGGTGGGCGTTATGGAAGCGAAAGTGGAACTGGTAGGTTATTTAAATATTTACAAACTATATTTCATATTGTTTTAATTTTCTTAATATATCCATTAAAAAAGAAGCACAACAGAAGCATGGTAAAATTGGAATAGGGTGGCATAAAACACACTTATTTCCTCTCTTCCTTCTGTTCTTTTCAACAACATTAATAATTATTATTAATGCTGTTATTAATATTTTATTAATTACTGAATTTCTTCTGTAGAATTTTGATGACTACGAGGGGGAGGCCGTAGAACCTTTGAAAAGGCCATCAACCACATTTACTCCTCAAGCGTCATCATCGACGCGGTTCACACCACAACAAAAAAAAACAAACAATTAAATAAAAATGAACGAATACAACACACACACACACACACAAGCTGAAAGTTTGTTAATGGCGATGAGCCAAGACCTAGAATTAGATCCGAAATAAATAAAATATTTAAAAAAATCTTTAAAAGCGTATTGTAATTATTTTCTTGATATAAATTATAATGTATATATATATATATATATTTTATTCACTGGCAGACTTTCTCAAAATGAAAATACCACTGACCCAAACTTCTATTTAATACTCACATATTAGTTGATTTTGACCCGCAGTCTAGTAAGGTTGCCGACTCCTACTTTAGAGTATAGCTAATTTTTTTTTTTTTTTTTTGGAATGGAATAGGACATAGGCGTGGTTTTTGTATATCTAAGGTTATTTTCTGGACTGAAAAAATTTAATTAAGGATAATGCAGGATAATGTTTGATTTAGGATTTTTTTTCGTTATTTAGGTGGCATCAACTACTGTAACTAAGTGACTAAGACTACCCTCAAAATAAATGTTTTTAACTATATAAGCTATTCGATCCCAAACTTTGCGGTACGGCACCGCACTTTTTGTACCGCAAACATTTTCCCAGAGCCCACTTTTCTATGAAATTTTACATAATTAAGATGAAATATTTTTTTTCCTAGCAATACTTAGGCTGTATGTATATACAATAGTTCTGTTTAGATGTATAGTTATAAAGTACTTATAGTTCTTTTAACCAACAGTGAGTTTCATAAATGAAAGTAAAAGAAAGTACTGTGACGCCTCGCAGCAGATATTTTTTAAATCAGTAACGGTGTCAACTGGTTTTTAAGTTAATGTTAGTAGAGCTTTTTGTGTTTATAATTGCATAGAGGATAATCAAGCTGTTATTATATTACAATTAATTATAGTGCCGCCCCTGCCCACTAAATTTTGGTTACTCATATGGAATGCAAATTGCAATGGAATGTTTGTTCCAAATAGGTCTACGAAGTCTACATTAAAAAAGTAGAAGCTTACCTAATTAACTTTCAAAATAAAAAAAGAAATCAATCAATTCTTAGAAATTTATTTGTATTTAATATATAACGAGTTTAACATGATTTTTTTATTTAAAAATAAAATTAACAAATTTTTGACAAAAGTAACACAATTTCATTTTATTTAGTATTATTCTTTAAGCGTATTCAGCTAATAGTTTACAAACAAGAAGAGCAGTGTGCATTTTTCCTTATAAAAACAAAATATAAGCGTGGATATGATTAATTCAAAAAGTTTGCATACTATTGACACACATCATGTAGAGCAGATCACTTTCCGATTTCAATTTTTTCGACACTTCCATACGTATTATTTTAAAGCTGAAAACGTTAGAACTTTTGTAGCTATTATCTTAGATGGAATGAAATTTAGGCGACACCACTGTAATCCTTTGTGGTACCACATAAACAAATGTTATCGACACTATTTGTCAGTTTTTAGAATGATCAAAGGACTAGATGGCTAGTTTATTCGTTCTAAGATAAGAGGTTTGGGCATATAATAACTTATTGGGCATATTTTAACTTCCTTATAAATCTAACGAAATGAAGTCGAAATATTTATTGTGATTTGCATGTGAAAGGAATGGTTTAAGTAAGGCGCCAATATTGAATGAGTTTTTCTAGTTTAGGCAATGCCATATTTTCGATTCGATCGAAGGCTAAGATGAAATCTTTAGCTCGCTTTTTAACTTCCTTTTCAAAGATCTGCAAATAATAAAAATAAAATAGTTAAAATTGAGTTGATTTAAAGTTTATTTTATACGGGGAGGGCACGACTTGAGAAATTTATTTTGAGATGAAACTTGGTATAGGGGAAGTTTTCCTTTAAGATATCCTACTTATGTCCTTAAAGCTAATACACATTCAGCGTACATACTGCAATGTTAGCTTAGTACGTTCGGCGGACGTTTTTACGTTTTTTTTTTTTTCAAAATGTACTTCTGTATTGGTTGTAATCACTTATTTCGGAACTGAACGAGGAAGTTATTGCTTGTTTTTAGCTTCTCCACCGTCGTTACAAAAGACGGCAGAAGCCGTCAAAGAAAGTTTTTGTTTCACCCAATATTGCTAGATAGATTAACGCATAAAATATTTGTGACAAAGTACCCAAAATTAAGGCAATATGAACAAGTTTGTTTTATCTATTTTCAAAAGTCGATAAAATCATTTGACGATTTAGTCCGTGTTTGGGACTTTCAAGACTTGTCCCAACTTGTTGTAATCGTTTACTCCACATGAAGAGATGGACACAGTTCATCTCGATATAGCCACGACGCGGATTCGAATGCCAAATGATGATTACAAATGGCTGGTCTCTCAAATCAATTAATCGATATCAAAATAATCGTTCTTCTCATATTTTAGCCAAAATATGTTCTTTCTAACTTAAAACACGCGATTGAATGTTAAACGAAATAGCGCCAAATATATTTTGAAGCATGCAACGAACGACCACATAACGCGCGTTTAACCAACGTTTACCTCGAAACGCTTTTAAATACGTTTTGTAACCATCGAGGCAAAAAGACGGGTGTTACAAGTTTAATCTCTGTATCTAGCATCGTAGCACCCAAACGATTGAATCAATTTTAAATAAACGGAGTTAAGTACCGTATTTGCCGAACGATAAGACGCACTTTTTTACTTTGAAAATTTGCCCTAAAATCAGGGGGCGTCTTATGGTCCGATAATTTAATAATAATAATAAATTTACCTACAAATAAATACTTATGGATAACAATAATCAGAAGAATTAAAATATTTGATTTTTTTGTTTTTTGTAAAAATTGTATCAATGTGTCTTATCGTCCAAACCATACTTTTTTCTAAAAATTTATAGATACATTTTGGGGTGCGTCGTAAGGTCCGGTGCGTCTTATCGTCCGGCAAATACGGTATATAGAGAATCCTCGCTCAACGAGCATAATTCGTTTCCGAATCTTATGCCGTGTTCACACGTTTCAACTTTAGTTGAACGAAAAACTACGTGTGAACAGTTGTTTCAAGTAAAGTGGATCAAAAAAAGTTTGAACGAGTTGAACTTTTGTCGTTCAAGTGATGAGTCATATTCGAGTTGAGCCAGGTATTAACATGCGTGAACCCTTCCGATTGAATTGGCCGGTCAGTTTGCTTTCTACTTTGTTGGTATTTTGGATATTCTTCACCACTTCTCTCCCCACTACTCCCAAAACTATTCGAACAGTTGAAATGGTTTGGTCGATTTCAGCTGATACGTGTGAACGAAAACTCATCCAAGTCCCTTTCAACTTTTGTCGTTCAACTAAAGTTGAAACGTGTGAACGCGGCATTACTTATAGTGCGTAACATGCGTTAAAGTTAAACGAAACAATAACTGAAAACCGAGATGCAAAACATCGCTCGTTCAAGGAGTAAATTTTTTACATTTTGTTTTGCTCGTTATGCGAATCACTTGTTATGAAAGGTGCTCGTTAAATTCGGTTTCTCTGTATGCTAATATGTTCATAGTTATGATGGAGGAGGATTAAATATTTAATTTTAGACTATAAGTTGATTTGTCAATAGAATCAATGCTCTATCTAGGTAATAATAATCTGAGCACGGTATTTAAAGGAGTTTTTCTCAAATTGACCGATCATTGTGCTTTCTTATTGCAAAGATATTAAGTTTCAGTTTGATGTGAATTTCCCAAGTCATATCCTGTCTTCGTTTGTTAAAACTTACATCATCAGAAGTATTATCAAGAACTTTGGTTAAGTCCCACTCAACAGATGGAAGAGGTTGGCTTATGAATCGAGCAGCATTAGCAATACTTGGTAAAATGTGAGATTGTAACGCTTTAATTTCCCACAAAGAACTTTCTATGGCGTGCGATTTGCATGGATCTCTTTCTTCCATGATAAATGGATCCGTTGACACTAGAACATCATACGCTAAATAATTTAATTATTTACTTCTTTAAAAGCAAAAATTTTTAACTTACTATCAGTGTTTGATGAATAGTTAATTAAGCGTTTCAATCCAGGATGTCGTAAAATTAAATTGCCAATAAATAAACAAATAATTAAAATATCTTCAGAAGGAGCAATTAATGTTAATCGAGCTAATCTTTTTGCAAATGCAGCAACCAGAGTTTCTGATAAATGCCTAAAAATAATCACATTGATAAAAAAAACGAGTTCACATATTCATGGATAAAAGTTGGATGTACATGGATTAAAAGTTTACTTCTTTGACATAATAAAAAAAATGTAGATTAGTGTGTTTCAAAAAAAAAAGAAAGTTTTTCTTATTTTATCCAAAAATTGATAGTATATATTATATATAGTATATATTGAAATTTTTATGTCAAAATGAGCTCCTCATATCAATATTATATATATTATTTTCCATTTAAATAACATAATTTTTTTTAATTCTTAAATATTTATAACTTTGGAACAGTTCATTGTAATAACAATCTGAAAGGAGGGATTTAAAGAAAATTTCACGCTCTACAAAAAGGTCCTTAGAGCAAAGTTGGAAAATATAAAAAAAATAATTAGTGTTGTTTTTGTACAACGTGAAATTTCCTTTATATCTCTTTTTTCAGATTGTTGTTACGACAAACTGTTCCAAAGTTATGGAAATTCAAAAAATAAAAAAAATTGTGTTGTTTAAATGGAAAATGAAAAAAGGGATTGAAGCAGACCTTAATATTGGCCAAATTGACCAAAATTTTGGTATTAATTAATGCTCACGTATTTAAAAAAAATTTTTTTTCGTCTAAACACGTTGAATGAAGTAAACTTCAAAAAATATTGGTTGTAAGAGAGAAACTTACGTGGAACTTAAAAACATGTCAGATAAATAAAAAAGTCGAGCCTTAAATTTGGTGTGAAAAATTTCTGGTTCGAACATTGAATATAATTTTCCAAATATGTTAGGATAATCGAGATTATGAGATTGTATCATAACAAATATTCCTTGTAAGGCTAATAAACTTACTGCACCTCCTAAAAAATTATAAATGAAGCTTAAATAACATATCGCATACACAATGAGAACATATGAGAATAATTTTCATGCATCGTACATAACAGAGAGAAGACTGAGAAAGCCAGATCGCATGAATACACGTGCTGCCATCTACGCCGAGTAGAGGTTGTTTGGAACTATTCCTTAGTCAGTTTGTGTTCCTTTCTCCACCGGTCTACACTCGGAACGTCTGCCATAGAGAAGGTTCTCTCTGTCAAAACATACTCGGAACGCTTTTTTTTTCTCTCTCATGAGCATAGATAAGTCGTAAGCTATCGCTATTTCAGTTGAGAATTATAGCTCTACTTATTTTGCGATAGCTTACGACTTATCTATGCTCATGAGAGAGAAAAAAAAAAGCGTTCCGAGTATGTTTTGACAGAGAGAACCTTCTCTATGGCAGACGTTCCGAGTGTAGACCGGTGGAGAAAGGAACACAAACTGACTAAGGAATAGTTCCAAACAACCTCTACTCGGCGTAGATGGCAGCACGTGTATTCATGCGATCTGGCTCTCTCAGTTTTCTCTCTGTACATAAACAAAGCATTAAATGTTTAAATTGAAATAGTATAATTACCAACGTCAAGTGAATCCATTAAGAAATCAGTGAGTAAAAGAGGTTTATCTAAATGTGGTAAAATTCGTTCCAACAGTACGACTAAAAGTTGCCTATGGGTGGCCGGAGTAAACTCCCAATGCATCACACAGCTCCAAACTTTATTAATTGCTTTTTTTATAATTGAATGATCAAATGTTAAACTTACTCCTCCTGAAAGCACAAATAAATTTCAATTAGTAATAGATATTTAAAATAATAACAATAAGTTACCATCTAAACTACACATGGATATCTGAGAATCTGTTTTATTATAAGGGATTTTATCGATCAATCCTAAAAAATTAAAAATATACGTTTCGTTTGGCTGAGATTTCGGAGTTAGTGGCGGCAATAGTTTCCATGTATAAAATAACACGTCTGAATAGACAGCATATTCTTGAAATTTGTTTAGTAACACTCTCATATCAACATCACACGATAAAATTTTCATTAAGACACACTAGAAAAAAATGTACGATTAATAATTGGAAAAAATCGTATATTTTAGAAAGTACCCGTAATTTATTAACGGGAAAATAGTAAGAATACGGATCTGTAGGTTCAATAGGATATTTTCCTTCCCACGCAATCAGTTTCATGGCCGTAGATAAGGCTTGGATTTGATGTGTTGCTTTAGGTTCCTCTAAGTGGAGTAAGACCTTGTTCCAAACTTGATCATAAGCTGTCCGAAGCCACGATCTATATTGATATTCAGGGTCTGAAGATTCTGTAAAATGCATCTTTAAGTAAGGAATGGTACACTAGTTGAAAAAATCTTTACCAATTGGTTTAAGTGGCACTATTTCCTCGTACATATCTCTCCGTTTGAGAAGTTCCATAAAAAGTAATTCTAACGTCAGTAGACTCGTGGTAATGTGAAGGCCGGTCTAAAAGATCATTTTTTAAAATCGATTTTAATTCCCTTTGCCGTGGAAGAACTCACCTCGAAATACTGAATTATTTCGATTAAATTATTAGCATATTTGCGAGACGATAAAAATTCGTTCACTTTCTGTCGTAACTGTTTGCTTATTATTTTATTGGAATATAACCTATCATTTGAAATGGGCGACCCACAATTGGAATTTATATCTTGAAAACTAACTACTGCATTTGCGAAATGTGCCATTTTTACAACTTATCACCACGTGAAATTAACAGAATTTATATAAATAATTTTTATTTTTAGAAATGGTTAATTGTCATTTATTTTCTCCGTAACTTCACAATTCCTTGCAAATTTTCTTAGGGACTTTTACGTCGCTGTCACGTTTTAGTGTGTTTTATTTTACAAACAGTTGGCTAGCCTTGAAAACTGTGCACAAAATTTTTAATTCGTTTAATACCAGAATTAACTTGTATAATCCTTGTAATCAATGCTTGTATAAAATCTAAATTATTGAACTTTTTTATTTTCGTTTACATTTTTCACATAACCATTTTTTTAAATTTAATTAAATAAGGCAAAATTAGTTTTCTCCAGTTACATCCGTGTTATGTCTATTGTATGAATATACATACAACTAAATAAGCATTGATGTAGTTTTGGTCGTCTATACTAACGAACATTACTTTTCAATTTATTTTAATATTATAAATGCTATAAATTATGCAGTTTGATATTCAAAACCTATAATATAAAGTATTTGAAGTTGTTTAGTGCATTATCATGAATTTGTTATAAAATTAATAAGTTAACTCATTATCGCAACAATGTCCTCTTCATCAACTGGAGATAATTCTCAAGCTGAAAATGTAAAAATACATTCTAAGATCATAAAACACAAAGGTGGAAGTGAATTGACTCGTGATGATTTTGACGACGGTCCTGTAAGTTTAGACGAAATCGAGGAAGGCCTATGGCTAGGTAAATGGTTCAGATGTGAAGTTGAAACTATTAAATAAAGTATTTGAAATATTTTAGGCAATCTTCCAGCAGCCACCGATGTGCCAACACTAAACAAGCATAACATCACTCATATCTTAACATTAGATTGTTGTCCTTTACCGAGGAAAATAAATGAGTTGTCTCAAATCACTACTAAGTTTGTTCACATTGCAGACATTCCAAAAGAAGATATTCTTTGTCATTTTGAAGATTGCTATACTTTTATTCAATCAGGAAAAGAAAATGGGAACGTTTTAGTTCATTGGTAATTGACAAAATATTGAAAATATTTGGACAGATTTTTTTATTAAAATTTTTCAGTTATTTTGGAATTTCAAGAAGTTCGACTATTGTTATTGCTTATATGATGAAAAGTCATAACTTGAATTATAACGAGGCTTTCGAATTGTAAGTATAAAAGTATTATAAAGACTCATTATTGATGGTCTGAATTAAAAAAAAATGATTCCGTTTCTAAAGGTAGTGATTAATTTTGATAAACAAAAATGACCAAATTGGTCATTTATCGTTTAGCGTACCTATAGTTACAGACACAGTGAAGCCCTGATAATCCGCGGAATTGGGTGACAAGGCTACTGCGGATAATGAAAAGCGTAGGTGAATATATAAAAGAGATTTAAAATGGGGTACAAACACGAAAAAAATACTTCGTCATAAAAATTGTGTTTAACTGTAGAAAAAAAAATAGCTTTTAAAATTGATAAGTTCTTATAGATAATTACAGCAAAAAGCTTTGTTTCCATTCACTAAAATAAAGAGCAGTAAGCAAAAAAGAACACATACGTAGAGGCACTTACATACGAGGTCAATGATTAGAGAAATTACAATATAAGGGAGTGTGGGGCAATGGGATCCTACTCAGGAATATTATTAACAGAACTCATAATTTTGGTAATGTAAACATTTATTAATTTTTAACGTAATAGCTTTACTTATCTGGTTATCAGAAAATCGCAGAGAAACTATAAACCTAAATTACCTTTGGCGCAAATAACAAAAATATTGATATAAAATCTTCCGCTCTTATTATACCACACTTCGGGAAATAAGAGTCATAAAAACGTTTGTCAGTCTAGATTGTAGAGTAGTCTCATCTTAGATTTAAATCAACCTCAAATTGAATAAGGCTGTATTTAAGTTTTGAATAGCGAAAGAAATATTTGGCAACAAAACTAAGAACAGAAACATTCTAAGATTTAAAGGTTTGTATTTTTTGTACAAGCGCGTAGTGAAAAATACATAACCGTCTTATTTAACTAAACGTAGGGTTTCGAGGAAAGGAGAGGGGGTTGAGAATGCCTGCGAAAAGCCACCTTGTTGAACATTAACCCATTTTAACGAAGATACCCGATATGAACAATTACGAGCATTAGAAAAGTCTATTTTGTGGTCGCTCCCATTATACTGACCCCCATTATCCCACATTCCCTTACTTTTCAACTTAGGGCTTATTGTATTTTGTATTTCTTATTGTTAGCTTAGATTGAGGCTTAAAATTTTTATTTAGGGTCGTAACTAAATATTTTTAAGGTTTGTAAATACTAGTCGCAAATAACCAAGGCTTTACTGTATTGTTAATTTTAAAAATTAAAAGAGGAAAAATGGTCAAATCAGAAACGCTGACAAAATTCGTTTAATCTAAAAAAATATTTCAGTCCCAATCAATTTCATCTTAAACGCTTTTTATTATACTGTTTTACCCGTGTTGACTTTATTTAAATTAATGTTTTATAGAGTCTTGTCGAAGAGAAGATTTGTGTGCCCAAATCCTGGATTTGTCTATCAATTGAAATTATATAAGGGTATGAACTGTTCAATTGATAAGTCAAACTCCAAATATCGTGATTTCCGTTTAAAAGTAACGGCTGACCATGTGAAAAAAGTAAAAATCGTACCACAATCATCGCTAGATTTAATAAAACCAGATCCGGGTGTGACTCAAGTTAAACCGGAACCTCTTGTATACAGGTGTAAAAAGTGCCGGTTAGCAAAAATATTCATCTTTTCATAATAAGTTTTCCAAGTTTACTAATATTGAATTTTTAGACGAATTTTAGCGTCTCAATCAAATATAATTTCCCATTACGATCGCGACTCTCAGTTAAAATACAAGATTAAACAAAAAGAATTTTCTATCGAAAAAGCGATGATTGACAGTGAGGATAATGATGATAACTTGGTTGAAGAATCTGAGAGTGATGTAGAGGTTTGTCAAAAAACTTATTTTGTAGAGCCGATAGCTTGGATGAAAGACGTGAGCCATAACACGCAAGGTAAACTTTTTTGTCCAAAGTGTAATAATAAAGTTGGATCTTTCAGCTGGATAATGGGTATAAAATTGAATTTTTGAAAAAATCATAAAGAAAATAAGGTCAATATTTCCATTTTAGGGTGTCAATGTCCGTGTGGAAAAAGGGTATCTCCTGCATTTTATTTCATTCCTTCGAAAGTTGAATGGTCGAATGTTGTTCAAAACGTACAAATTACTGTGTAATCTTACCTGTAAAGTGTTTTCCATATCAAAGTGAATACCAATTAATACTACTCAAGTAGTACCTAAAATCTAATGTTCATATATTTAGAAGATTTTCATAACATAATTTGACCATAATAATATATTACTATTTCAAAATATAGGTACATACATAATATGTCTTTATATAGAAATTTTCTTTATTTTCCTGAATTGCCAAATCTATAAATTTATTGACAATAAATTAAGGTAGAAAATTGATTCAAGTCGACAGTATTAATATTGGGGTTTTCAATATTGTTTATTGTGAATAAAATACATAATATATCTACTTAAACTTTACATTTTGTTTGTATAGATAATTTTATATTATTAATATATTTTTTATCTTTACCCTGTTGAAATATATAAAATAAATTCATTGTTATTACATTTATTTTGTGTGTATTATTTATTACTTATATTAACATTATTCATAATTGTTTTTAAAACCCTTTAATAGTAATATCCCTTTAAGGTATTATACAATCACGAAACAACAAATAAAACCAATTTGCACTTTTCAATTGGTGAGATGGTAATTGTTCCTTTGTTTTCGATAGGGTCGTAACTACGCAGTTCTAACAATTATAGGTAATTACATGGACTCTAAGCCAAAAAAGAAC
This sequence comes from Sisyra nigra, assembly GCA_958496155.1. Taxonomy (NCBI): domain Eukaryota; kingdom Metazoa; phylum Arthropoda; class Insecta; order Neuroptera; family Sisyridae; genus Sisyra; species Sisyra nigra. The sequence goes on along the minus strand of OY292313.1, from coordinate 30,061,148 downwards.
ATATAAAAGTTAGGATCCACCAGAAAGAAGATACGTAGCCACATAATAGGTTTGTTCCTAATTCCTATTGTCCCTCTGATGATGTTCAAACGCTGCCAAAAAGACAAAGAGCAACCCAAGATTGACCAAGAGACAAGAGTGAGTGTGGAACATAAAGTGAAGAGTTTGTTCGATTTAAAAACCGGTATACCCAGTGTTTAAACACCACCAAATCAGTTTCGAAATACGCGATTGTCACGAACACGTACGTACATAGGTCGACTTTCGGCGTAATACCCTACATAGGCGTAACACTGACAAATATAATACTTATATGATCTCATAAAATCTATGAGTTTCTATATGTCCATTTGTTAATATTTTCATATTATGTAATATGTATGTAATGTTGTCATAATATATTCTGTGCGAACTTATGGTGTTTTTTTCAATAGGGCAATATAGGTGTATTTGTATTTTTGGTGATTACCTATATATTAGTGATGTAAGTACTTCGGTTCATTTCTGTATTGTAGCAGAAAAAATATTTCACTTTTATCAAACTTGTGACATTTAATTTACCGTTCGCTTATAATAATAAGAACGCGTTGAATCTCCAGTTACATTAATTGATTGAAATCTCACTTTGTAAATATTAACAATTTACACGATGTTTATACTGGAGTACCACGGAGTAGATGCCATGCACTTTATAGGAAATCATGGGAACAATGAATGAAATAGTGCTCTATAAACATTTTGATGCATGAAGAGAGAAAGACGATTTTCAACAGAACCTTTCTCTCTTCATGCATCAAAATATGTGTTTTTCATTCATTGGTCCTAGTTGGAAGCTCATGATTTCCTACAAAGTGCATACAACCTGCCACGGAGTCATACAGTGTATTTCAGTGTAGACAAGATGCAATTTGAATAACCGTGTGTTACACCGTGTATATGTTACAGTGAATCTGTATTTACCAGTGAGAATATATTCTCACTAGTGAAAATATATTTTAAATTTGTAAAACTTCACGATGTCAGTATAATTAAATAAGTATTACCGCGAAGTGTTACATATTTAAGATATTTGGTTCATTATCTATTTTTAGATATTTTAAAATATATTTTCACTACTTAGTGAAAATATATTCTCACTGGTAATAATTCACTGCAACATATACACTGAAATCATCTTGTTAGTTTTATAAAATGGGTATTACCTACACTATTTTATTAGCAGATATCGTTTGTATATCACTCATTCAGTGGAAATTCGATATTTATGTAGAGTGAATCGATTATCAAGTGTTGATATAGCAGTGTAAAATAGGCTTTTTATTTTTTTTCTTAAAGCATTTAAATAAAAGCTTGTTTTTAAAAATGTTTTTTTACTTAAGTTTACTTTTAGTTTTCATGGAACATGTTTCTGATTATGTTTCTAAAATAATTTTAAATCATGTAAAAATTGAACTATGTACAGAATAAGAAGTAATTCTTATTCATTTTTAAAGATTTGATCGATTTGATCTTTACAAACAAACATTGCAAGTTAAATAAAAGCTTGTAATAATAATAAGACGAACTAGATTTAAACATATGACCTGTGATGTATTTTAATATACGTAATAATCAATGGTAATAATTAAAATTTTCATTTCATATCTGTTAAGTAATTCCATTGTTTGAATGTTCTAATCCTGTATGTCGATTCTAGGCTATTTTTATAATAAGAATAGAAAATATATTATAAGAAGAACCAACATGCAAAATTTCAGCTATGTAGAATAAGAAGAACTGGTTCCATTCAATTTCAAAGATTTGATCTTTACAAACAAACATTGCAAGTTAATTTTTATTTTCATGGGATTGTGGATGAATAAAGTATATGGGTCGGTGATAATTGGGCGGGTGACAATTGGGCGGGGACAATTGGGCGGGCGCAGGTTGATCTCATTCATTTTTGTCCATTCATTCATAAAATTGTTTTCATCACATTTTGTGAGTTTCATCGTCGTTGAAATTTCTTACAAAATTAAATTGCTTGTTGTTTGCCTTCTTATGACGCGTTTTTAGGACACTGAGCGCGGTGGCAGAAAACTCCAGCAACAGTTCTTTGCCGACGAATAAATCTTTGCAACGTCGACTGTGTAGGCATTTGAGCTGCAGCAGCAGGAGACACTGAATTGAACGCGACAGTGACAATTTCACTGGTTGCTTCACGCGTTGTACGTGCTCGATTTTTGGCGACACTAACGACGCTAATTACCTCATACAAAGTCGGATCAGGAGGATGAGTATGTTCTGAACGTATTTCTACATCAGCACCGGGCATCGGATTCAAAATTGTATGCAAGCGAGCTTTGCAAATTCGTTTCTTTTCACATTTCCAGTGTGTTTTTAATGTATTCTCTGCTTCTTTTACATAAGCATGACCATCGTAAAGCAGTTTTCGGCCACCGCGCTCAGTTTCCAAAAAACGCGCCATAAGAAGGCAAACAACAAGCAATTTAGTTTTGTAAGAAATTTCAACGACGATGAAACTCACAAAATGTGATGAAAACAATTTTATGAATGAATGGACAAAAATGAATGACCTAGGTCAACCTGCGCCCGCCCAATTGTCCCCCGCCCAATTGTCACCCGCCCAGTTGTCGCCCGCCCAATTGTCCGGATCCCAAAGTATATATATATAGTGTGAACTAAAGGTAAAATTTTCACAAATCCACCGTGTTATTCGGATGTGATTTTAGCATAGATATATACTTTGTATAATGCATTTACACTAAGCTTACATTAGTAACACACCGTGTAAACGGAACAAAGAACGGACAATAAGTGAACCTTGTGTTTACTATATTCTCAGATACAGCCGATGCTAAGTATCCCACCCTCTAAAAGGACACAAACTTTAGAAGAAAAACATAAAAAATTGAAACACTCAAATTAATGTATAAATTTGAAAACTGAGGAACGTTAAAGGAAAACTGTCCACCGATTCGTATACCCAGCGTGATTAAATACACCAGAAACCGTATATGTATTACATCTCTAGGTCAGATACTTTTTTTGTGTGGTAGTGATATTATTTTTTTTCATTGAATAAAAGAAAGACTTGTATAAGTGTGTGTAGCTTCACCCCGGATTTCCAGTTGTTAATTTTCTTCCGGGAAATAACATTATAACAATAATATTAATAATCATAATATGTAATAACATTATACGTTATCGATTTAATTTACAAAGGGGATTTTGGGAATGAAGATGAAATTATTGAAGATAGCAATTTATTCCAGCTGAGCACAGTTGTAATAGAAATAGTATAAGTTATAGACAGGCCCGGATCCAATAAGTGCGGGGCCCAATTGCATTTTTTGCGGGGTCCTCTATATATTAAATATTTAATTAAAATACAATTTCAATATATGTTTTATATACATATTATATGTATAATGTATATAGTAACTACATCTACTTAAAAACGTGCGTAGAGCAAGAATGACTAATGCCAAAAAACGAATTTGAGTGCGCCAAGTAAGATGCATATAGGATTAGAATAGAACAATTGAGAGAGAAGATATTACTATCCGATTAATAAAAAGTTATTTTTAATTATTAGAATAATTTATCTTTTATCGTCAAAAGCAATTTGCTTTAAATTTCGAAAAAAAAAAACTGTTACTTTTGGTGGTGATACTGGGCCCTTTCAGGTGCGGGGTCCGATTTGGGTCAATCACTCCAACCGCTTTAAATCCGGGCCTGGTTATAGGCCAGTACATATTTGGTTCTTTCAAAAACTTAAAATTTTAAAAGCGGCTGTGACGGGTAGGTTCAAGATTGTGATAGTTATTTTATAAATTATGTTTTCGACAAAATAAGTTCCAGTTATTTTAACTATTAATACTGAACTGAATCAGTTTTTCCATTTCATAATTTGATAATATTGAAACAATTTTAATACCAATTTATTGTCGCTGTATAATTTGTAACAATTTATTGGTTTCAAAATACTTGTAGGTACGTACTAAAAATAATTACAGTTAGCCGAAAGCTAAGCGTAAAATTTATGTTTATAGGTAGGTACCTTCAATTTTATGTAAATTAAATTTTGGCTTACTGAGTATATTATTTTAACAAATCAATCTAATAAATTATTAATTAATATTTATTTTCACTTTGCTTTTCTTTTCACATTGTGTAGCTTAATGCTTAATTGATTTGAGTTCGATTAAAATTGTACTCATGAGCTCTATATCGTAAACTAGCGATACTATTTGATACTGGATTAATTTCACTCATAAAATTATAATTAACATTCTGTACATTTGGTAATCCTGTTAAACTAGGCTGATAGGGAGGCATTAAGCCACACGAAGAAGGAGCACCCGTTGTCGTGTATAAATTTAAGCCAATATCGTGATTTTTCCAAGTATTTATGTACGGCAGTGATGGTGAATTTTCATTACCGGATGACGTCAAATAATTAATACTTGGAGTAATTGATAATGCAGAGCTACGAAGTGGAGTATTATTAATACTGTGTAGAGTACTGATTGGCGTTTCTGACAAACAAGGATTTGTCTTTGGTATATTATCACTGTACATATTGCAATTGGCTACAGTCGAATTCGATCCGGGAGCATGTAATTGTTGTTGGCGTGATAGACTTCTTTCGTTTCGTCGAAATTTTGCGCGACGATTTTGAAACCAAACCTAAGCAATAATATGATACTTTGATAAAATCTATAGGAAACATTTCTTTATTCTACTGGAAAAAATTGAATGAACGAGATGAATTACCTGCACTCGCGCTTCACTTAATGAAACTCGTGTCGCCAATTCTTCCCTTACAAAAGCATCCGGATAGTGAGTCCTTTCGAAAACTCGCTCTAACGCTGTTAGTTGTGTGGTACTAAACGTAGTACGATTACGCCTTGGTTTCTTACGAGTTCCTCCAATCCCTCCGTTTGTTGACTTGTCATAATCTTCATCTGAAATTTTGAAATTCCAATTATATAAGTGCTTATATTAATTATTGATGATTGATTAATAAAAACCATCACAACAAAATATGAAAAAAGTCATTTTAGCTATACTGACATACAAAGAAAATAGTTATTCCTAGGGAATCTTAAATTTTCCAGAGTAATAATTATATTCGTACTTTTTCCTGCCTAGAAATCTCACTATTTGCAGTTCAGTCACTTCTCAGTGGATTATTACCCGTAATTTACCTTTGACATACTTTAAACTCCCTATAAGTTGGATGTATAAGTTTTTTTTTTGTTCAAATTCATCGCTATGTTACACTGTATTTTATAGAATCTCAAAATTTGTATGGTGGGTCATTGGATCAAAATTCAACCTGCATGCAAAGTTTGGTGATGATTGGATAACGGGAAGATGTTCAAAAATGGGGTAATGTACTTTGAACATACTTACAGAGTGAGTTAATATAAGACCAGTAAAAAGAATCAGTTAAATCGGTTCAGTCGTTCTAAAGTTATGAGCGCACATTTTGGAGATTTATTTTTATTTGTTTAGATGTTTAAAAAATTGTCTACCATACTTTTTGATTTTTATTCGCTTGATTGGATTAATGCTTTTTATAAATAGTGTCCAGTATATCCTATGTAGCACTAGATCATAAAGAAACTTTTGTGAGGTAATAACAACATTTTAAATATTAGTATACTTACATAAAACAACACAGTTTCAAATACAATTTTTGTCAAAAAATGTTATGTATATATTTATACATAATAAAAATGTAGGATATATAAACAAAAAGTACTTACAAAACAGTAAAGTACTTTTTTGCAAAAATATTATAAAAACTAACAAAAATTAAAAAATTATCCATATTTTCGATTTAAACGGTTTTAGGGAACCTAGTAGCTTCCTTGTAATAGCTTCCATGTAAGTTGGATTATAGATATACCTTCACCCAAACCTCGCTTTGCGTCGTTTCGTTTTGCGTTTTTTCGAAGTTGCGTCGAATTAGTACTAATTTTCACTGTGCGTCGTTAGATTTTCTAAGTTGCGCTGTTTTGGGTTCGAGTATTTAATTTTTTATTTTGAAATTTTCTTTTTTTTTTTCTAAAATATGTCACCACGAATTTTGTTTCTAATTGCGCTATGCCATAAAAATTCAGGGTTTCCCTTTCTAACTTCAAATCAACGGAATTTTAATATGTACAGTTTTATTTTCACTTTGTTTTGGTAGCTACGAACATCAATTGCTACAAGGAAATTTATTTTACGTTGAAAAATAAAGCTGTTCAGCAAACGTTGAACCATTTTTTGGTGAAAGAAAGCCGACTTACGACAACAGCCACTATTGGACTCATCAGACAGTGATTAATTTTATGCGTTATTAATAATTGAATATATCATTTTGTTTTAATTGAATTTAGTATTTTCGTAACCCTGGAACGTAGGTATCTTCGATATTTACATGGTTTTATATTTAAAATCATAATTCACTTTGCGTCGTGTTTTTTTAGAACGTTACTACGACGCAAAGTGAGGTATGGGTGTATATATTGAATTTTACTCTAGAGTAGAAGCTAACTATAAAAAAGAAAATATAAAGAATTCATTATCTAACAATACGGTATATCTTTAGTTTAATAGAAAAAAGACATGTTTTTACTTGATTATACTCCTATAATTTAAACCTTATTGTTGATAACTGTTATCTGGAGTCGATTTAGGTTTGAGCTTTTTGAATTTATAAGATTCGACTTATTCAAAGGTTCTCTAAAGTTAAGAAAATACAAACGAATCATCATTAAAACCTTAAAAATTGACTATTAGATGACCTTTAAAGATTCTTGGTTTAAGGTGGCCTAGAATCTGTAAAATACTTACTGAAACTTGAAAATATATAAACGTAGATTTTCGCGATTTTCAATTTCAATTAATTTTTAATATTTACTGTGTTTTACAAAAGAACATTGTATAGTACCACCGGTGTTAATCCACCATTAGGTAGGTAGGTGTACCTATACTATGTGCTTATATTTACTCAACTTCCGAGTTTTTTTTTATTCAACATACGTTTGCTTTATTAAGTTTCTCTATATTTATGTAACATGAAAGAGAATCTAAAAACAATAACATTAATTTATTCGAACCGCTCACTTTGAACTTATATCAAATAAATCAACAAACTTCAGATTGTAAATCACAGATAATTTGCTTCAATTATTTCAAACTGCAAAACATATTTATTTTATAATCTCAATCCAAAAAAAAAGGCTAAACAACTTTAGTTTTGTAAATGGTTTTGCATTTTAAGATTTAAATCTTATTAAATCGGCATTGACTTAAAGCGCACATCTAGTAAATAATATGTTTAAGGTTCAAGTTACAGATGCAACAACAACAAAAAAAAAACATATTTCGGTGGTAAGTATATATGGTAATAAACATGATTATGTTTCATTTGAGTAGCATGATGATGGGTGAAGTGCTTGACTCTCTGGGGCTAATAAGTTCTAAGATTTCTGTCGTTCTTCTGCGACGGAAGGTGTTTGATGTTGAATGTAAGTTAGTTTTGCTCTTACTTATCAACGCAGAAAATGTCAAATTCGAAGACGTTTGATAAGACCGAAGCAAGTGTTTCCGAAATAGGGACTCTTCTGAACACATGTTATTTTATATCTTAAATCTTATATGTTTTCATTTGTAAGAATTTGGTCGTTAACTGCGTTAACTGATATTTACTAAATAAGTATTATATTATTTAATACGGAAAATTGTTTAATACTTAATTAGGTACATAATAATATTAATAATACCCAATCTATAATTCTATATAAAACAGTACCATGATGGCTGATAGAGACTACCAAAGAATACAACAACAACAAAAAAAATATTCGTTGCAAGAATAGGACTCTGGTTTCCGAAGAAGGAATTTTGCATTTTTTGAGTCTTACTCCTAACTTTTCAATTTTCTAAAATTTTAATCATGCAGTTATGAATTTAAGTACAAATATTAAAAAAAAAAATCAGCTTTTATAGTTGCTTAACTCCTTCAGTCCTGAATTTATTGGTTATATTGGTTTATTGGTAAAAAATTTGTTTATTGAATATTGGTAACAGGTACATCATTAAAACATGTTTTTTCAATATTTATTAAATTTTCCCCATTTTCTAAAATGTGCATAATTGTGCACATTATGTCTCAAGTGGGTCAAATATTTTCAAATAACACTTTTTGAAGGATTAAAATTTTATATGCATAATTCTACACATGGGGTCTGAAGGGGTTAATTCATTTATTTGAAGGTTGAAAAACTATTAAAAATTATTCATATTTAACTGAATTAGTCATGTCTTACGTATTTTAGATTTTTAATTTTTGTATAAGAATTCTTGGAATTTGTCCTACTGCCTGTAGTAACGTGTTTGTATTTTTTTTTAGGGATTCATCAAATCATGTAGTCGGACGTTTTTATAAATTAATTATGCTTAACATTTTATCAGCTCGGTCTCGCCAGCAACGAAAAGTCAGGAGATCAGAGTGCTCAGTTTAAAAATTAGGCGCTCTTTTACTTACACACTAAATGCAACACACAAATTTAATATGCGTATGCGTAATACTTTGCGTAAAGGTTCATTTATACAATTTGATTAGTGCGACTGATTAGTACAGGTGCTTAGAACAAAACACGTATGGTCCGAAATTGATTAGTGCGAGTGATTAGTAATTAATCTAAGCTATAATCTAAAGCTATACCTATGTCCTTTCACTTATAGTTTGCTTCCTAGAAAACACGCAATTGTGTGTTTAATTAAAACTAAGCGTAGCAGCTAAACAGTACAGTGGACACTACTCGCACTACACACTTGAACTAATTGCCTACTCACAAAAATCACTAATCGCTAACCATTCGCAATCGCACTAATCAAAGTGTAAATGGGCCTTAACTCGCGAGACGAGCTCTGTTTCGCCAGCGACGCAAAGTCAGGAAATCGCATATTACATGTAAGCGTTGCATTACGGTGTAAATTAAAAATTGACTTGATTTAACATTTAAAGAGTAGACTCCGATTTGATTTGATTCAAAATAGACTTTAAATAAGCCAAGCATCTTGAAAAGCAATTCAATTAGTGAATAATTTGTTTTTCTCTTCATAGTTTATTTATTTGTTAAACTTGCATTAGTTTCATTATAAAAGTGATTTGAGAGCCTTAACAAATAATACCTATTATAGATAGACAAAGTAATATAGAGTATGGACAGTAATATTAGATATAGGTAATAATCGATAATTTATAAAACAAAATATTTGAATCTTTTGATCAATTAATTCAAAATTTATTAGATATATTAGGAAGCTGTTAATCAATTGGAATAATGAAGGTAGTCGCTATTAAATTTACAATGTTTATAAGAATATCTACTGTAGTACTTTGCCCGTGACACTTCTTATTTTGATGATTAATATTAATGATAAAAGTTCCAATTTAATAAGTAGGTAATCATTTAATAAAACATAAAAATATTTCATTTACTATTAATTTAAATTCCGTATCAACTTTTAATCAATTTTAACGATTAACTTTTTCCAAACCACGAGTAGGCATACTTAAAATCTACAGTACTTTTTTTTTATTAAAAAAATCAATATCATTGAGGAGTGTACAGCAGTACAGTTGTATTATCAATAGAATAATGAGTTAGTTTAGATGCTTAGTACCAACATTTTCTTCTGCTGTTTATCAACATTTAATTACTTAATATATCCTACAATTTGTTGGAGTATTTTTATTAAACAAACACTTCTTATCTAGTTGAAATTTTGTAAATTACATTTCCATATAGTTTCATAAAACAGTACCTACCTATTTACCTAGTACATATAACCTTATCGCATCTAAATCATATAATGTGATCTTAATACAATTTCATTAAAGTTTAGCAATTCAGATCAAAAATTCAAATAAAAAAATGTATTTGTTTCGATACAAATTTCGATATGATATACAGCGATATTATATTAATATACAGTATCGAATCAAAAAAAATATTGAGCCAGGAAGTGGGTATATGACAAAAACTATTCTTAAGTTATTTTATCAAAAGTTTGAGTAACAAAATCCAGAATTTTTAATCAACATTTTCATGATGGTCATGATGGTTTCATGATAGTGATGTGGAAACCGTGGCTTCATCGGACCAAGCTTTAATCTGACCATTTGAGCATTAAATGGGTACAGAGTATACAGTTAACGCACAGAAATAAGATGCTGCAAATACGATTTCTTGTATTTTACAGGGAAGAGAGATTTAAAATAAGAAATGCAATCAATAACTTTTGATGATAAGAAAAATGAAAATCCCTAGTAAATGGTTATTTTTTAAAAGTGACATGAATTTATATTATATTTTATAAATAAAGGAAAATTTTAAAGTTTTGTATTTCAATTATACCTATAGATATATATTATACCTATTATCATTGATTACTATTAAGTTTTACATTAAAAAAGAATGAAATGTTGAAGAAATTGTTGTAGAATTTTTCGACAGGGAATGAACTATAAATCATTATCTGCTAAAGTCTGATTTACAAAGTGTCTGTTCCGCAAAAGAGTAAAAATGAGATTGAAAATTGAATTTTTAGAAGTCCATTTTCAATCGGCTGATTTGTTTTTGGTTTTTAATTATCTTTTAATTATTGACGATAAAATATTTATAGGATTTTATTCTCTACTGCAAAAATGTAGGTACTTAGTTATTGATTATCTAAATGCATCTAAAACCGTTTGTTTTAACTTTTAATTCGTCGATTCAAGCAAATTTTCAATAGCCAGGTTAAGTATTGGCGTGTGCTTTTTATTTTTAATATTCCCTCGTATAAAATTATATCACACCTACCGTAGGATGTTGAATAGAGTTTATTATACGAAAACAAAGTTAATTTTATGGAAACATAATAACCATTAGATCTTAATTACTAAAACAAGTTACATATTTGATAATTGAGGTCAATTTTCAATTATTATATAATAGTATGTATAAAAGGAGCACATTTTTAAGAAATTATTTAAAAACTCTAAGGTAAACCATGTATCATAACGGACACTAATAGAGTTTTCATTTTATTCATCTTTATAGATGCAATCAATTTGTACCTACCTAATTAACAATTTTACAAATGCTTAAATATTCTTTACATATATGTAGGACAGGTATACCTACATATATACCTACCTACTGTTGTTACATTTTGAGGTAAACTATTACACAATTAAACTTAGTAAAACTTAAATCACTTATTACGTAAGTAATGTCTTTACTAAAAAGCGTGTATCTGATGTGTGTAACAGCGATATCATATAGAAACTAGAAAGCTTTATTGGAAATTCGAAGCTTTTGGTTGAAATCGAATATTAGGAAGCCCTCCTTTATAGGTATTAGATTTATAGGTCTTTTATTTTAAGTATTTATTATTCTATTTATAAGTTTTCTTAACCAATTGTGGATTTTATGCTCTTTTTTAACCAACAGGGAGTTTCATAGAAAATAAAGTTCTGTGACGCGTCGTAGCAGATATTTTTATAATAACATGTTATATTCAATTATTTACAAACATAGAAGCACGTGTTAAGATAAAAAAGGACTTAAAAAAATTTAAATTTCTAGGCTGCGTTTGGGTTCCAGTACGGACTTGGATGCAACACATTCTAAATTTTTAACAATAAAAGCGAAATAATGAAATGAAAATGCCAAAGATAAAAAGTTATCTATAGTCATTGTTCATAGATTCGACATATTAAAACATTTATACGTAGATTGTAGGTATGGTAAATTTTTAAGGAAGATTTTCTTGTTGGCTGTCTAGGACCTAGATCATACAGAAATAAACGATACCAATATCACCTTTACATTGCGCATTAATTCTAAAAAAATGTATTAATTAATAAACAATATGTACGACCTGATATAGTCTCAAAGTCAACATAAGGCACTCTATTGGAGTCATTAATGACCTTAGTTGTTAAAAAATGACTTTAAACATAAAAAACAACAAAGAATTACATAAAAGAGTAGGTATCCTAAGTCATATCACTTTGAAAAATTTGACCATGAGATTGCCCTTTTTATCAATTTAGTAAAAATTGATATATCTATCATCATTTTTACACCTTTAAAAATTAAATATATTATATTTTCAAACAAACTCTTTTAAGTGTCATGTATTTTAAGGCCATTATTTTTTTGGTAAAAGCTCTCTAGTTTCTACTATTACTTATACTTACGTGTTTACATTCATTTTGGAAATTGGCTAAGTACAATTTTTATTGTGCTTTATTATAATGTACCTATAATATCGTCCATAGCTTAATGGTATTAAAAGTTGATTAATGTTGAAAATTTTCTACATTACAGCCTTTTATGTAAGGAATACCTACTAATATAATTATGATACCGCACACATGCTTTAAAATAAAAAAAGAAGTTTAACATACCGTCGCTTTTATCAGAAATAATTGAAGTTGATGATCGATTTTGCCTCGGTGAATTTCCAAGTTGCAGAAGATTGGTGACCGAAAACCGTCGTGTATTTTCACTTTTCATCATTGGCATAATCGAGTTTGAATTCAAATTTGTAGAAAACTCATTAATATTACTACCGCCATTGCTAACATTTCTTGAATTTGTCGCGATTTGTTGTCCAGGTATTAAGTCCCCATAAGATAACATTATAAATTATTATGACTTCGATTAAATTTATACGAAAATATTATTCGAAATAAAATTTTAACAATTTTTTATCGGATACACTCGAGATATTATTTAATCTATCCACGCTAAAACATTTCTGATCATCGCTTTACAATTGATTAATAATGATTAAAAAATTAATTTAATTTAATTTCAATTAACTTGTATCCTTTGACTAAATAAATAAGTTAATTAATTTCAATTATTACAACATAAAACTATGGATATGTAAATCATTTTCACTTCACTAATTTAATCAGAGGGAAAATAATTCACGTTACATGGATGATATTATTATTATTGCATTAAAGTAAAAGTTATAAAATTGATATTAATGAGCTTAGTAATAAGAAGTTAATTTAATAATAACCACTTGATTGAGTTAATCGTTATAAATAACAATTTTAAGCGAATGTAACGTCTTTGACTCAAACTAAACTAATTTGTTGCGCAAAAGCTGACTGCATTAAGCTTCTATTTGACTAAGCTCCCACTTATTGATATGTTTCGTTAAGCTTCTTACGTCTTAGTTACATCTAGAACATTTTAAGACATGAAGGTGGAGACTAAACAAGCCAATTATCACACTGGTAAATTGTATCAGGAACGCCTCCGGCATCTTTCTCGGGATGAGCATAAAATTTTCAATTTGTTTTCTTCTAATCGACGTATTCATAAATGGTCTCATAATTGGATTATTATTAAAAATATGACAAAAAATGCCAAAATCAGTTATAAAGCTCAACTTTGGATTACCTGTAGAGGTACGTTTTGCCTCCTGAATCGGGGATGTGTCTAATTAAAAATTTCTAGGCAATGAATTTTGTTTAACAGCTTTTATTGAATAATTGGAATTTAAATATTTTTTTACTACAAATATCTATTTAAAAATGTATGTTGCTTTAATGAAATGGAAAAGATATACTTAGGTACACATGTCTTTGTAATAAATTGATTTGCTATAGTTGCCAAATCATCAAACAATACTATCACTTGTGACGTAAAAACTGGCCATCTATAAGATAATTATATCAAAAGTCAATCTTTATATATAAGCGAAATGATTGTGTATAAAAGATATAAAACGTGAATTATATCAATATACTAAAAGAAGTTATGATATAGATAGTCATAATATCATGTTTACCTGATTTTCGGGGTTAAAAATGATAAATATTTTTTAAACCATCGGAAAAAGAAATTATGGAAACGAAATGTATCTTTTAATTTACGTATGGACATTAAATGAGTCGTTTTTTTAAGTTTGCTTAGTAGAGGTATTATGGAGATAATTAAAGCTTTGTATTTGAGCTACATTAACGAAGCAGGCTATCTAATTTTTAGAGCCAAAAGGCATGTGAAAGGTTCTTTTTAGAAAATATCTAATGGAAAAAGCGCATAGCATATAATGCTTTTATTGTTATTACTATCTAATTTGCGTTTTGCCAAAAATTGACTTATCTATGCGTTATACCACTTTCAAAAAAAAAAAAAACAGTTCAAATGGTACCTTTACAACTTAATTAGGTGAAAAACTTTATATTCAGTCCAGTTTCGTTATTTGATAACCAGTAACTATATACCAAAATCGTGTTCTCTGAAGACATAGTGAAATTTTATAGAAAACTTAATAGATTTAAGTGAGAAAAAGAAAAAATTTTTTCGTTTTAAACGAATTTTATGTTAAAGAAACAATGATTTCAAGGATATGTTATAGTCGTTGACAAAGTTATTCAAATTTACAAATTACTGTACAGATTCTGCATTGTGTTGTATGTCCCTTTAGTTAACTGCAGGTTATAGGTAGGTACATATTACACATTTTATGTAGGTATCTATTTAATAATAAAATGTACTATGAGTAATACAACGTGATTTTTTTGTGTCTAGCGATTTCGAACTCGTAATGAAAGAAAAAAAAGTTAATTATATAGAACTAAGTTCGGATCACAGTTTAATTTCATGTTGTTGTTTAGTTCTAATATTTACGAATTCAAAAAAATCTATATAAAAATAATCTTTTTTTTACTGAAAACTCTTTCTGTTTTGGTTTTTGTTCATATTATATGTTTTTACGTGTAGCTACCCGTAACTTCATTCACGTAAAATTTCACAAAAAAACATTTTTTTGTTTCTTCTTGTTTAACACTCGACAGCGAATCTCAAAAGTCGCTATTCATATTGTGTTTATGAGAGTGATTATTCTCTCATAATAACTGGGGGATTATAATTAAATTGAGTTCTCGTATAAGAAAATAAAGTTCTGTCTATGAAAGCACCTTACTAGCAGTAGAATAACTTCTTATAAGATTCTTACAAAAGTTAAACATATAAAATACGGTAGACATTAAAAAATATAAGTCAATTGAAGATAGTGAATTAAGAAAAAAATTAATAAAATTTTTAACCCTTAGGGTAAATGACATTTTGTAATTTATACCTACCTACATAAAAATTAAGCATTGACAAGAAAGACCGTTTAGTTGCTGAGTGAAAGATAAAAAACAGTTTTACCCCCCTTCTTCCACCGTGAAAATTTGTATTCTTACCCTTTGAAAGGTGTAAAATATAATTTTGCAATCCCACCCACCCGTTTATGCGTTTTTAAAACCAATATTAATTTGAATTTTTTGAATTTTTCAAAGTTTTATATAATGACTTTTACATGGCTGAAATTCCTTCCCCTCTCACAATATTCTGAGTTATTGAATATTAAGCATGGAACTTATGATACTATTTATTATTACCGCGATGTTTCTTTAGAGTGATTTGAAATTTATAGTGAATAACAAATTCTAATGTCATATAGCAGAAGGATATTTTGTCATAAACTACATATATATACTTATATATTAGTATTATACCTATATGTATATTAGAACATGCTATGTATAGGTATTTGGAAAATAAAACCAAGAAATTTGTACATTGAAGCAAAAGTACCAGCAAAATACAATCTATATACCCTTTGTGCGGTAGTTACTAAATATAATGTTGAAATGGAAAAAATGACCTAAAGTTAAATTTGCGTTTTTTTCAGTTCAATTTGTTATAGGTAGGTATAGCTAAACTTCATTTCTTATTAATATTAAAATTAATCGAGGAAGCAAAATTTTATTAAATTTTACACACAATTTGATATTTTGTTTTTTTGACGTGATAACGTCTTATAAATTGATCAACACCAGCAGCATGCACGAAAAAGTGTCACGTTCCGTTTGAGCCTGTGCGTGCAAGCGAGAACGCGATACAAGCGATAAAGAGGCACGATAGAGTTCTGCTACTGAAACGCCGCCACGCGAGCTTCTTCGAGAACTTCTACAATAAGCTCCGCCTCGTATTCAATAAATGTTGAATACTAGACAACGTGTTTTGTGTTTTTCTACAATTCAATAAGATTTAATTGAATAATTGAATTAATTCTTAATTTACAGTCTGATTTCTTTTTGAAAAAAAATGTAACTTTCAATTAACTCCTTCTTTGTAATGTGTACCAAATAATGATAATTCAGTCATAAAAATTCAATTCAATTCATAAAAGTGTCCAATTTTTCATCAATATTTCTTTATGACGTTATCACGTAAAACTATCGTGCGTAAACCGACTTTACATACAACTAATTTTTTTCTTTTAAACCTGATTGAAATCAAAAGTTCGCAAACTTCATAATCGCCAATATATATTTAAATAACGAAAAAATAAGTCCATCTTGAATGTACGGGCAAATATCTTTCGTTAATCCCCGCCAGAATTTCTAGCGTTACAAACTAAATATTTTCATTATAAAATAACTATATTATAATTAGCGGTGCACATTACAAATAATTAAATATAATTTGTAATTAGTTCTTGTTAAAATTGTCCGCATTTACATTTCAATTTCACGAACATTAAAATTAAATTATCTCTGAACAAAAGATAAATTATTAGAAATTTACATAAGCGTTGACAAAATTCTTATAATATTTGATTATTTGATAGATAAAACCTGATATATGAAATTTTATGAAACGCCAATATAATTTTTTTTAAATACATCAATCATGTTTAAGACAATTTAATATGGATATCTATAAGTTAATAATTACTTAATAAGCTTAATTTAATTATATTGAAGTATATTATCTTAGCAAATTAGTTTTATATTAAGATGTTATACTTGTTAATTTATGTCTCAACTCATATTACAAGATAAATAAAGAACATATCCTTAAATGAAGAACATCTTCAATGTTCTGAAAATTCGTGGAACCTTTTCGCCTGGGCAATAAAAAACACATCCGTTTTTTTTTTAATTTAATGATCTATTTTAAAGTATTCAATTATGTATGAAGTGAATATTGAGGAAATTTAGATCCTTTTGTTTTCATGTTTGAAATACATTGCTCTATGTAGATCTATAGCTCTACTTCTAATTATAGATAATTTTCATTGGATAAGTTTATTGCAAGTGAGTTTAATATACAATGAAATTATTAGAAATTTATAAACAGTCGTATGTTAATATTTTCTTTTATTTTGTATGGTGTCTCGGGTATATGACAGTTACAAATGTGGCGTTTAACTGGTGGTGAACGGACAAGATTAATTGAACATACGCACAAGATGTACGACCTCACTGATTACTGCAAATTAACTAACAATATTCAAATATCCGTTGCGCCCCAAACACATACATTTCTCCTTTCTGTTTGTTTCGATCATTCCGATACGATCATCTTCCTCACACCCATTATGAACAAAATAAATATCTTAATTATATGGAGCGTGCAATGCTTCTCAAATAAAAAGGCGCCTCTTCCTTCTACTCTATTTAATTTTATGACGTGTCTCAAAAACTTTTACTGTTTCGTTAGTATTTCCTTTATTCTTCCTAAAAAAATGTCTTGCCAACAAATAATGTCTATTTTTTGTCACGTTTAAAAATATTAAATGGCTACACCTAATGTTTCGTGTGAAAAGTACAATATATATTTCTTAATTAAAATTAACTAATTATTTTTTTGGAGTTTTCTTAAATTAGAATAATTTTTTGTTTTCTTTACTGACTCGTTCATCAATCGCAATCTTAGGTGTTCAGGTGTCTATGTGATAAACTGTTTCAAATATCAATACAGTAATACCTCGCTTAACGTTACTTTTCTTAATGATACCTCACTATAACGTCATTGCTGGTCGTCAAGCGTTTTTACTTAGTTTTAACTACAAAAATATTGTTTAATTATCTGAACCGGGTATCTAATTCAGTAGATATTTTATCCAAAAGTTGTAGAGTGGTCGTATATTTTCTTGATTAAGTAGTATGCATTTAATTTTTTCCAAATCTTGTATAGTGATTCCTATAAGGTTGATATAGTTTAAGAGCTAATAAAGTTTTCAAGGAAGAATTTTAGCAAAGCTGGTTTTTTGATATAGGTACTATATCTTTTGCTGTCCTGGTCAATTTGCAAACCGTCTGGCTGACGATAGTGGTTGCGTTTACTACTTCACATCGTGTCTTTATCGGTGAAAATAATAATTTTTAACGTTATAGCTATGTTTTGAAAAATTTGTTTGGCTTAAAAACATAAAATTTGTACAATTGCTTGACATTTTTATTATTGTTTATACCTATAGTGTTTCAGACGCTACTTATCATTTATTTCAGGATGGCTGAAATTTTAATATGATGTTATTTAATAAATTGAGCCTAAAATAAATTTTCCAAACAACAATTCGATTGTTATTAGCAATTATTATTATCGTATTAAAATTACAGCTTTCCTGGACTGTTTTGAACATTTTTTTTAAATTAATGATAAGTAGCGTCTGAAACACTATGGTAAACTATAATAAAAATGCCTATAGCAATTGTACAACTTTTATGTTTGCTAAGCCAATCAAAAGTCTCATAAAAATAGCTATAAAGTTAAAAAATTATTTAGTATTTTCAACGATAAAGATAAGATGTGCATTAGTAAACGCAACCACAATCCCTAGC
This sequence comes from Sisyra nigra, assembly GCA_958496155.1. Lineage (NCBI taxonomy): Eukaryota > Metazoa > Arthropoda > Insecta > Neuroptera > Sisyridae > Sisyra > Sisyra nigra. The sequence continues at coordinate 30,042,442 of OY292313.1, read as the reverse complement.
CAGACGGTCTGCAAATTGACCAGGACAGCGAAATATACGTAAGTATAGTAGATACATAGTTATATTTTAAAAAAAAACAGCTTTGATAAAATTTTTGTTCTCAATACGTCGTTAGCTCCTGTAACAATGAGACTTTCAAATCAGATACTTAATCCGAATTATAGTACTTTTATTTTTGCAGTGATATTTCTACAGTCTACAGATATTTCTAGTACATTAAACGTTTAAACCAGGGGTTCCCAACCTGTGGTACGCGTACCGGTACCGGTACAAACGTCTCAAGCTACCGGTACGCGCAGCGCCGCGCCGCCAAATCCAAAAAATGGATCTTCAGTAAATTGAGCGTTAAGGATTTTTTTTGTTCGACAAAGTTTTTGAGAAAAAAATGTGCGAAATATTTACACTGGTACGCGACCATATTGTCTATTACATACCGGTACAACATATTCAAAAGGTTGGGAACCTCTGGTTTAAACATTGAAGAACTAGGTACATAATTAAATTACAATGCCCTCAAGGATAATTTCTAAAAGGATCCCTTACATTTCCAACCTCAAAATAAGAGAACTATTATAATTTCAAGAGAAAATTTAATTAACAGGATCCTTTCATTTAACAAGTGTTACATTTTCTATATATTTTCGTACGTGCAGAACGGCAAAATGATGTTTCACATAAGAGGACATCCATTAATTACGCGAGGCGTTTTTGACGATTTTGGGACTACCTACCCCTTTTTGAGATATCTTGATATTTGGCACAACCCCCTCCCCCAACTCCTAATCTCACGTGATATTTTTCAAAACGTATGTTTCTAGTGTAAAATGCGTTGCGGCATTCGCAAAACCACGATAAATGCAGATAAATGTTATTGTGTAATATTTGCCCATATTTCAATGAAGGAAGTTGTTTTACTTAATTGAACCCAATTTTTGTGCAATTTTACTCTGTTTCTTGCGCTTTTTCTTGGCTCGACACCCCTCCCTACCTAAACGCCACACGTAATTAATGGACGTCCCCTAATCTGCAACGTTTTCCGGACGGACGAGTTAATACATCAGGTAATCTCGTGATTTTATGATGTACGAATCCGAACTCGTATTTATATTAGCAGTATTTGGGCTTTGCTACATTTTCGAAACCTATTAGGTACCTATAATATTTATGGGTTTATTGAAAGAATGATATACTCGTATGAAAATGTTAAATACTTAATGACAGGTTCAAATTATGCAGTCTCTAAATGAGAAAAATGCCTTAATGGACTAGATATTCCAATAAAGAGCAATTTTCCCGTTTCAAAATAGTAAAAAAATTATAATGTGTCTTGCTTTCAGATTGCCTGCTTTTTGGAAGATATTAATTTCAGGAAAGTTCCAGAAATATAAACATTTGTTTGATTTGTGATCAACACATGATTGTGTATTAGGATATCTTCCCATCCTTTAAAGTTTAAAGGTTGCATATCATGAAAGTGTTACTTAATTTTTAATGTTGGTGCTTATGTATACAATAGTTATGGATTGCATTGTTGGTTTCTTGTTTGTTACTCGCTGACTAAAAATAGTTCAATCCGAGAGTTAACTTTGTTAATATTTTAAATGTTAATTTTATTTTTCACTTTTCAATATCAGCTTATTTTTTTTCGTAAAAAAGTTTTTTTAGAAATTAAACTACAAACTATACGAAGTAGCTTCGCAATTAAAAATTTAACATTTTATTGAATTCAAAACAAATAAATAATGAATGAATTCATATTTCTTAATGAACTCATCACAATTTAAAATGGTATCAGTTTACATCCAAAATTTATTATTGTCTATAAAGATTTGTGTACATCCATACGTGCTATACTACTTAGTTATTAAGAAAGAAAGAGATATTTCAGAAATTCATAAGGGATGTAATATTTCTGTCTGGCTGTCATCAGAGCCATAAATTACAAAGAATATCTTTAAATGTACGTGTGCGGTTAAAATGATTTCAATGAGGCGTCAAGTTCCTCGGCCCATTCCAAAATACCAACTCGACAACTATCGAATCCTAATTATGAAAGTACTTGACTTAATTAATTTGGCGAAAGGAAGTGAGAACACCCAATAAGTTATAGGATATATTCATATAATAGCTTCAAAACGGAATAAAACTTGATTAGGATATATATTTAAGCAAAAAAAAAAACTTTTTATTTATTGACGTGTGAATCTGAAAACTCATTATGATAAGGACCACATGCTTAATAATGGAGATCGAAAACAGTTCATGCAAATCTGGAAGTCATTTGCGTTTAATTATTTCAATGATTTGTTTATTTGTTCCACATGCCAAGAAGATACCGTTTGAGTGACCTCTTGTATATGTTTTCATTTGAAATCGTATAAAAAATACGGGAATTCTTAATGAAGGAAACTTCAAGTTTTGATGTTAAAAGAAAGATTCCTTAATTAAGCTGTATATTATTCATAAGAAATGGTTATACAGGAACTAACGCTTTTAAGCACTAAAAAAGTTAAGCACAGGGTGTCCCATAAAAATGCTCCTTTTTATCTGTTGCATCTTTCTTTTTTCTTAAAATCGATATTTATTTTTAGCATAACTGGAATATATTTGAATTTTTTCAGTCACTTCATAATATAGGTATCTACTCAAATTCTGGGCTAAAGTAATAATATAATAGAATATATTTTCATAGGTATACTTACTAATTAGGTAGATGTAAAAAATTAAACAGGGATCACAAACGTAACATTGTATATGATAAAAATTATTTTACTATAATCATATTATTACATTTTGATTCAAAATATTATAAATATCTTTACTTCAAATAAAATTCTACCGACATAAATAACCACAATTACCTAATAATTATTAGGTTGCACATAATTGGATGACACGTTTCGAAAATTTGGCATTCTTTCGTATGCCAAAATAAGTTTGAATTTTATGTCCACCGTAAAAAATAAAATAAATAAAATTTGAGAAAAACAGCTGCTGGTAGTTTTGAACGGGCTCGAAGGCAAGCATTTTCTTGAAAAATCTATGTGATTTATTTAAGGGGGCAGGTAACGGTAGCGTTTGAAGTTTGTGGCGGTGCGAACGATTTTATTTTAGACTGTGTTCCACACCAAAACTATGTGTCACAAGCAATTACAATAGCGAGATGTCGGCTGTCTTTGTGCGACACCTCTTGGAGGTAAACATCCTTCTGAAGACGATGTCCTACCACAGCATCACCCAATCACGCTATCATTGTACCAGAACATAGTTGCGTCGCTATACGAAACTCGACGTTTCTTGGGCACATTTCAAAAGTTTCAAACAAAAATAGATTTTCACTAGTATTAAAAGAAAGTGCACCTATATGTCTAAGTATATACAATCAAATAAACACTTACATACAATTCAAAATATAATCTGTAATTTTCAATTTTTATCCACAAGCATCAGGTAATAACTAATAAAAAGACAGCTTATTAAGTCATTATTATTTAACATTTTTATTTTAACGTTAAAATCATAAATGTTAATTAATAAGACATTTGATATTTTAGCATTGCAGACGTTGAAAACATGTGTTAAAATTTTGAATGTTTGATATGTATTATTGGGGACATAGTTTGGTCTACTGACTACGATAACTTTAACATACTTCACCAGACCACCTAGTTATTGCGTGATATGTATTCCTGGCACGTCCCTCGGGATGAAAAGACAACCCGTTGGAGTGACAGTCTGACATCCTTCTTCCTTTAATACAAAACTTATCAAAACAAAAATATCGTATAGCAAAAAATAACTTTTTTGTATTATTAACCTTAGTCAGTTATGTAACCATTTAAGAATTTTTTTTATTCTATACACAGGTAGAGTCTAAGAAGATCTTATATAAAAATCAATATAGTTTAAATAATTGATTATTATTTATTAATCAAGATATTTAGTTTTTATTTTCGTAAATTTAATACTTATTATCTAAATATATTTTAAGGCTTTAAGCAGCAACGAAATATGAATAATAAGTGTTATTTAAAATATGCTTTTACTACCTATATTTGGAAATAGTATTTATTATTAATCGCATGTCAGTAAGAAAATATTGGTTCATTTAAGAGTTAAAATTTTATTAATTGCTATTTTGACTAGAATAAGTGAGGCATTTATTTTTACAGATGTGTTTATAATATGCAGTTATTGAAAAAATTGAAGGGTAAAATACAACTAAAATGTCTTAACTAACAAAGCAATAATTTTAAATTTTATATAGGTACCAAACGATTTTTGAATTTGTCATAGTAAACCAATTTATTCGGATAATTTTATTTTGATTAAGCAAAGTGAACTGTTAAATCTATGTTATAAATATAATTCAAATGAAATTTATATCTTATAATTAGCTGTTTTATATGAAAATGATATAAGCTGATATTTATTTTATGGAAATATTTGAAGATTTCCATTTTAGTTGCCTATTATTTTTTATTAACTACTGATAGCCTTCTTGAAAAATCACTAAACAGATGGATATAAAATAATTACTTGCTATTAAAAAAATATCGAATGGGACAGATTCTTTTTAATTTTTGAATGTTAGGGAAAATTTAAAGAAAGGTTGGGTATTTGAAAACGCCGGGTAGTTGAAAAAGAAGAATTTTAATATATTTTCTTGAAAGAAAATATTCATAAGTCTAAATGGACATGACTGATGACTATTAGTTCCTGGATAAATATTTATTTTAAAAAAATACGTCCGCATGTTGTCACGGTAAGTAAATAATTTAAATATATTCCTTTGTTACACTTTTTCCTTATGTAAAAATCTTTTTAAAAAATTTGTTTCTACCTTGTAAAATAACCTTTGCATGTGTGTGTGAATTTTGTCTTTTTATTACATCTAGCTGTGCCGCGAAGCTTCTAGTTAAAATCAGTTAACCGGAAGTTCCGCTTTATTCTATGGATTTTAGAGTATTTTCAATTTTTTTCGAAAAAGGCTCCAACGGCTCTTATTTTAATCTTTATATAATATGTTGTTTATTTCTTATTTTTATTGTTATTTATATTTTTGTATTGGATGCGTACCTAATATCACACATAAAATGTTTAAAAGCAGAATTGCATTAATTTTACAACACAACTAATCAAGAATTTCAGGTAATCAACAAACGAAAACCAAAGTAAAAGTAATGCAAAAATTATAAGTAATTATCAACTAGTTATAAACGTGATTTATTTTTTTCTCGCTATACATTCTTGTGAGAAGCTTGTATATATGCATGTAGTATTAATGATGTAATGAATATTCGCATTCGCAAAAAACGACGCGAATGTTTGGCGAATGTATTTGACAAACCAATTAAAAGAAAAATATGTATATGGAATGATAATACAACTGATAAAATTTAAATTTTTTTATTTCATTAAAACATTTGGATAATTAAATGATCTGGGAACAGTTTTGAGATAGGCCACTAAACTAAAAATACTTTTTTATATTCTTGTTAGTTTAATTAATAATGAAAAAATTCACAACTAAATTTAAAAAAATTAAATTCCTTCTTTACGTTTACAAAAACTCCATTTTTAAATTTTTATATAACATATATTATGAAAAACGAACTTGAGAATCTAATGAAATTACCTAGGTAAAGTAATATTATTCTAGGTCTTGTTGCAATTTAAAATGTAAGATTTGTACTTATTAAGCAGATTATAACTAGGTTTTTAATTAAATAATAAAATGTAAAATATCTTTTTACAGAAAACAAAAAGAAAAATTAACCAAAGTTAAACTTCTAGTAGGTATTCAAGTTGATCTTTTGCTTTAATTGTAATATATTTTTCTATTTAATTAACAAACTCAAAAAAACAAAACAGTTAATATTATTATCATAATTAGCATTTTACGAGCACTTTATTTGAAAGTCAACATTCGCATTCACGAATATTGGAAAAAAATATTCGCATTCGCAAATGTAAAAAATAGGACATTATGGTTACATCACTATAATATGTATATAGAAATCTTATAGTTCGTTCCGTCGGATAGTAAATCTCTTAAGTGTATGTTTAGGTACATCGAGAAGTCATTTTTTTATTTAACACAAAACTTGATTTCACCTTGTTAGTTATTATCGTCGGACAAAAAAAATATTCTATTGAATCAAAAGAGAACATGACTGTGCTTAATAAACAATATAATAGACACAAAAAACTGCGTAGTTTAGCGTCTTGAAAAACATTAAATGTTGTTTCACTCTAAATTTCTTCAAATAAAATAATTTATTATTCTCTAATTTAATATTTGGCATTTCTTAAAACAAAATTTAATCGGTTTCTTCCCATTGAAAATAAAACCATACAAAAATGAAGGCACTATATACTTTTATACTGTACATCATGACGGGTACAGTACAATGTGCGATTATTATATATTTATTTATATAATTATAAAATGAGCGATTTTATATGGTTCTATTTTTCTAATAATACTTTGACCTATAAACATTATTAGCTACTTATTTTCAAAAAGAAAAAAAAAATAGTGATAAAATTGATTGCAAAATGATTTTGGTTCCTACATAATCTACACTTTTACTCACATATTCAGCCGCACCCTGCCAATTACAAAGGATGCGAAGAGTACCATCGCTTATACAAAGGAACAAAAGTCAACTCTCCCAACAGACAACACACAAATCACCACTCCATAAAATATCAAGCATCTCTTCCATCACCCACACCTATACATCCCGTTTTCCCACAGTCTCAGCAAACTCACTCCTCTTACGCAAATGCAGTCAAAAACAAAACCGTTAATGAGAATCCTGAATCAAATCCAGCCATAAGCACAATCCTCAACAAATTTCTCGAGGATTTTAAAACCATGTTCAATCAAATTTTAAATCAAAATAGCATGATACTGAACATGCTAGCAGCCCTAATAGATAAAAAGTAATGGCTAAGTTCTTACGAATAGCGCTGTGGAACGCCAATGGACTCGCCAATCACAGAGGTGAGCTAGAAATTTTCCTAAAAGAACATCAGATTGACATCATGATGATAAGCGAGACCCATTTCACTGAAAAATCATATTTTAAGTTGCCTGGCTTCATGATGTACAATACTAACCACCCCGACAAAACGGCTCACGCCGGCTCAGCCATACTTGTAAAAAGCTCTATCCAACATCACCTAATGGACTCGTTTAGCAAAGAATACCTTCAGGCAACAACCATAAATGTAAAAACGCTACACTTCGACGTCCTGCTGTCCTCAGTTTATTGTCCACCTCGACACAATATCAAAAGAAACGACTTTGAGGATTTCTTTCAGACTTTGGGACCGAAGTTTATCGTAGGTGGTGACTTTAATTCTAAACATACAATGTGGGGTTCACGACTTTGTAACCCAAAGGGTAAAGAACTCGTTGAGCTAATCAATGGAAAAGGCTACTCTCACCTGTCCACTGGTTCTCCAATATACTGGCCTGCGGACCCAAATAAAACTCCAGATCTATTAGAATTTTTTTATTACCAATGGAATCCCCTCTGCAAATCTAGCTACAGAAGCAAACTTAGACTTGTCATCTGACCATACACCTGTTATATGCTCATTCAGTGTGTTTACATTAGCTTCAAACAAAATAGTCGGATTGCATGGGAAAAAAAACTAACTGGAGCAAATATAAATAATATATACATGAAAATGTAAACTTGAATGTATCCATCAAAAACCCTAATGAACTGGAGTCCTTGACAAACCAGTTTATTAGTACCTTGAGAGAAGCTGCTAAGCAAGCCACCCCCATAAATAACTCACCTAACAACGAGATTAGTGTTCCACTCCAAATCAAACGTCTGCTCAAAGAAAAAAGGAAAATGAGAAAGAAATGGCAACAAACCCACAGTCCGGCTGACAGGACCGCACTTAACTACATAACTAGTCTGGTAAAAACGACCATCAAAGAACACCGAAGCAACTCTTTTCAAAACTATATTACTAACTTGAGTCGATACGACAACTCGATCTGGAAACCAATTAAATCAGCGACTAAACCAACTTTCACTATCCCTCCTATACAGAGAGAAACTCCAAATAACACCCACTGGGCCCGTAGCGACAGAGAAAAAACAAACCTGTTCGCCGAATACCTAGCCGACGTATTTGCCAACTCAAATCAAGATGATCAAGAAATAACAAAATTCCTACGAGAAGATGAAAAAACAAATGAAGGAGAAATGTTCTTCACTCCCAGTCAACTGAAAACAGAGATAAAGCTATTAAAAAATAAAAAAGCTCCTGGACAAGACCAAATTACGTCAAAAATGCTAAAAGAACTTCCTCAGAAAGGACTTATGTGCTTACTTTACATATTTAATGCTACATTGCGATTACAGTATTGGCCAATCCCCCTAAAATCAGCCGAAATAATAATGATATTGAAACCTAACAAAAATCCAAACAAAGTAACATCATACAGGCCCATAAGTCTATTGCCAAACATATCGAAATTGCTGGAGAGGCTTATTACAGCACTAACTCAAAAAATAAACGAAAAAATTCCTGTTCACCAATTTGGCTTTAGATGCCAGCATTCCACTGTACAACAGTGTCACAGATTGGTTGAGCAAATAAACCAAGCTTTCGAGCAAAAAAAATATGCCACACGGTTTTTATTGATATTAGCCAAGCGTTCGATAAAGTTTGGCACGATGGGCTGCTTTACAAAGTCAAAAAGTGCTTACCAAATCTCTGGAAACTCTTCAAATCGTACCTCCAGGATCGGAACTTCAAAACAAGAGTAAACCAAGAGTACTCCGACTCCTACCCTATAAAATCTGGAGTGCCTCAGGGAAGCGTTCTGGGACCCCTACTATACCTGCTATATACTTCCGACTTACCTACTACGGACAACACTCTAACGGGAACATTTGCAGGTGATACGGTGATTATGGCTACTCACTCGGACGCCAACATCGCTTCACATTACATTCAGCGTCATATGGATCTGCTGAGTGATTGGTCACAAAAATGGAAAACTACAATAAACGATTCCAAATCAGTTCAAGTGACCTTCACTCTCAGAAAAGGAATATGCCCCCCCCCCCCCCGTTACTCTGGGCTCAGCCATGATCCCTTCATCTGATACGGCCAAATATCTCGGTATCTACTTAGATAGAAGGCTTACGTGGAAATACCATATATCCCAAAAAAGGAAGTATATACGCACGAGAATCAAACAGCTTCACTGGCTGTTGGGTAGGGGCTCAAAGCTTTCCCTGGAAAACAAAATCCTGGTCTATAAAACAATAATAGTTCCGATCTGGACGTACGGTATTGAGCTGTAGGGCTCTGCCAGCAAATCCAATATAAAACTAATCGAAGCCACACAGAGTAAAATACTGAGACAGCTGGTAGATGCCCCATGGTATGTTACCAACGAGACGCTTCGAGCTGATTTATCTATCCAATCAGTAGCCGACATGATTGCTGCTCGCACTACTAGACACTTTGAAAGGTTGCGTAATCATATAAACCCACTAGTGGTACCACTTCTAAACCACCAAGGACAAGGTACAAGACGGCTGAAGAGAAGGGTGCCAGGTGATCAAGTGCAGACGTAATGGGGACTCCTCCAATGGGAGCGATCTCTACCCTGTCAAAATCTTAGCCATCAAATTGGATAAAAGGACCCAGATCCTGATGGCCAATTAAGGGAAAAGAAAAAAAAAAAAAAAGAAACATATTCAGCAATAAATCATTACATGTACGAGTATATGTACATATTTTACAGTTTGTATTACGTATACCAAAAACTGGGTCCTATTTATCACAGTCAAGAGTTGAACATTACGAGGATCTACTCTCTGCAATATATTATTGTTGAATTGAATAAGGAATAATAGTTTGTACGGTTTGTATATCGCATATGCAACCAATACTGGCAACAAGTATTTTCACTGCATAAGTGTTTTGAAGAAAAATAATTTCGATCTTAATTGTTAAAATTGTTTTTAATTGCGGAGCTGCGATATTTTGAAAACACTTTTATCATAAAAATTGTTTACAATTACATACATTAATAAACCTCAAATGTATTTATTAAAGTTAGAATTCTTTTCTTTAATCTTTTTGAATTTTGATATATTTTATTAATAACTTTGTAATCTTCTGTAATTGCCATTATATTTTTTTAATATACATATTACAAGCTATACACGTATAGAAGTGTCTAAGTAGAACAATTGCGAATAATGAATCAATAATAAGTCAATTGCGAACAATGAAAAATTCAAATATGTTTGAATCATATTATAATGTTCGTTTATTAAACGATGTATCCATTTAGGCAAGGGCTGTTTATTTTGCAGCCCAAAATCGGCTTTATTTAGCGTAAACAGTAGATGCTTCAATACAAGCTTAGCGGCAATACATGCAGCCTGCAAAACCAAAATAGAGCAGTAATTGCACCGTTTTCGATGATTTTTGACAACCGAAGTGACCAATGAATGTTGGAGAGAATGAGCAAAGATAAAGAAATATTACAGACCACAAAAAGAAGAAGGCTTGACTATTTTGGTTATATGAGAAATGATAGCAAATACCACCTCAATATTCCAAAGGAAAGTTTACGGCAGAGGGGAACATGTAAGAATTTCTTAGTTCGGATCTCTCTGGCTCGGAAATCTAAAAATATGGTTCTCTAAAACGTCTACAGAGCAGCTGTCAATAAAGAAATAATATTCAGTATGATCACCGATATTCAAATCGAATAAGCACTGAAAAAAGATTTATAACTATTTTTAATCATGTTAAAAGAGACAAAGATAAATGTTTATTTTAAATGTATTTATTACTTATTTGTAATTGAATACATAAAATATATATTAAATACAGATTAATATAATCGTTGAGGTGGTCCCATAGTCGATTTGACATGAAGTGACCGTACGTTTTGCCAATGTTTTTTCAACAGTGACACCAAAAAGTTGATGGCCAAATGCACGTTTTGAACTAATTCATCGGGGTTCATATTCACGTGTCCAACAGCTACTGACAAGCACAATACCTAAATTAAAAAGAAATATTAATTAATGACAAGAAAACATTTTGCCAAATAATGTTGACCAAGTAATTAGTTAAATAAAAAATTATCATTTATTTGTTTAATTGCTCGGTCTTTTTACTTTAGCATAAATTATCTTACAGATGAATTAGAAACCATTCTCTGTTGGCTTATTATGCATAATTGTTAGATTTTTTATTTACCTTCTTCATTTGGAACTTAATAGTTGCTTTGACTTCGTCAATTTTTTGAGTCATGGATTCCTGATGCGACAAAAGACCCGGAAATTTACCGGCTTTGTTCAATCCAGGACCCAACAGACGAGGGATTTGTTTGATCAATGCTTCACTGGCGAGGAAAGCGTCGTATTTCTTCGCTAATTTCTTAACTAGCTTTTTATTCTTGTTCAATTTTTTAAGAGCCTCGACGTCCATGTATGGTACATTGTTAGCCTTCGCCTCATCACAATGCTGTTGATCTCCAAGAATGCAGACTTGCATTTTAGGACGAGGAATGTGCTTCAATCTGTTCAATAAAAGCACATGCTATAAATAGTTCGGGATACTATAATTTACCAAGATTGTGTTACCGTTACAATCAACTTTAAAAAGTTAAAAAAATTTTTCGGTAATTTTATGAAAAAATTACCTCCCCAATTATTTTAAGACCCTGGGTACAGGTCCGCTAGTTGAAACAACCAGCTTCCTGATATCTAAGATGATTGTAAAATTATTGGGTAACAAGCAAATGAATTTTAAAACCATCTTAATACAGGTCAACATACTTGACGGTTCCGGAGAAACGTTTATCCTTTTGGGGATCATAATTCTTCAAACCAATTTGGATCTCGACTGTTTCCAAAAATTTCCTTTTCTTATCCTTGGACTGGGTTAAAACTCCATTTACACACTCGTATAGTGTGTCGCGTGAGACTTTAGATCTGTGAAAATATGCAAAAATAAATTATTTAAAACGCGTAAATTATATTTAAAAACAAATTAATGTAACAAAATTTAGGATATTTTTAATGATTATTGAAAATAAAATGGATTACGTACGTCATTTTTATTTAACACGGAAAGAGCACCGCACGAAATTATGTTGCTGCAACGTGGTGATCGAAGGCGTTAAAAGAGAGAAGATTTGGATGAAGTTAGCTACGTTAGCTATAGTAACTGTTGGTTACATTGGCTCCATTGGTACAGAGAGAAGACTGAGAGAGCCAGATCGCATGAATACACTTACTGCCATCTACTCCGAGTAAAGGTGTTTGGAACTATTCCTTAGTCAGTTTGTGTTCCTTTCTCCACCGTTCTACACTCGGAACGCTTTTCTTCTCTCTCATGAGCATAGATAAGTCGTAAGCTATCGCTATTTCAGTTGAGAATTATAGCTCTATTTATTTTGCGATAGCTTACGACTTATCTATGCTCATGAGAGAGAAGAAAAGCGTTCCGAGTGTAGAACGGTGGAGAAAGGAACACAAACTGACTAAGGAATAGTTCCAAACACCTTTACTCGGAGTAGATGGCAGCAAGTGTATTCATGCGATCTGGCTCTCTCAGTCTTCTCTCTGATTGGTATAAGAATTCTAGGGATTTTATGCCTATTTATTGACAAAACTGAGCAAGTTCATTATAAAAATACGAAAAATACTATAAGAAAATTGAAGAAAATATTGGAATAATAACAAAAATAAGAATTTAATTTTTAATCAGTAAGCTTTTAATTAATTGTTTTGATGCTTAGTAATTACTCTGTGAAAAAAATAACAAAAAATTTCAATAATACATTTCTCTTTACTTCGTAAGTAGTAATAAATTAATGATACTTTGTAGTTAATGTTAAATAAGAATTTTCTAGAATCTAAAATATCAATATGTATAAAATAGCTAAATGTGCAATTTTCTTTTCAGATAAAAAATAATTTCTACAAAAATTCATAATGTCGTATATGTTAGGGCATTTACACAATGGCTGGCAAGTGGACCAAGCTATTTTATCTGAAGAAGATCGTGTTGTTGTAATTCGTTTCGGACACGATTGGGACCCAACATGCATGAAAATGGACGAGGTTCTCTACAACATAGCCGAAAAAGTTAAAAATTTTGCTGTCATATATTTAGTTGATATCACGGAGGTGCCAGATTTTAATAAAATGTACGAGTTATACGATCCATGTACTGTTATGTTCTTTTTCCGTAATAAGCATATAATGATTGATTTGGGTACTGGTAATAACAATAAAATCAATTGGCCGTTAGAGGACAAACAAGAAATGATTGATATTGTCGAAACGGTTTATCGAGGAGCAAGAAAAGGACGTGGTTTAGTTGTTTCTCCGAAAGATTATTCCACTAAATATAGATATTAATTTAATATGTGTCAAATAGTTTTAATTTCATATCCTTATGATTAAACACTGTATAAATTATATTTTTGTCTTTAGTTTTTATAATAATTATGTATGTATTATATAAAATATAACGTGTTTCTTAATATTTATGAATAAAGTTCATTGTTTCAAAATCATTTGACATTACGTATAAATGAAAAATGAGAGGTGTCGTGCAATGTCCGGTTGAAACGAAGTTTTCTCGTCAATTTTCAACCTATATTTATTAGGCTCTTTCCGAAGACATGAAACTATTCACTTTCATTGTTTTGTTAACATTTACATAAGTAGAAATATAAATTCTTTGAAGTTTTTATTTGCATATTATATATCACCCCATTCTCCCCCCGGGAAAAACTGTTTTTGTCTAATCAGATCTGAAAATTGGCCAGGTATAATTATATATGATGAGACAAAAATATTTTTTCCTTGTAGCGTAGTTTTTATTATTATAATTATTTACAACAAAAAGAATGTAAAAATCTATTTTATATTACAGTAAAAGAATTCGAATTAAAAATAAAAATATAAATTATAAAATGTGGGAAAGGTTTTGTATGTTTCCTCACACGTGCTGAGCCCGGAATGAATGTTTTTCTTTTTCTTAGTTACGAACATTACATCGGCCTGGTATGATCATATATAATTATATATGAAAAGACAAAAATATTTTTTACTGAACAATCACTTATACAAGCAAAAGCACATTTTTAGAGTATTATTATAAAAACTAAATAAAATAAAAAACACCAAGTACAACGATAACTAAAAAAATATTACAATATGAGTGAGTTCCCGACAAAAAATATTTTGGCTAATCATATATAATCAGATTTGAATATTACCAAGTATGATCATATATAACTATATATGATTAGACAAAAATATTTTTTGTCGGACACTCACTCATATTGTAATATCTTTTTAGTTATCGTTGTACTTAGTGTTTTTTATTTTATTTAGTTTTTATAATAATACTCTCTAAAAATGTGCTTTTGCTTGTAGTAAGTGATTGTTCAGGAAAAAATATTTTTGTTATCATATATAATTATATATGATCATACCAGGCCAATTTTAAGATCTGAATATATACGATTAGACAAAAACATTTTTTCCCGGGCCGTATTGTTTTTCTGAGAAATGTTTCTGTTTTACAAAGAACTTTTAATTTAATTTTTAATGAAGGGTGGTTCCTGTATAGTATTTACGATATCTAAACCGGTTTGGTCCGCTGGTGGTACTCGGCGAAACGGGTAGTGACTATACTTTTAAAGTATTTATATTATAAAACCTTGGGTGTTTGGACAGCAAAAATTAAAGACGTTATATTGTAAAAATTGCAACGTTTCGTCGACTTTATTTTGACTTCGTCAGGCAAATTATAACAATTACCTTACAATTTAATTGATATAAACATTATTTTTGACATATAGAATAAAAAAAATAGTAATAGTTACTTCTAAGATTAACATCTCGTTTTGGTGAAGTCAATTGATGGGATAAAATAGGACTTCATGCGATTAATAGTTACATTATTATTATTATTATTTTTTATATTAGATAGGTATAAACATATTAAAAATTATTATGATTCTTCTCAAAAATTTTTTAAATAAAATTAAACAATGTATGTTTTTTTAATTACCATGTTAAGGATCGTAGGATTATTAAACTTTTGTTCATGTTTGATCTACAATTTTCTGTACGCGCATATTAGTCGCATACTTATTGTTAGTAGCCTGTTGTCTAGGCTGTTTTTGAAAAATGCTTCCCTGTGACGATTCGTGTTCATGAAAAACCCGCTACCCCCACTTGAATTGGAGTTACATAAGTCGCATCAGTTACATCGTACATGTACACCCCAAACTTTAAAATTAGTTTTCTACAAAACTATTGTAGATGTTTTAGTAAAATTAAAACTGTATGTATAATGTATATAGGTAAATGCATAAAATACATTTTTTCAGAATTTTTATAAAAACCTTAATGATGAATATAATGACATATTTATTTTTTGAGGGTAGTTTTTTACATCAACCCTTCGAGTGACACATTTTCTTTAAATATTACATTTATTGTCTATCTTTCATTAAACATAAATCGCTTTAAAAGTAGACAGCGAAAGGTCATAGAGCATTTCGTAAATGCACTTATTGCTTTCTGACTTATATATGGGTCATTCTCAGTTAAGACGTAAATCGCTTATTGATAAAACACGACACGACACGACAAAAATTTTGAAATTTTAATTAAATGTTATAATGGTTCGACCAAAATAGACATTCTAAACGTGCCTGCAAAGCGGCCAGTCAATTTATTAATTTTATCCCGTTTTATAAGATGGCAGGGGAGATACTCAATCCAAGGGAAAGACTTGATGTACAGATTAGGATTTTAACATTATTTTATGAAAGAAAACAACTTTTCATTGAACTACTAACTTTATTCAGTCATATATAACAATAGCTAATTGTAAACAATAAAAAAAATTATAGTTTGAAGTTTTCATACCTTCTCTGGATATCGTGTCATTCCCCTGGCCCTTAAAAGACAGAGGAGATATACAAGGGAGATACTTTTTGGTAACAAAAATAGAAATAATGACAAATGTATTTATTATACGTAATTATCCAAGAAAAGTTAGAATCTATACACAACGAGAAGTAAATATACGAATGAATTAAATTTTTTGGATGATTATTTTTAGAAAAAAACCTACCAGGAGAGAGACTCAATTCACTCGTTCTCAACTGTATCCACAGAGTGTCAGTAACAAAATAAATGACAAAATGTCTGCGGACCTAGTTCCAGTGACGCTGTTTACAAACTATATACCCTATAAACCCAACGACGTTCGTTCAAGGTCCTTAATATCCGCAAGTCAGTAAACAAATGCCGATTTTACAGGAAAATAAGCATGCCAGGGGACGAGACGCAAAATACGGGGGACAAACGTAAAAGTACTTTTTTTTAAGAAAAAAAAAACCACGCACTTTTACTTGCTTGTTAACGATAATTTATTTAAATTATTTTATTGAAATGTATAATTTATTTGATTTCCATCAAGTACTTAAAACTACTAGGTACTAAATATACGAAATCGGCTCGGGGACAAGTCAGGGCATAAATGTTTTCCGACTTTGAGGTGAAATTGTGACTAAATTAAATAAAATTAAGAAATAAATTTGAGTGACCACTTATAGGAGCACGAGTTTTAAGAGATAATGACATTTAAAAAAAAAGTGTTTTTTTGTTATGGACGTCGAATTTACGGCTTAACTGAGAATGACCCATATAGAGGTATGCCATAATATGGTTTCCATCAAGAAAAAAAGTCCTGTGAAAAAAAAAACTATTTTTGAAAATGTTGGGTACCTTTGTTATAGACATACAAAAACTATTTTTCAAAATTCAATATTGATTATAAAACTAAAAAAAATTGTATTTTTATTTATTATAACATTTTAATAGTATATGTTGCAATTAATATTCACCGACATGTGAAAAACCTGATCTTTTAAACTGGTTCTACGATTAATTTTAAATAATTTTGTAAATTAAAATTGAAATTTGAGCTGCAATAGGACTACTAACGTTTTACGGGTGAGATACAGTCAAATACTGTAGAGAGTTTTCAATTTTTAGTGGTTTATACAGTATATAGGTACTTATTTTGTACTTTATAAAATATACTTGATCTTAAAATTAAAAGTATTATTAAATGTTTCCAATATTGTTATTTATTACAATCATAGTATTTATTTACTACTACATTTGGAGACCACTAACTTATTGGAAGAATCGTAATGTTCCATATACCTTACCGGTTCCCTTACTGGGAAGCTTTTACAATGTTATTTTAAGTCGTGCTTCATTAGCCGATACTGTGCTGCGTCTTTACAATGATCAACCAAGTGCTAGGTAACTATTTTTCATATTGTGAAAATGTGAAAAAGAAAACTTATTTTTTATTATTTCCAGTATAATTGGACTGTTTCAATTTAGCACTCCCTTACTTATGATTCGTGATCCTAATATTTTAAAGTTAATTACAATCGAAAAATTTGACCATTTTACGGACCATATAGAGCAAGTGTTTATTGAGAAAATAGATCCTGCCTTAGGGAAAAGTTTGTTTGCATTAAAAGGTAAATATGTTTTTCTAATTTTTCAAACGTGTCAAGCCGTTATTGCGTAACAAATAGGCTGGAGATTATACTACATAAAAGTTTGAAATTAAAAAATATTACTCTAAAGAGAACTGTGACCTCCACTAAACAAGAAAATTCCTTGGAGGAATTTTTGAGAATTTTTTTTGGAAATTCCTTCTCTTTAATTATCAACTACGAATGAACCTAGTGTCTATTTAAGTTATCTTGCATTGTTGACACAGAGGTTGAGATTTGAAACTTATCTATTTCAAAAGATTTTGTATAGGATTATTTATTTCTATTTTTTAATAGGACAGCGATGGAAAGAAATGCGGTCTTTATTAACTCCTGCATTTACTAGAAGTAAAATGAATAATATGTTTAACATGATCGAACGATGTGCTATACAACTTGTCGATTATTGCAACAAAGAGTTTGAAAAAGAAGAAGCTGGTACGTTAGAAGTTGAATTTAAAGATTTATTTACCCGATTCGCAACTGATGCAATTGCAACGACCGCGTTTGGGTTTCAATGCAACTCTTTTCAAGATAAGGAAAATGTATTTTTTCGAATGGGGCAGAAATTGACCGAATTAAAAACTTGGAAAATCGCAGTACTGAACCTAGTACCAAAATTATTGTTGCAAGTAATATACCTATAAAAAATTTTCTTTTTCAAATATTTAAATAATTTTGATATTTATAGTTTCTTAATTTTCACTTAATATCTGATAAAACTATGAAATATTTCGGAACGTTAATTCATGAAAATTTGATGAAACGAGAAATAGAATATATACAAAGACCAGATATGCTAAATTTGATGCTACAAGCTGAAAAAGCTCTAAATTACGATGCCTTACGAACACAAAATGATAAACATAATAGGATTTTGGAAAAACCAAATCATCTAACTGGTAATTTTATATGAAAATTTATTAATATCGTAATTCGTAGGTCCTTGTTACAAAATTTTATTAAAATATTATGTGATTGTTTAAGGTTTAACAAATGATGAGGTAACAGCTCAGGCTTTTAATTTTTTTTTTGCTGGGTTGGAAACAATTTCAACTGGGATAAGTTTTACTCTTTACGAATTGGCTGTAAATCTTCAAATTCAGAAACGCTTGCAATTAGAATTAGAATCGGTCAATGGAGAAATAACCTACGAAAAAATTATGCAGCTGAAATATTTGGATATGATTGTATCAGGTACTAATATTTTAATTGCTATAATAAGTCTTAACTACTTTGAGTTTATTAGTTATTAGAGATTTATTTTTTTAGAAACTTTAAGGAAATGGCCACCTGTTGTTGTGACTGATCGTGTTAGTACGAAGCCATACTCTTTTGAATTGGATGATCTAACAATAAATATTAAACCTGGAATGCCAATTTCAATTCCAGTATATGCAATACATCGAAATCCCAAGTTTTACAAATGTCCAGAAACATATGACCCGGAACGATTTAGTAATGAAAATAAATCTAAAATTTATCATGGAAGCTATTTGCCATTTGGTGTAGGACCAAGAAATTGCATAGGTAAGTAACTGTGTCGTTAGAACAGTTTTTCTAAAAATACGGGTTGGCAAGTATATTAGGCAAGACGCCGACATGCAATCTATTATAGTTGCGTAACAGTTTGATCACTACCCAGTAAGTATTAAATGTCCAACTACTTGATTGGACATTAAGTTGTTAGTTGTTAAAGAACAAAGAATTTTACGTAAAACTATTTCCATATGTAACTATATTACAGAACTGTTACGTAGTTGGACGTTTTGTATCACGGATAATTGTTTTTCACTGCACATTAGTACCTATGATTAAGATAAATGAATCCTCTAGTTCCATAAAACAATTACACGGTAACTAGATAATTGCAATTCATTTGTGACAAATTTCATGCTAAAAGTTGGGGGAATACAATACAATAAATCGAGTGTCGACGGACGCCTATTTAATTTCAGAGTTCATTCATGCAATGTAATTGCTGGGCGACAAAATTGCATGTGGATGCTTTGTATTCCTAGATCATTTTGCTAGGACTCGTAATTGGTCAACAAACTGTTGAGTTATCCAAAAAATACTTAGCAATTATTGTAACAAATTAAATTTGATTAAAAAGTTAAACAATAGACGAGCATTCTTTTCGGCAGGAATGTTGATTCAGTCCGGAAAGAACGTTCGTGTATGGAGCACGTGGTTTCATAGTTTCGCTGAAAATTAGCCTAAGCAGGATTACTTGGAAGGATTGCGTTTCAAAATTTACGCCGTTAGTGGAGCCTCACCTTTCCCCTCAGCTCTTACCCGTTCAAGTGGAGAGCATGTCGTTCTTTTGTTTTTAATTTATAACAAGTGGTTTTTTAAAAGTTTTTTAATTCCGATTTTTGAAGTGGTACTTTTTAATATGGAGTCACAAGAGCATGAAGATAAAAGTGACGTTAGAAATGTGCCAATACACGTAATTAAAGAATTAATTGAATTATATAATACACCCTGACGCGGACATTAACCGTTCTTTAACCGATAATTCATGTCACTAAATATTTAGAAGCCACTTCTTCATCCATTTTCTTTTTTTTCTTCCCCTGTAGGTACAAGCTGTAGATAGCTACACCCATACCAGTAACGGCTAATAACTAACGGAATTTATAAAACTGCAGGATTAGGTGAGAGGAAGCGCTTTCCTTTCACATGATTATAATCTTTCCGAATCGAGAGAAAAGAGCCCGTACACGAACACTCTTTCCCGTCGGATGTAAATTCAGTGAACAATCCTGACGGGTTGCTATTTCTCGTTAGTGGCCGCGAGAGGATTATGAATCCCGACGTGATAGAACGGCATGATTACTTGAAAAGTATGATCGTAAGAAAGACTTGCCTAATCCCGTCATTCTTTCCTTCACGATTGCACTAAGCGGAAAGAACGTCGGGAAAGAATGCTCGTCTATGGGGCCCTATTATTTTGTCTGCGTAGTTTATTATAGTAAGAAAATATTTTCAAGAGGAAAAACATTTTAAAAATGCAAGCAAAAACGCATTGAAAAAAAAATACAACTTTTGTAACGGTTGTAACTATTGTAACTGGTAACGTATCTTGAATTTGTACTTAATAATAATCTTTAAGGGACCATCTATTGGCGCAGTGGCTAGAGAGTAGTTCTCTCCACTCCATGCGTCAAGTGGTTCTGGGTTTGATCCCCATTGAATCCTAGACTTAAGATTCTAGACTTAAGATATAATTGACCAACAGAAAGTTTCTGTGTTTAGACAGTCGTGATATGACCTTAGCAGTTAAAGCGACTTAAAACACCAAAAAAAAAAAAAAAATCTTTACATAGTATAAAACAAAGTCGCTCCCGCTATCTGTTCCCTTAGATCTTTTAAACTACAAAACGGATTTTAATGCAGTTTTCAGCAATTGATAGAGTGATTTTTGTTCACTAAACTTAATCTTAGTAATATTCACGTACGGCTTGGGTAATCTGTAAAGATTACAATTTACAGTGTTATTATTAGATACTTTTTTTTTTAATTGACCTTAGAACGAATAAAAAATATCTATAAAGTCTGTAAAATACATCTATATCAGGGGTTCTTAAACTTGTGTAGTTTTCGGACCCCCTATAGATTTTTATTCTCGCGGATGTTTTAATAACTGTAAGCATTTTATTTCAACCTTCAAATTTGATTTTTGAATATATAATAGGTTTACCTATACCTATTATATTTAAGTAGAATTTTTTCGCGAACTCGTGGGGATCCACGGACCGCAGTTTGAGAACCGCTGATCAACATGAATAAAATATTTGCCAATTTTGTCGATGTTACCATTTATTTAAAAAAAATGCTTAGTTGATTTTAATTAATTTTTTTAATGTTTTGTTATTTGCGGCTTATATATATTGAAATATTACTAATTATAATTCTAATTAATGGCGTAGCGGATAAGATCAGTTCATCTCCGCTCCATGTGACAGCGGTACTAGGTTCTATACCCGCTAAATCATAGATTTACGATTTATGAAATAACAATACGATTAGATGACCTACAGACATTTTCTATGTGTATAGGCTGTATAGGATGTTGTGATCTTGAAAAAATATTGTTATTTCTAAACAACCACGAACCTTTCTTTTACTAATATTTCTATTTCTGCCCCATCGTAAAAGGATATGAATTTTTTTTCTTTTAAATTTGAAATACGTTTGTTATGTATCGTTTACATTGTCTTTATGAAATGTGTAGAAAAGTTGTCAAACTCTATTCAATTCTATTCATAACCAAAAGATATTTTTGACAAGAAAAATTCAATTAATTATAAGTAGAGTTTTTTGAATCCTATTTAATCAAACCATTTATTTATATTTTGTCTAATCAATGCAACCCTTGATGCAAAATCCCCTTTGGTAAAAAATATGAATAATGTTGATATTTAACATGTAAAATGTATGAAATTTAAACTTTTCTAGGTTCTCGTTTTGCTTTAATGGAGTTAAAAATTGTACTTTATTTCATCTTCAAAAATTTTGATGTGGTACCTACAAAAAAAACTACAATTCCATTGGTTTTAAAGAAGAAATCACTAAAACTTACATCAAAAGACGGATTTTGGCTTGGATTAAGAAAACGAAATTAAACATTACTGTTAATTGATTAAGTAAATGTATACAAATTTTCTTAATATTTTTAACTTGAAACTTATAATTTTTATTACTACATAGTTTAATAGAGAAGTCATCTATATTTAGTTTTTATTTGTTCTAATTAATTATTTATTTTTTTCTGGAAAACAAAAGGTACCTACTTTGGAAAGATAAGTAATAAAATATATTATGTATATTTTATTTAAATATTATAATATGTAGTTTGAATGAAAAAAAAAAACTCATCACTTCTCTTGCAGTAGGTAAATAATTTAAAATATTCGGAAACAAGAATCTTTAATGTGATGATTAATTAACGCTCAAGGTTTTTAACTTTTTTTATGTAAAGTCGCAGATAAATAATAATTATCTTATAAATACCTATCTAAGAATTTCATATTTTATAAAAAATGTTTATATATTTAGATATTTTTAATGTCAATCATAATTAGTTACATTTAGTTAGGGAAAAGTGGGGTATTTGAGAACAATAAACAGCTCGGCCACTTTGTATTGGGTGATTCGTTTGCCAGGATTGTTAACCATGTAGAGCTCACACTGTCGATTGTATGCACATTTCAGTGCACTGAAAAAAGTTAAGTCCAGCGGTTGCATTTTATGTGATACATGAGGCGGTAAGGAAAGAACATGAAGATTGTGTTCTCGAAAAAGCGTGTATGTCCCCAAGCTAATGTGACTTTCGTGATTATCTAGTATTATCAAGACTGGCTTGTCCTCGGTAGGTTTAACAAAATTAATGAAGTGCTGTAGGTAATCAACGAATATGGACTCATTTATCCAACCAGAATCAGAAACCGTGCCAATCATATCGTTATTAACGCCATTCAGCAACAGATCACACATACGCCTTCTTTTGAGGATAAACATTGGAGGTACATATATACCGTTTGCACTTATCGCACAAACAACGGTAGTGGTGATACCGCGCTCAGCGCTTGTCGCTTTTCCAACTTGCTTCAAACCTTTTGGCGCCAATATTTTCGAATTTCGTTGAACAGTATTGATACCGGTTTCATCAATGTTGAATATACGATGACTAGGAAAATTGTATTTGCGTTGGAGGGCTTCTAGTTGATCGAAAACCAGTTTAATTTCGGTGGCATTGAACGCTTGAATTCGGTTAAGTGACGTTGCTTCTGGAGTTCGTAGACTGATGGAGGGATGTCGAGACATGAATGAATAGTACCAGTCTTTACCAGCCATCTGAGATTCTTGGTTAAATTTATGGCTCAATTTGTTGGCTTCAGCAAATGTAAAGGCAATCTTTCGTAGTGATCTAGGTGTGATGCCGTAAAAAGACTCGCAGCAATCGAGGATGTATTTTTCCAATTGATTTTCGTGACTATGATTGAAGACAGGGTGTCGGCCTTTTTTCGGTTTCTTAAATTCTTCTAGATGCACTTGTCGGAATAATGTAGATTTTGGAACTCCATATTTTGTTGCTGCTTTGCTTAAAGAAAGTCGTCGACATCTCACATCATGTCTCGCGCGTTGTAGATTTTCAATTGTGTACCGCGGTGTTGTTTTTCTTGTGTAATTTCTGGGCATCTAAAGAGAAAATTTTTTTTTCCGTAGAACAATCATAATTATTGGAAACAACAGCACAAAATAAAATTGATCCAAACAAATTGATCAAACAAAACAACAACAACAACAACAAGTCAACAAAACGAAACGTTGCATCAGAGTTTAAAATAAGAAAATTCTTCGAAAAAATTGTAAAATAATTAATTTCTTACATATTAATAAGAAACGTCCACATTTACCCCGCGAAAATCGTTCCAAGTTACCCGATTTAGGCAATTCATATTAAAATGCTCGATACTTAAAATATTTTCTTCATTTAACTTAAATAGCCACATAAAATTAATAAATGAATTGTAAATGAGAGATAATAACAAAAAAATACGCACTAAAAAATACACACGGCAAAAATTGTAACAAAAGATCAAATTTTAATTATTTACTTACCGTGACAGTATGCGAACGCCAATTTAAATATTTTTTTCTGTCGGAACGATAAAGCACACACTTGTCAATTCAAACACTTATAAAAATTTTTTTAAATAAAGAAATAGTTAAAATTTAACTGTTTTTAATTAGCCGATGTTCTCAAATACCCAACTTTCCCCTACATCATGCATTTTATCGATTTAATTGTGATTCATCGTTAACATTTAATAAAAACAGTGAGCATACCATGTATAAGTCTTAAAAGATATTAAATTAAAAAAAATATAAAAACCGGTCCTGAAAATAAAAACGATTTCGTGAATCTAAATTGTGAATGTTCATAATATGTACCTGCGTTTTTGGATACATATAGCGATTTACTAAAGAAACGTAGTTACATACGATGTCTTGCTAATTAAATATTAATAAAAAAATTGCATGGATATTGTTTTATAATTATTCAGTACTTTGTTGGAATTTCTTAATTCATATAAAAGTGTTAGTTTCGAAAAATTTTAAAATGTTTCAAATATTGTTATTAATTGCAATTCTAATATTTATTTACTACTACATTTGGGTACCGTTAACTTATTGGAAGAATCGTAACGTTCCATACATCACACCGGCTCCTATACTGGGAAGTTTTTACAATGTCTTTTTAACTCGTGCTTCATTAGCCGATACTGTGCTGAATCTTTACAAAGAAAAACCAAATGCAAGGTAATTGATAACCTTTATCTAAAGTCTAAAATTAAGGATACTCAAACTATTTTGCTACCTTTTACAGTATTATTGGATTATTTCAATTTAGTACACCGTTACTTATGATTCGTGATCCAAATGTTCTGAAACAAATAACAATAAACGACTTCAACCATTTTACTGATCATATAGAGAAATTATTCATCGAAAAAATTGACCCTATCTTAGGGAAAGTGTTGTTTGCGTTAAAAGGTAGGTATATCAGTTTATGTTTTTCTATCTTTTATAGACCCGTAATTGAAAAAATGAAATAAAAATTTCACTGTATTTCTGTAAAAATTAAGCGAAAGATTTTTAAGTGAATATTTTTTTTTCATTCATAACAATTGTGCATTTTATTTTCTTGCTGGGTATAGATTTACAGATTTAATTTTAATCCAATAAAAACAGCAAAAAAATGCTTTTTCATGTGTATGAATACTCAGAAATAACTTGTGACGTCTTTTTAAGTCGCACTTCTTTCTTTCCATTATATATTTAACAAATGGCTGATTTAGACAGATTGAAAAACAATTTTAAGAACTGGAAGAACTGGAAACAGTAGTTTATGAAATCACTAATTAAAAACCTGTTATCAAAATAAATGAAAATTTGATAATATTCAGGATAAATCTTCCAAAGAAAAATTTGTATTTAAAAATTTGGTAATCCAACTGTGAAATTCAGACAGTTTTTGTAATCTAATGATTGTAGAAAATTCAATCATTCAACAGACGTCGAACTGAGCACCACTGATGGTTGAAGCAAAGATCTAACAATAAGACAGTGGTTCTTAACCTTGTTGGATGTACTGAATCCCACCAATTTAACATGCAGATTCACCGAACCCTTTTAATTGGAAAAATAAAATATGATATTTTCAAATTCAAAACACAGGTATATATAAAAATACATATACCTTGTATGAGTCAGGTTATGAACTGATCTAAGAGATCTAGCCTCTACGTCACAAGTGGATTCGAAAACTAATTTGTTTTTGAAGTAAGAGAAAAATTTTGAATGTCTACTGTTTTCCGTTTTTGAATTTTCCTATTATTTTGTTAACATATGCGTGATCAGCGGCCCCAAAAATCTCTAATTACAGCTAAACTTATAAATATCATAAATTTCATCATAAGAATATCTTTGTATCTATTTGTATCTACTACAAAATATTCTAATAAATTTACGCCATGTGTATTTTAGAGTCATTTGTCTACGCAATGTGAATTTATTAAGATTTTTTATCTGAAAATTGTTGCTGTTAATATTTTTATCTATGTACTATTAAATATATTTTATTATTTTAACAAAATATAAAATATTCTGCAAGTATTATACCTACATATAAAAAAATGTCCTTAATTTAAAAGAAAAAACGGTAGTGATAGATGAAAAAAAGAATGATGCCTGAGTAGTTATACTAAAATTGGATATTTGGGCGGAACCATTGGATACATATCCGTATTAGGGATGTTAAAAAATAATCGATTTTTATTTAAATCGATTATTATTTTCTAATAATCGATTTTTTATAATCGATTTTCATAGTTATATTAATTGATTTTTAAATAATCGATTATATAAATTACGCGTTTAAATCGATTTTCATAAACAGCGCAAACTAGCTGTAACTGTTTTTTTCATTCTTGTCATTTAAATATAATAGACATTCATTGAAATATTTGATTGTTAAATTTAAAATTCATTATTACAAGATTGAAATCGAAAATAGTTTTTGAGGCAATAAGGTTGTAATTTTGTTAGGATGCTCATCATTTAATTTTTATTATAATAAAACGTTTAATGGTACTGAAATTGTGTATCAATAATCATATTTGCCTTATTCCTTTCCTTGAAAGTTTAATGGAAGATTCGCTTTAATTTTTAGTTTTGAATTGGTTATTTTTTATTTTTATTTGATTTTTATTCTGATAAGTTGTTAGTATGAATCTCTTAGGTTTCATCATTATTGGAATATGAAAAGCAAGTAGAATTTCAAATAATAGAAAAAATCGATTTTTTGACAAATCGATTAATATTGAATAAAGAAAAATCGATTTTTATTTAATCGATTTTTTTCCATTAATCTCACATCCCTAATCCGTATAGGTACAATATACACTAAATAGCTGTACTACTCGTAGTTAAGGGAACTTACAGATCTGAAACGATACAACTCTACTCTAAGTCTAGATACCTCATATTTGTCGAAATTTTGAATTTGTTAATTAGCATTAGTTAACGGTGAGTTCCTAGCCAGCAAACTTTTTTTTTGTACCCCGTACCTTAGGAAGAGGTGTGGAAAAAGGCGGACCAGTTAAAAATATGGTGTGCCAAAATTATCCATTTTCCGTAAATTTTAATGACGGAATCGGCATCAGCACCCTGAAAAACCCCCGGATAACAAGTTTTTATGAAACCGTTTATTTTTAATTTAGTGAATTTTCCGGAAAATTATCCATTTTCCGTAAATTTTAATGACGGAATCGGCATCAGCACCCTTAAAAACCCCCGGATAACAAGTTTTTATGAAACCGTTGATTTTGATTTTAAAGTATTTTCCGGAAAATTTTTCATTTTCTATAAAATTTGATAATGGATATTGGTATATAAAACCCTGGAAAACCACTTTTCACAGGACTGGAAATTTTGAATTAATCATGATAGTCTAAAATGTATCTAACATTAAATAATAAAATATGTTTCTTATACAAGAAAAGTTTTAACTGTATAAATTGGAAATATATTTTATTCACTTGTAACTGCAGACTAGAAGAAACACGTGTTTATTTGAAATCATATTTAGAAGCCTACTACACAAATTACAATAAGTTTGTATTATGCTTTAATAATGTAAATGTTTATGTTTGTAAGTATTGTAAATACATATACAGAATAAGGTATACGTGTGCGTGCATCTTATTCATTCTTTTATCCTGAAAATGTTGTAAGTTGAATAGTGATAGCTTGCTGTAATGATTTATGTGGTCTACCTTAAATGGGAGGAGCGACATGTAATAGTTCCTAAATTTTACCACAGGCAGCATCGGACAATTCAAAAATATCGAAAAATTACTGATTTATATTGAGTTAAAAAAACCAAACTTTTAATGCATTATTTATGAAATTTTTTTTTAATTTTTTTCTTAAGACTTGTCTCCAAGTTTGAGATTTATTAGTTTTTTCAAAATCTCGTTAGTTTCTATTCCAAATGAGTATTTAAAATTGTTCCTCTTTTTTACCATTTTCAATTTGAGTTCAGGAAAATTCTATTAGAAATTTTGATAAACTAACATTTCTTAAACCTAGGTAATCATATTTTCTTAGTATTGCAAAAAAATCAATGTTCTACATATCACTAGTTCCACAAAAACTTATCTTTTGAAACGCTATTATTTCATATACAAATTCTAGGCATGGACTCACCCTTAACTAACCCAATTGTTAAATTATTAATGGAGAGAGAAGAAGGGCAACTCAAAGTTATGTCAAACTTTGCCATTAAATATTTATAAACGCTCTACCACATATTTAGGCATATGTTTCTTTCTTCAACATTGGTACTTTTTGACTAAATCATTCTAATTTGATCCGACTATTTTATTAACTACGATTTTAGGACGACGATGGAGGGAAATGCGGTCTACATTAAGTCCTGCATTTACGGGAAGCAAAATGCGCAACATGTTTGGAATTATTGAAGATTGTGCAGTTCAATTGGTCGATTATTGTAATGAAGAGTTAAAGAAACAAAACGTCGATACTTTAGAACTTGAATTAAAAGATTTATTTACCCGATTCACAAACGATGCAATTGCAACAACGGCATTTGGGTTTCAATGTAATTCTTTTCAAGATAAGGAAAATTCATTTTTTCGAATGGGACAAGAAGCGACCGACATAAAACTGTGGAAAATTGCACTTATTAACATTGTACCCAATTTGATGAAAGTAACAACTTATTGTTGTTGTTTTTTTTTATTAATAAATAATTAATTTTCTTAGTTTGCTAATTTTCACCTGGTACCTGAGAGAATTATCAACTATTTTGGAACATTAATTCATGAAAATTTAAAGACACGAGAAAAAGAGAAATTACACAGGCCTGATATGTTAAATTTAATGCTGCAGGCTCGAAAAGGACAGTTAAAAAATGATACTATACAATCAGAAAATGATCAAACAAATTTTGCTGTTGTTGAGGAAGCTGATCTGGGAAAATCAAATCATCCAACTTGTACAAAAAAAATAAATTATTTTAGATGTTATTTTTAATCATAAATCTAACACTGTTTTAGATCTTTCGGATGACGATATAACGGCACAGGCTTTCATTTTTTTCCTAGCTGGTTTCGAAACAATTTCAACAGGATTATGCTTTAGTGTTTACGAATTAGCTATAAATTCTGAGATTCAAAAGCGGTTGCAACAAGAGTTAGATTCAGTTGAAGGGGAGATAACCTACGATAAAATTATGAAATTGAAATATTTGGATATGGTTGTAACAGGTATCATTTTTTTAAATTGTGTAGTCTACGCCTTTAAGCTTATCTAAAAGTACGGAGTCACAGTTATCACACAGAATTTGAATCGGATTTTTTCCCTTTCATTTTCGAAAACAGTTATTGGTGATATCTAGTAAATAGAGGTTTTGAACACTTGTTATCTTCGGTGGGAATATTATTTCAAGCATAAATTTAGTTCCTACAACCGGTTATGATTTTAGGCAACAATTCGTGGAGTTTACTTTATAAGAATTTAAATGAATGCTAAAAAACGCAAAATCTTTAATGATTCACATGTCGTGGCCGTTTAAAACTTCAAAAAATTTTTGAGATCAAAAACGTTATTTTTTCGACTTTCTTTCGCAATTTTTTTTCTTGTGCTCAAAAAAACCGCTAGTAGTTTATGAAAAATGTAATTTATTTTTATTTTTTTATCCTTTGAAGTTATTAAGATTACAAAGATTGTAGCTATTGAAACGTTTCACTAAGGAAGTGCTTTTTTAATAGCTCTTTTTTAATTTATTTTCAATGTAAGCTGTAATTAATACTTATTCAGATCGTTGTTATTTCGTATTGATAACCTGCTTATGATTATAATACGCTGATAAAAACTCTCAGTGAAATTAATCATGAGTGTCAAATTTGTTTTTAAAATAGAAAGAATTTGTGTATATAATTTGGATATGTAAGGCACGGGTCGGTGACAATTGGGCGGGGGACAATTGGGCGGGGACAATTGGGCGGGGGACAATTGGGCGGGGGACAATTGGGCGGGTGACAATTGGGCGGGCGCAGGTTGACCTCATTCATTTTTGTCCATTCATTCATAAAATTGTTTTCATCACATTTTGTGAGTTTCATCGTCGTTGAAATTTCTTACAAAATTAAATTGCTTGTTGTTTGCCTTCTTATGACGCGTTTTTGGGACACTGAGCGCGGTGGCAGAAAACTCCAGCAACAGTTCTTTGCCGACGAATAAATCTTTGCAACGTCGACTGTGTAGGCATTTGAGCTGCAGCAGCAGGAGACACTGAATTGAACGCGACAGTGACAATTTCACTGGTTGCTTCACGCGTTGTACGTGCTCGATTTTTGGCGACACTAACGACGCTAATTAACTCATACAAAGTCGGATCAGGAGGATGAGTATGTTCTGAACGTATTTCTACATCAACACCGGGCATCGGATTCAAAATTGTATGCAAGCGAGCTTTGCAAATTCGTTTCTTTTCACATTTCCAGTGTGTTTTTAATGTATTCTCTGCTTCTGTTACATAAGCATGATCATCGTAAAGCAGTTTTCGGCCACCGCGCTCAGTTTCCAAAAAACGCGCCATAAGAAGGCAAACAACAAGCAATTTAGTTTTGTAAGAAATTTCAACGACGATGAAACTCACAAAATGTGATGAAAACAATTTTATGAATGAATGGACAAAAATGAATGACCTAGGTCAACCTGCGCCCGCCCAATTGTCACCCGCCCAATTGTCCCCCGCCCAATTGCCCCCGCCCAATTGACACCCGCTTAGTTGTCGCCCGCCCAATTGTCCGGATCCCGTAAGGCACTAAGGCTACAAAACGATATAAATGATGAGCATGCTTCAGAGAGCTTGAAGAAGCTATAATATTGTAACGTTTTTACGGGTTCGTTGGTTTGTGTATAATGACTACGAATTTATTTTTTTAACTATTGTCTATTTATTTATCTTACGTTATTGTTGCTTATATACTACTACACTGTTATTTACAATGTTCACAATGTTCACTATTACAATAGTTCCAGTCTCTGTTTATATTTCATTATATACACTGCACAGATACACTTTATTAAACAATGCACTTATTATTTATTTAAGCACTAATCACTTTGAACACTATCGAATATTTATATCGCACGTAATGTCGTTTATTTAGACTGTTGAATCACAACTCTCGAATATTTATTTGAATACTGTCGATGAATTATTTGAATACTGGCTCGCCTTATGCTTGTCCGGTCTTATATAGGGTTTCAGAACTTTTTCTGGAATTTTCGCCAATGTCTCTCAACTTTGTATTTTTCTCGGAATCTATTTTTGTCGACACCACTTTCTAGAATTCGCTGAATTATCGATCATTCCAGAATTTGTACTCCTTCTTAATTCATCCAGTAATCCTTTTCGGCCCACCCTCTCTGTATGGGGTTCCTCACCACCACTAATGATGAATTAGATGATAACAGACCGCCTTCTCATTGGCTGGATGATGGTGACGCCTACTCCCGCTGGGCTGGGTAAGTGTAGGCGTTAAAATGCACCGTCTTCATCTTGGGATTGTGACAATATATTGCGAAACGTCGTGACCTGATATTCTGTTTGCATTCATTGTAAATCCCGATTCATTGCCCCTCTATTTATATATACATATTATATCAATAATAAAAGCTGATTTAGTGCCTCAGTAGTAATTTTAATTTGTTATAAAAGCTGCATTATCATTTTAAAATATAACTTTTTGTAGAAACGTTAAGGAAATGGCCACCAATTGTTATGACTGATCGTGTTAGCACGAAGCCATACACTTTTGAATTAGATGATGTCAAAATAACTATAGATTCTGGGATGCCAATTACAATTCCTGTGTATGCTATACATCATGATCATAAATTTTACAAATGTCCAGAAAAATATGATCCAGAACGATTTAGCGATGAGAACAAATCTAAAATTCACCCTGGAACCTATTTACCATTTGGTATAGGACCAAGAAATTGCATAGGTAAGTAACTGCATTGATGAAATATTTTTCAAACTGAGTTTGGTTCTTAAAATATTCAATAAAAACTCTGATTTGTTGTTGTCATATTGTGAAACATCCGTTTTTCACGACACGAATATAGTTTAATTAAATGTCTGTTTCATTAATGTGGTCAGAATTTTTTTCGAAGAATTTGTTTGAATTAATGTTTTTGTAATTTAATTTGGTATACTTTATTTCTTTTTCAGCTTCTCGTTTTGCTTTGATGGAATTGAAAATTGTCCTTTATTTTCTATTCAAAAATTATGATGTGGTAGTTACAAAAAGGACGTCAATTCCTTTGGTGTTAAAAAAGAAATCATCAAATTTTACATCAAAAGAAGGATTTTGGCTTGGATTGAGGAAACGGAATCAATAAATATATTTATTCTGTAATTTTTCTTAACATTTTATGGAAATTTGTACTCAAACATATATATTAAACCACTAACTGGTGCCAGCGACTTCGTCTGCGCTTTATATAATACTTATCAGAGTATTTAATTATTATATAAAAATACTTATCATAATTATTCTCATATAATAACAATAATAATGAAAACATTTAAAAAATTTTTATTTTAATAACTTGCCTGACGTTTAAAAAAAATTATTTCTAACTTCCGACTTCCGTAAAAGTCTTCGGTCTTCGTCAGTCTTTGTGGTCTTCGTTCAACTCGTTTGCAACTATACAGCAACTATATTGCAACTAATTTACTGCAAATCCAGTAAAAATGGTCACATTTTTGTAAAATGGAGTTGTAGGGGGCTGCATAAGACTAACAATAAACTAAACGGCTCTAAGTTATGGTGTTGAGAAGGGATGATTTTAGGTTTTTGATTGGTTTTAGAATTTACAAAAGTAAAAAAGGATGTTGTCACTGCAATGTAAATAAAGATGACAAAGAGACATGCTTTTGCACGTGTCCAAACTTGTAAATGGAAAAATAAAGAATATTTTAAACTAGACACTCCATATAGTCCAGGAGGAATCGGCGCATGAGTATCGAAAACTATTCCACCTCAATTTTTTTATGCGATTCTCTTCAAATTACCCTACTGATGATATAAATGCATGTTGCCAGGGGGCAACCCCGTGCCATATTGTTTAAACCGAAATTGTTTAAACAATTGCGAGGAATTGTTATTTTTCAACCGGACAAATTTTTTTTGTATTCTTTGTTAAAATACAATTAAAAAAGGTCCTATGGCTTTTCACGATAAAGTTAATATTTTTAGAGATATCAATTTTTAAAGGTTCGAAAAATCTTAAATTTGGGTACTTTTGACCCATGAAAAATATATTAAAAAAAAAATAATAAAATATAAATAATATTTTTTTTTATTCTTTATACAATAGTTAACAATATCCTTAATTGCGATTTCTAAAAATTTAATTATTTATACCTGTTTTTAATTGTTAATTTCGCGCGTTTACAAGTATGCGTTGCTTACCTATAAGTATCGTTGTCTCTCTCTGACGCATACGCTGCGTCGGTCTCGGTCTCAGTTTAAAAGATAAATGTAAAATAATGATTCAGGACACCGAGTATCCTGGCATCATGGCAACATGCATTTATATCATCAGTAGGGTAATTTGAAGAGAATCGCATAAAAAAATTGAGGTGGAATAGTTTTCGATACTCATGCGCCGATTCCTCCTGGACTAATAGTTTCAACGAAAGACAGATTTCTTTTTTTCAATTACATGAGTTTTTGACGGCAATATTTCTGTGCTAAGCTGAATATCGTACGCGCCTTAACTCAACGTTTTCAATGTAGTTGTGCCAAATACTGGGTTTTTAACAGAATCAAACTTAATTTGGCTCAAACACGTATTGACCAAATACATAGCGTATTTGGTAAAAAATCATTATTTTTATCAGTGTACGAGTAATACAAATTTTTTACACATGATCCAGTTTTCTTTAGAGGGTGATTTATATTTTTCCGTGCAGAATATACAATAATAGTCCATGTTGTCACTTTCCTACAAAACCGCTTTCAAATTTATAACGACCGCTATATTCTTAGTTGATGGTGGCTTCAAATTTAATGTTGTACTTCTTCATTGTTGTAATTGAATATTTTTATATTTTTAAATTCTTTTTGAAGCAATTATCAGGTTAAAAGACCACTGTTTTCTGTTTTAACAATTTATTTTTCTTTTACACAACATTTCGTCGATGTTATTTCGACTTCATCAGGTATCTCACAAATAATAATAACAGATACTTTATAAAAATTAAATTAAAAAGTTTTACAATAACAATAAATAAATAAACACTATGAAAAATTAATACCTTGAAAAGTTTGTTAAAATTGTCATACCCTATTTTATTATTCACTAATTTTATACGTCTAAATTATGGTTAAACATTTTTAATAAATATAATAAAAATAAAATTTGAATATAAATTTAATAATACAAATTTCAGGTATCATTATATCATCTTTGTTGATACCGCAACTTTCTGGATCGTTCATTTAAATCGATTTTTCGAGAATATTTGACCGTTTTTCAATAAGTAATTATAAGATATTATTTCAACCTTTTTCCGTCACAATATGGATGTCTTTTGCATATTGGATGTCGCATTTAAAACAAATTGACTTTTTTAAACATCTTTATTTTTTGAGTCAAGCGATGCGAAAACTATTTTTATCCCGGAAAGATGAACGGTTATTTCTGCAGTTATGGTAATAAATCATCATTGCATCCTTTTTAAATGGCTAAACAGATTTTGATGAAATTTACTATAAACGGATATAGTCTTCGAGTTACACTCAATATTACACTTATATGATATTTCATTCTGGAACAATGCACGGTCCTTATGGAGTTAGGTTCTGTTACCTTTTTTTTTGGCAAAATAATTTAAAGGGATTGATAAAAGATATGAAGGCTTCCATTGATGTGATTTTTTAAGTCGCGTTTAGTGCAAGTGATAGATATCAACTAAATATTTTGTAAAATATTCGAAACACTTTTATGAGCAATAATCAACATTTTTTATACAGGTATTTTAACTTATATTTTATAATTACTGTTTTTGTTTTGGATTTTAAGTTGCTTATAAGCATTTAATGGTTACTTAGTGGCGTGGTGGACTAGATAGTTGCCCTATACGCCAGTGGTCCTGGGTTCCAATCCCAAGATTATTTTCATGGGTTTTCGGATTCAACGGTCGCTAATGACCATAGAAGTTGTTGTAAAAAAAGAATATTTAATGTCATGAGCGGAGATCAACTGTTCTAACCGCTGCGCCATTAAGTAGACTATTTG
Organism: Sisyra nigra; assembly: GCA_958496155.1. Classification (NCBI taxonomy): domain Eukaryota; kingdom Metazoa; phylum Arthropoda; class Insecta; order Neuroptera; family Sisyridae; genus Sisyra; species Sisyra nigra. The sequence continues at coordinate 30,006,894 of OY292313.1, read as the reverse complement.
GCTCAAAATCACCAAGGTGCAGAATTCACTTCGCCAGCAATTTAATGACTTAAATCTTGACTTTTTTGAGAAAATAAAATTAATAAAATACTTAAACTAACTTGTTTTGAATGTACATCAAACAATACAATTTATAAATTAAGCAAATTTTAAATTATATCAATATGCATGCGCAGAAAGTCATTTCGGGAACGCGTCCGAATGTACAATCTTCAACAACAAATCCAAAATAATATTGAAAAATGTAAGCTATTTAACATCTACCCTTATTAAAATATACCGTATTTTTATACAAAATCTAGTTTTTGGAAAAGATTCTAAAAAAATATTTATTTTTTATTATAAAAATGCAAAAATAGTTTGTCCGGTAGCGCACAAATCATTTCAGTGAACGCATCTATAATCAAACAAAAATAATTTTATGAGAATTCATCCTGAAGGTGACAAACGTCATTAGTGGAAGAAAACAATAACAAAGCTGGCTATCAGTGAATTTATTGTGAAATAAATTATATCTAAGTGGTAAGTACCTTTTCAATTCATTATTTGTAGAACGTACATAAATAGTGCGTCAATTCGGGAACGTGTTTATCACTTTTAATTATTAATTAAATTCTTTTTTACCACAGGAAATAACAAGGTAGCCTCAAATATTTTACTATTAACAAAGTCAAGTTACATTTAAAATAGTCGTTTTATTATTAAAGCCCGCGCTTATTTGAAATCGTCATTCCGGGAACGGTCATTTCGGGAACGTTCCCGGGCATGATGCCACGTTCTCGGAATGATGATTATTGTTTCCAACAGCGATGCACGTACAATTTTTATTAATTTATTTTACAATTAAGTTGTTTTTATTAATAACATTATAGGGATTCCTGGTAAAGAAAAAAATATTTAAAAAACCTAAAAAAAAACAACAAAAAAACTTAAGAGGGATAGCGCAGCTTATTTGTGCCAAAGAGAAAAGGCGAATGCTAGAAAAAGAAATTTGATGACTGAAGAACAGAATGAAATTAAAAAGAGCTAAGGACAGGGAATATTATAAGAAGAAAAAGGCAGAAAATAAATTGAAGAAAATTGCTGATATGACCAACGAGAGAAGCGAAAGCAGAGAAAAAATTGAAAAAATGCATCAAAAAAATGCAGAGAGAAGAAAAAGATTTTATATAAATTGCTTTATTTGAAGATATTTCGGTTATATAGCCTCAGAATTCGTCGATTTGTTCAAAACCTCTATTATGGAAGTAAAGGTAATCCCAGAAGACGAAGTTATTGAGGAAAAAAACAACATAACAAATCCTTTGGGTGCTATTCCAGGCATAATGGAAATCACAAAAATATATTGGCAATATTACAAAAAAATATAGAATTCTGTGCGCTGTCCTGTCATAGTTTGTTAATATACACATTTTGCGACAGTTTAAGCTAAGAATTACCATTATAGCTAACAATTTTTTTTGTCATAAAACCAATCTTGAAATTCGCAACCTTGGTGATTTTGAGTCATTTACAGTTACTTATCAATGTTAATTGTCTTAAATAAGTAATGTAAATAATTTACAACTTTGCTTATAAAAAAAATTTGCTCGATAGGGATTTTCTTAATCAAAAATATATTTTAAGATAATTATCATTCAAATGTCAACAAAATTATTTAAATTATTGATAATTTATTAAAACATTGCAGATAATGTTATCATTGACCTTTTGGTCATAATATAAATTGGTCTAAAAATTGTACCTTACTCATAAGATACCGGCAGATATAAAGAAACTTAATGATGTTAGGGGAACGTGGGGTAGTTGAGAACACCAAACTTAAATACAATTAAATGCCTTAACTTGGGACAGTTTTGCACATTAACCTAAAATAACTAAGTACCCTTTATAAATTTAAAATAAAAATTAAAAAAATACCCAGATTCTGGAGGGCACTTAGGTTCTATATTTCCATAATTTGAATAATCAATATGACCATTTACTGTTTGAAAAAAAACAGTGTTTGTCCCAAGTTAAGGCCATAGAACCTAATTTAGGACAGCCTTGTTTTTCTCATATTTTCATTTTTAGAGCTCCTGTTTTTTACTTAGAACAGTGGAATGGCTTTGATGGGCTTTAATAAAAGCTTAGAATGAATTCCCAACCAAAAAGAAAATATGTTTTCAGATTAAAATCAAAAATCTGAAAATATATTTTTTAAATAGTCCAAATATTTTATGTTTTAGTTTTTGACGATTTCACAACTTCTGAATGATGATAATGATAGAAAGAATGAATGAATGAGAGAAAGAAAGAATGATAATAAAACAATGTTATTCAATCACAAACACAAAGTATAGAATCACAGAAAAAAAAACAAAAGATCAATATAGTGAAATGACCAATTTTTTTGGATTTTTACAAAACCTCTTCCACAGTTCCAAACACATTCATTCACTCTGAAATCAACTTTTTTTGAAATCACCAAACTAAACTGATAAGTAAGCATAGGGCCATCCATAAACCATGTAACACACTCTACCAGCGGGGAAAAGGGTATTCTCTAGTATTTTGTAGGTACGGTTAAAGGATATAATATTAGGCAGTCTATACGGCGTTACATAGTAGGGGGGAAGGGGTTAAAAAGTACGAAAAATGGGTTACGTGGTCTATGGATGACCCCCATGACTAAGAAGTAACAGCACATAGCCGCAGTGCTACCAACATCACTAATCATCAAATTTCTTAAGTGTCCCAAGTTAGAGCAGCGTCCCAAGATAGGGCACTTGTCTGTTCTATTAATTGATAAAACAAAATTACAAATATACAATATATAACACTTTTTCTGTAACATTTACAATGTTAACTGAAATCAAAATTCTTTAAAATGAACATAAAAAATCACAATAATAAAACACAGAAAATAAAATCATATTGCCTCATGTATATATACTCATTTACTCGATACCGTGTGGGGTAATTGAGATCAATCTACAGAGGAAATAGAAACTTAATTGGGTAGTGATATAATTAAATGTTAAATAATTGCTTGCACACATCGATATCGAGTTTTGTATGAGCCATTATTCCCGGAAATGAGTGAACTGCATGTTAAATAATATTTAAAAAATTAATTTAAGTGATATAGGCTTCTCGTGATATGTTCTTTAGATGGTGCCTATGTCGCCTTTAAAAAATCCAGCACAGATAGTTCTGATTTTTTAAAATAGTTATTTTAACTATGACCATTAGCGACCTATGAATTCGAAAACCCAAGATATATTTTGGGTTTCTATTGAGATTCGAACCTAGGACCACTATCATATATACTATAGAGTGATAAACTAATAAACGATGCCACTAAGTGACTAAGGTCTCCTTTAAGAAACAAAATCTGACGCAAGTAACTAAAAAAAAAACAAACACCTTATGGCTTAGCTATTGCAAGTAGCTAGACAATTTCCGAGAATTTCATCACCAGTATAAGGTAATGCCGACAATTGAGTTTTTATAACTCATCATTTGGTACGTAAAATTTTTTTAATATTGCATGATTATCTAAAATGTAGGTATATCTCAGAATTCCATATTTTTTCCACATAGATAATGATAAAACTTAGATTCAATATCTCAATACCTATTGAACTGTTGAGATTTAAATGTATTAATAGCTGACATAACTTAGAATTTAAATTTAAACAACAATTCTTATTTATAACAACTGATATCCAAAATATAAAATCGTTTTAATTTAGTAACTGAATGGTTGAAGTTTAAACAGTGTTTTTTAATATTTCATGCAACTTATTTTGAATCGAATTCATTATAGTTTATGACACATTACATACAAGTGTTTTAAAATGTTTCAAATATTGTTACTAAGCGTAATCCTAATTATTATTTACTCCTACATTTGGACACCCTTAATTTATTGGAAGAATCGTAATGTTCCATATATCACACCAGCTCCTATATTGGGAAGTTTTTACAAAGTTTATTTAGCACGTGAAACATTAGCCGATACTGTGATGCATCTATATAATGAAAAACCAAACGCAAGGTAATTGATAAAATGTATCTAAAGTCTAAACAAATGAATATGAAAACTATTTTCTTCCTATTTTTAGTATTATTGGACTATTTCAATTTAGTAAACCTTCACTGATGATTCGTGATCCAAATATTTTGAAACAAATTACAATCAATGATTTCGATTATTTCACAGACCATGTAGAAAAATTATTTATTGAAAAAATAGATCCAGTCTTGGGAAAAATGTTGTTTGCGTTAAAGGGTTAATATTGTATTTTTTATTATGCGTGAATTATGCTCAAAATCCCGACACTTATAATTCTAACTTTCATAATTCTAACATTCTAAAGTTCCAACAAAACCTTGGTTTCGCAGCCAAAATTGCGACAGCCCAAAATTCAGACTCTTTAAAATCTGTATTTGTTATGATAGTATTATCAACTTAACAATGACTTAATAGTAGGTAACACTAACTTTTTTCAAATTACATTTTCGGGGTTTCGGTCTTTTACTAACGTTTCAAAAAAATTGAATATTATTGTTTTTTCTTCTTATTTTCGTATTAATTATTACCTAACGATATTAAAACATTTAAAAAAAAATCAATTTCACCGAAATATCACGTTAAATATATTTATCGATATATGTATCGATATTTGGTGGGCTATTGGGCTTTTGGACTAAAAAAATTGGCGGATTAAATTACTTGTGGGCCCTCGGCAGCAAAATTAAAATGGGCTCTCTATTATTTTTAACCAATTTAAGTTGATAAATTTACCAACATAAGTACTTATACTTACGTAGAGATTTTTCATTTTAAGTGTTTTTTTTTTAACTAATATTAAGGTATATATATATACATATATATAATGAAAAAAAATTACGATTGTATTTTAAAGTATTTTTAAATAATATCTTATTCGGCGATTTCGGCCATAACTCTGATGTGGTAATGTAAACAAAAACAAAAACAAAAACAAAAATCACATAATTTAAACTGTGAATTTGTGATATATTTTTTTTTTTTTTTTGGGTGTTTTAAGTCGTTTTAACAGCTAAGGTCATATCGCGACTGTCTAAACACAGAAACTTTCTGTTGGTCAAGTATATCTTAGGTCTAGAATCTTAAGTCTAGGATTCAATGGGAATCGAACCCAGAACCACTTGACGCATGAAGTGAAGAGAACTAATGCTCTTGTCACTGCGCCAATAGATGGCCCTTGATATATTTTGTTTTATTTTATTTTGGTATATTACTTTGTGAAGGAAATATTTGTATATGGGCTTCGATGGGCTCCGCGGATTGGTGGGCCTAGGGTGGCCGCCCAGTCCACCCACCACTTAATCCGCCACTGATGTATGATTATGGGTTGTTGGAATTTTGATGTAAATTCGGTTAACAAACTTTGGTATAAACCAAAGTGTAGATAAATATTATGTATTGTATAATTTAGATTTAAACATACTGTTCTACAAAATTATAATTTTGACACGACTATTTCTTAAACAACGATTTTAGGACGACGATGGAGAGAAATGCGGTCTACATTAAGTCCTGCATTTACTGGAAGCAAAATGCGTAATATGTTTGGAATAATTGAGGATTGTGCAGTTCAATTTGTCGATTATCTTAATGAAGAGTTTGAGAAACAAAATGTTGATATTTTAGAACTTGAATTCAAAGATTTATTTACTCGATTCACAAACGATGTGATTGCAACAACTGCGTTTGGTTTTCAATGCAACTCTTTTAAAGATAAGGAAAATATATTTTTCCGAATGGGACAAAAAGCTACTGATATAAAACCTTGGAAAATGGCACTGGTTAACATACTACCCAAATTAATGATAGTAACAACAAATCGGCTATAAATGATATATTTCGTATTGTAAAATATTATAATAACATTTTTAGTTTCTTCAAGTTCACTTGGTATCCGATAAAATTATTAAATATTTCGGAACGTTAATTCATGAAAATTTAAAGAAACGAGAAAAAGAACATATATACAGACCTGATATGCTGCATTTAATGCTGCAAGCTCGAAGAGGCCAGTTAACGTACGAAACAGAAAGTTGCCAATCGACTTTTGCTGGTGCCGAGGAAAAAGGTTTGGGAAGATCAAATCATCCAATTGGTATTTAAAAAAAAATATATTTCAGTCGTTGAATTTTTAAATAAAAATATTTTCTTAGTTCTTTCGGATGACGATATAACGGCACAGGCTTTGATCTTTTTCCTGGCTGGTTTCGAAACGATTTCTAGAGGACTTTGTTTCACTGTTTACGAACTAGCTTTAAATCCTCATATTCAAAAACGGTTACAGCAAGAATTAGATTCAGTTGAGGGAGAGGTAACCTACGATAAAATTATGAAATTGAAATATTTGGATATGCTTATATCAGGTATCACCTATTTACCTGCAAGTTTTATGATATACTCTTTTTTGATCAATTAATTCAGAAAAACTATAAATAGATAAACAATTATTTCAAAAAAATAATGGAATTTAATTGTTTTAGAGACTTTAAGAAAGTGGCCACCAATTCTTATGACTGACCGTATAAGTACTAAGCTGTACACTTTTGAGATGGATGATATTAAAATAAATATAGATACTGGAATGCCATTTATAATTCCGATATATGCAATCCACCGCGATTCAAAATTTTATGAATGTCCAGAAAAATATGATCCGGAACGATTTAGTGATGATAATAAGCCTAAGATTCTTCCTGGAACTTATTTGCCATTTGGTTTAGGACCAAGAAATTGCATAGGTAAATGTTGTGATGATTTTTATTGACCACGTCAAGTTTTTTGAAAACTTAAGTTACCATGAAGAGAAGGTAGTAAAATAACAAAAAAATGAAGAGATAATAAAAACCCATTTATTCGAAAAAAATTCCTTTAAATATAATTTTCATGGTTATGATAAAATATATAATTTATTTATACCCCATAGAATATTTTCATGCTAAAGTTTTTGGAATCTAATTAACATGATCTATTTTGTAATTAATTTCTGAGTAATAATTCCACGAAATAAATTACATTTTTTAACTAGAGATAACTCCTTGACAGTAGTTCTTGATAAAATAGCGTAAATGTCTTTATAATCTATCAAATTGAAGAGAATTTGTCAATTATTTTTCTAATACAGTATAAAACTTAAATTACAAAAAATAGTCTATAAGAGATCTTTTTTCAAGGCAAGGAACATTTTTTTTGTGTTGTTCGTCTTACAATTACTAAAATATATGCTACGCATTAAAAAACTTTCTTTTACATGAAACTAGCTGTTAGTTAAAAAAAGATAAATAAAGCCCACGGGGGGTTAAAAAATTTAATTAAATTAAAAGTACATAAATAATGTAAAAATAGTTATTCTAACAGAACTAAGTATTTATACGTACGTATACAGCCTACATATACGTATATGAACTCCCTCCCTGTACCTCAGAACCTTCCTTGATTCAATTTTCCCAGGAAAAAGTTTCAATTAAATGTGGTGGGCTTTGAGTTTGATGAGTCTAATAACCATAACAAGTTTAAGGAAAATCTTTGAAGCGATGCAACTAGATGAAATAAAAAAAAAATAAACTCCAAAATTGGAATTGGTGAATTTTGGATAAAGCTTTTATACGATATCGCTGTTACAGAGATACCCCCTTTTTTGTAAAAACCACTGTTTTGAACTCAGGGGACCTCAAAACGTGTATTTCCGGTAAAAACTCGTAATCGAAACTTACTCGATTACAATAGGTACTGCCTTTACTCTATGGTCCTAAAAGGAGTTAAAACTGTTAGCACAAAAAGATTTTTTTTTCAAATCCATAAACAACTATAAAAAAAAATTTACTTTATAAAAATCATACAAAAGTTCAGGATTTTTAATGGCCCATTTTTGTGACTAATTTATTAAAATTACACAATTAATTGAATTATTATTATTTTTGGATAATTTCCTTTTAAATAAAATTAATTATTTAAATTTAACTCATTAATATATTCATTATATAATAATTCATTAAACCATATTCATTGTGTTTCTTCTTTGAACTGTTTTAGGTGCTCGCTTTGCTTGGATGGAATTAAAAATTGTACTTTATTGTCTATTTAAAAATTTTGATGTGATTGTGACAAAGAAAACGGCAATTCCATTAGTTTTTAAAAGTTCAAGGTATACACCGGTAGACGGATTTTGGCTTGGATTAAAAAAACGTAATTAATGAATATACATATATCTATCATTGATTTATTTTATCATTTCAAATAAACATTTATAAAGATAACCTAGTTATTATAACCTAATCTATCCTCTAATTTCAATACTTATTGTATTTTTTTTTTGAAAATAATTTGGTAAACAACCATTACATAATAGTAACAAAATTATAAGAGACTCCCTTCTATCCGAAATTATCCAAAACTTTTATATCGGATTCGGTAACGGAAAGATTTTTATTTCAGATATCCCATAGCTTTGGTTATTGTTACTGAGTTTTTTAACCCTTGCTAAGTGTTACGAAAGATAAATGGGACCAATTAATTCAGTAGAGTATTCGGTTCAGTAAACATGAAACCGAGTAATACGCGGTATTCAGTTAATCGGTAAAGCCGTATTCAGCACGTTTCTAATCTAGACACGCGGTAGCGTATCAAGCCAAGTTCAAGCTAACAGAATTGGCGAGCACCACTGTGTGTAAAATTATACACGAACCATTTGGAGTCATTTTTCACCTCCTCATAGATCAAAAATTATTCCACATAAACCTGCCAAAGGCTCATTTATTGAGACTTACACATATATATGTGCTCCGAATTTCATAAACACACCTCAAACGGTTATTTAGATATTAACGTCCAAAAATCGTCATTTTTATCACTGACTGACCTATGGTTCAAAATTATAACCCAGTTCAAGATGATCTAGAAAGTTAAAACTTGGCATCCAGATAGGTTTGAGATTCTAATGTGCTTAGATTTAATTTAATTAAATATTTTCGATATCAATCTTATAACAATGAATTTTATCGTATTTATCAAATTATTTCATTAGTTTGAAAATGTTCATTAACTAAGCAAACTAATTTACGTATCTAAAATTTACCTCTAATAGATTTGTTCCGTACATTATGTACGGAAAAATAATAATTGTACTTATACTATGAAGGCTATGACGCCATGACAATAAAACAATATAGCTAATTAATGTAAAATAAATAACAGAATAACAAAACAGTTTGGAGTCAACCGCGAACATGAAAGGACATAAATCCAGAATTGGGACTTATCGAATATAGTAATGATCCATAGAGGAATGTTTCTCCATATACAAAAGAACGTGATATTCTTTATCTATTTTACATTAATTCGCTATATTGTTTTATTGTTATAGCGTCATAGCCTTCATAGTATAAGTTCAGATATTATCCCCCTTTTTGGTTCCATAGCCATTATCAAATTGCGGGCACGCGTAAACCATACTACCGCCTAGCATCACAATCCAAGTATACCCAGTTACAACAAATAAGATATTTGTTTTACAAATCAATTGACATATTATCGTATTGAATTCAATAGCAAATAGTTATAAGCGAGCGTTAAATCTATATATTAATACGTGAAGCAAAAATTTTAAATCCCTTTTACCGAATATTATACGAACGGAGGAGTATGAAATTTGGCACAATTGAAGTTTATATGAGGAAGTTGCGTTTTGAGATAATATTTTTTTATAATAATGCTTCAAAATACCTTAAATTAATGAAAAAAGACGTCACACACACTACCACGCGTTTGACACACACAGACACACAATACACACAAATATGTAGATTTTTAAACTCAGTTGTTCAGTTTGACCACAAACTTCAACCATATTCCAAATGTCGTTATTTAAACAAAATATTGTGAGAGGAATTTAAATTTTAAAATTATAATTATTGAAATTGAAGGAAACAAATTTAACCAATTATTTGATTATTGAGTAATATTATTAAAAATATATTTAAAAGATACGTATAACTTCAAATACACAACGTTTCAACCATTTTATTTGGTCTTCATCAGGTGTTTCTTGATTATTATATAACGTATAAATAATTCATACTATATTCTTTTGGCAAAATCATTCAAATAAATTACACAAAAAATTAATTTAGGTAGGTAGGTACTATTTGAAAAAAAAAGCTTAGCTTAATTCAAAGTTTTAAACAGGACTTATGCAGCCTATTTCAATTTTTTTATCTTTGGCTTTTAAATGAAAAAATCTAAACATAAAGGTACTTTTGTTTTACTTTTGAACGTAGGAAACTCACTTGAAATTACTTCTGATGTTTTATAGTCATATTTTTTTTTGTTTGTCTAAAAAATATTTCAGAATACTGTAATTTGAATTGACATACAACATTATAAAAAGAAAAATATCTGCTGCGTGGCGTCACAGTACTTTCTTTTACTTTCATTTATGAAACTCGCTGTTGGTTAAAAGAAATATATAAGCACCTTATAACTATACATAGCAGAACTATATGCATACAAGTATACAACATATATGTATGTATTTATGAATTCCCAACCTTCACCCCAGAACCGTCCTTAATCGAATTTTCCCAAGAAAAAGTTTCAAATAAAAGTTTTAGCCATTAATAAGTCTAAGAACTATCATAAGCTTAAAGAAAATCTTTGCAACCGTTTTAAAAAAAATTTTAAAAAGCTCAAAAACTCCGAGAATAAAGTGGAGCTTTCGGTTAACCGATTTCAACTAAAAGCTTCACGGCAAAACAAGGTATAATATGAAGGAAAATTTCCAAGTTTGGTGAAATTCGGAAAAGCGTTCGATACGATATGGCTGTCACACACAGGCACACACAGACATGTTTCTAAAAACTACTTTTTTGGACTCAGGGGACCTCAAAACATGTATGATATGAACGAATTGATATTTAGTTTTGAAATTTTTAGAGAATATTTTGAAATAATTTTGTAAAAGATTTATGGAAGAAAAAAAATACATATTTTGAAACCTCTACACCTATTTCCTTCCTTAACTTAAAATAAATATTTTCAATCATTATATGATGCACTTTCTTTAAATGAACTTTGAAGAAAAAATTAGTCAAAAAATTATTTTCCAAACATTCGCAAATGCAATTCGTTATCTGCTGTAGTTAGCTTAGTAACTAAAGTTTTTGAGGCAGTTACAAGTGAAGTGTACTCTTAGGTATGTAAAAATTGTAACAAATTATGGTCGAATTTCGACCACTGGGCGACCTCTAGTATAAGCATAAATAGATAAAGAATAACACGTTCTTTTGTATATGGAGAAACATTCCTTTGTGAATTATTATTATATTCGATCAGTTCCAATTCTGGGATTATGTCCTTTCATGTTCGCGGTTGGCTCCAAACTGTTTTGTTATATATTCTATTACTAGCTGATCCCGCTCGCTTCGCTGGACATAGCTAAATTGAACTAATTAGTTAATAAAATCTATCATTGCAAAAAAGAAAATAGTTATTTTAGTTATCTTGGAATAAAAAGATAAAGTTATACTTCAGGAATCGTAAATTTTCCCTTATAACAAATATCTTCTTATTTTTACCTGCCTAGAAATCTCACTATTTGCAGTTCAGTCATCGTTCAATGGATTTTTACCCGTATTTTACTTTTGACATACTTTGATCTCCCTAGAAATTACACCCGTCAATAAGTTAATTTTTATTTAATTCCAATTCATCCCTCTGTAACTCTGTATTTTTTCCTCTATTAATCGAACTCCTAACGGCTTCACCGCTCTTAGTCACACTCCTAATCGGGATCACTTAAGTCGAACTGTCTGTTTTGGTTATTTATTCTTAAAAATTATCATCACTATTTAAATTGAAATTTGATTAACAGATGTTAAAAATTGATTGAGGCTGTGAAACTACCAGTTGCACCTTTTCTTGAGATTAAGATACTAAGAATGGCACATTTTTGTTACTTTTTAGCACACTATTATCTCCAACATAAACATTATTGCTGTACGTTGATTCGCTAAATTCAATCAAAGCATCATAATGACCCTCGTTAAAATTTCCCGTAAACCGTAGTCTTTCCACACCTTTTGTTAGTTCTCCAATAGAAGCCATGAGGCAACTACTTTGAAATACTTTAAATTAATAAGAAAATAAATCTCCAGCTGCCATAACTTCACTAATGGATCCGTATGTGTCATGCTTAAACATTCAGCGCGGCAGTGAAGCCAGATCGTGGGATTTCTTTACCCCCACTTAGCAGCACAAACGTCATGAATTGAGGAGAAAAATGTCCCTTCCATATTCCAAGGCCTCAAGGCCATTGAAACATGGCCATCATCCAAAGCTCGGGCCAATGCTCGCACAATGGTTAACCAAGGCTCGGCCGATGCTCCCGCCAAGGCTCGGCCGAGGCTCGCGCCAAGGCTCGGAACACTGGCATAACGACTGGCCAAACACTTTTTATCCAAACACTTTGATATAACATTAAATTTTGTAAGTCTTATTAAAATAATAACAAAATTGTTTTTAAAATTTATAAATGTTTTTCTTAAATTTTTGTTCTGTATTTTAAAAGTAGCTCAAACGCAATCAAACTACACTTAATGATCAGTTGACATTAAAACACCCTGAATGATATATCATTTCTTGTTTTGGTACAATAAAATCAAACCATCGCGCCAGGCCTCGGCTGAGCCTTGGGCCAATGGTCAATTCACAAGGCTCGGCCGAGCCTTGGGCCAATGGTCATCCCAAGGCTCGGCAAATGACAACTGGCCCCAGGCTCGGCCGAGCCTTGGGCCAATTGTAACCTTCCAAGGCTCGGCAAATGACAACTGGCCCAAGGCTTGGCCAATTGTCAGCATTAGCGATTCCTTCCTGGGGTATATCGTGTATACGACTTAGAAATATATTAAAATAAAAACTGTTTTCGCAAATAAAAAAGATTTCGTGGATCTAAATTGTGAATATAATATGTTAATATCTGCATTTGAACTAATTAAATATAAATAAATTTTTATAATTATTCGGTGGTTAATATTTTAAGAACATTTATCTCTTTTATTTGTATGTGTTTTTTTTTTTTTAATTATTGTGAACTATTCTATAATTTACATAATTATATCATTATTAAGTTAATTTAGTATTGAGATCGATGACGCATGAGTGGTGTGGTACTCAGCAGTAGTCCTACCCTACTTGCATGTAATTTTAATCTTGAATGACAAACAGTGACGGAACAACAAATTTTAGGCCCCCCCGCAAAAAAATTAGATCGGCCCCCAATCTTATATGAATTTTTGCTTTTCGTATCTAGCGTCCCATATTTTAATTTAGTACCGATTTTCTTGCGAAAGGTCCTTCTTAAAAGGCCTTTGAGGTCTAAAAGAGTTAGCAGATATTATCATTTTTTTCATATCAGGTGTAATATTTTGTTTTGAAAATTAGCATTGTCCGTTAAGAATAACGACAGTTTCTTAATATCCTTATTTGTAACATCTAGGTCGAAATCCATGGTATTTTCATCGTTATTCAAATCAATTGCCGTACTGCTTCTTCTATCAACATGTTTAAATTGCCCTTCATCTCTAGGTGTAGTACCTTGATTTTTTAGTTTTATTTCAGTTGCATTCTTTTTTTAGCAATAAACTTGTTCAAATACCTGTTTATTTTTAGAAGTAATTTGATTTTCTGCGATCGTAGCAAACGACTTATGAAAACGGGATAGTTTTGGTATTTTTGATAATCGTTCCTGTTCCTTTTTCAATTTTTCTTTTTCACTGCACCCTCTCTGCAGCACCAGCAGTACTAAATTTATCAACATTTTCGGGCCCCCCGCGTCGCGGGGTCTACCGATATGGTAGTTCCACCACTGATGACAATTAATATAGTATAGCTATAATACCATATTCCAATCAAATGATGTTTTGGTCGGTAAAACAATACAGAAGCTTACAGAAGTATATTTATTCCGTGGTGCTGAATCTAAATTTCCAATTTTTCTACTTTCCACAGATATATGTCTTCCTAAAGAAAATCTCGAGAAACACGAACTTTTCGACCTTTCTCCAAAAAGGCATAAAATTTTGCATTTTCCGAAAATGATGATTCTGCACAAGAATATTAAATTTCCAACGAAAACACTTCTTGCAACAATTTTTTGTGTTGAATGGTTTGACTACTAGAGCACGTTGAAAAATATTAAAATATCTTACTTTTTGGGATATCCATTTTTTGTTTGTTTGTAATACTTATCAAAATTATGATTTTAATCACAAAAAAATCTCTATCATGCTTATAACATATTAAATTCTCTCTGAATTCAAACCTTAATCACTTATTTTGACCATATTTTGTAGTTTCTAGAGCGCATTTAATTTTATGCCATATAAAGCACAAGCGATAATAGCAGCTAATAGTCCAACCAAATGGTGATTTTAGTCAGGAAAAAAATACAGAAGTATTTTTTACCCGTTTATTATGTTTCCCGGGATGTTAAATCCGAATTTCACATTTGCCACTTCCCACGCTTCACAAAGAAAATCGTCAGAAACGGGAAATTTTCTGAATTTTCCTTATTTTTTAGCCAAAAAGTGATAAAGTTTTACACTTTTCGAAATAAACTACAAAACGCAAAAACAAAGTGCATTAAATTTTCTACAAAAATACTTATTACACTAATTTTCTTAGTTTATTAGTTTGCCGCCAAAACGCAGGGAAAAAAGGGTCCCGATATCGTAACTAAATATGTAGTTTTAACTAATCCATTCAACTATGAAATTTTTTTTAAAAGTTTTTTATAAAAACTTAATATTCTTGCGCAGAATCATCATCCTCGTAATTGCATTATTTAATTACTTCTTGGAAAAAGGTCGACCATTTAATATTTTTCGCGATTTTCTTTGTGAAGTCATATTTGTGAAAAGTAGTAAAGTTGAAATTCGGTTTCATCACTCCGACAAACATATGGTATACTTACAACGAGTGAAAAAAAGATACTGTATTTTTTTCCAAAAACTAGCACCTCCGAACACGATTTGACTGCACAAATAAAAATGTTAGTTACCAAAGGGCCTTAAAATGTTTCAAATATTGCTATTAATCGCAATCATAATATTTATTTATAACTACATTTGGATACCGTTAACTTATTGGAAGAATCGTAATGTTCCATATATCACACCGGCCCCTGTACTGGGAAGTTTTTACAATGTTTTTTTAAATCGTGCTTCAATAGCCGAGACTGTGCAGTATCTTTACAAAGAAAAACCAAATGCTGGGTAATTTATTAACTCTATGTAAACTATAAACATAAAAAATATTTTAATTATTTTGCTACCATTTGCAGTATTGTTGGAATATTTCAATTTACTACGCCATGCCTACTGGCGTAGGCATGGCGTAGTATTCAATGTTCGTGATTCAAATGTTCTGAGGCAGATAACAGTCAGCGATTTCAATCATTTTACTGATCATGTACAGAGATTTTTCATCGAAAAAACAGACCCCGTCCTAGGGAAAGTATTGGTTGCGTTAAAAGGTACATAAATATTTTTTCCAGGAATCATGTATCAGGTACCTATGGTATTTTCTCAACCGCACTTAAAAAGTTTTGGTAGTTCAAACAACAGTGAAATAAGTCATAAAAATATAAAAACTAATTAAATATTTTGACAATTTTTTTTATTTAATAAAAAAATAATCCTAGGCGTATAAAACTTACAACGGAACAATTAAATATACGTCGAGCTTAAAAGTAGACATGCCAAGAAGGATGAATTTAAAAAAGTGCAAAATAGAAAGCGAAACTTAGAATTGCCAACAAACTCAGCCAATAAACAAACAAAAAACTAAACCGTGGAATAAAGTTTTCAAACAGGTACCAACTACTTTCTGACAAGGAATATAACGATACCACTTCATATGAAATAGTATTTAACAGCTCCAATATATAACTTATATTTTTACACAACGCATAAGATTATAAAAAAAATATAGAATGATCTAAATACCATAATAAAAGGTAAATTTACCACGGCAGTCAAAGAAGACAAACTTAAAATCATAATCTGGCAATAATTGAAAATAATTTAATTTACCATACGTTCTGTCTTCCTACCAAAAAAAGTATATCAGTGCCAAAAAACGTACCACTAACATTAACAGAAAAGGATATAGAAGAGGAACTGGGAGAATTCCCTGTATTAAAAAGGATTACCAGACCCCTAAACAGGGAAAAAACCATCCCAATATGTGCGGTAGAATTGAAAAAAAAAAAACAAATAGAGCATACGATATTTTTAAGGCGCAAGATATCAAAAACGCCTTAGTCACGATTGAACTACGACGACGCCCAAAAAATATCCCACAGTGCATTTTAACTGCCAACGATACGGGCACACAAAAAACTTCTGTCGATTACAACCTCGCTGCGTCAAATGTACATATAACCATCATTTTAGTAAATATGCACAAAAATGTGGAAATTGAGGAAACAATCACCCTGCTAGTTACCGAGGATGTACTCACTAAAAAAGTTAAAACAAAAAATTGTTACAAACAGACGACAACATTCCAAGCAACTACAAAGTCAAATACCAAGTCCCTTTTCTAAAACCGCGTTTACACGAGTCAACTTTAGTTGAATGAAAAACCTAGTGTGTTGATGTAGATGATCAACTTTTTAGTGGATCAACAAAAGTTTGACTCGCAAGTCAAACTTTTGTCGTTCAAGCGATAAGTAATATTCGAGTTTTACCAGGTGTGGTACCTAAATCATGGTTCCATGCGTGAACCCTTCAGATTGAATAGGCTGGTCAGTTTGCTTTCTACTTTGTTGGTATTATTGGATATTCTAGATTGTGGTTTATGTTTTAATTGAATAATTACACAGTTTTAAAATATAGCAAATTATATTTTATTGAGGAGCTTCGAATGATATGTCCTTACACGTTGAGGATGTCTTATGCGTCTTAATTTACATTTAATTTATATTTTGGAGCTCTGGTTACCCATAATAAAAATCATACTTAGAGCATTTATGACTCTAATTGTAACTTCGATTATTGTTACCTTTACTTCTACAAGTAATAAAATAAATTCCTTTTGCAAGGACAGCTATTTGAAATAATAATAATTGTTTGCAGTTGTTCTTGTTAACATAACTGTTATAGGTAGTATGCATCACTTCTCGCACCGCTACTCCCAAAGCCATTGTAAGCATTGAAACGATTTGATCGATTTCAGTTAAAACGTCTGAACCAATACTGATTCGAGCCACATTCAACTTTTGTCGATCAACTAAAATCGGTCCACTAAACTTAACTCGTGTGAACGCGCCATAACTTATTTAATCCTCTCTTCCAACAAAACCCAAATAAATACGCCAAGATATAAAAACAAGCACACAACGATACACAAGTAAACTCCCCAACTTTCCAAAACGTTGTAAACCAACCCCATGTAAATCCAAACCCTATACAACCCCTATACAACCCAAAAATTAAAAAAATTTAATTTATAAATTCTAAAAATAATTATTATGAATGTAGAAAATATTTTCTTTTTTAATTCGGCGCCCTGAAATTGTCCGAAAATTTTTTTTCGAAGAATTTGTTTGAAGTTATGTTTTTGTAATTTAATTATAATTTACTTTATCTTCAGGTTCTCGCTTTGCTTTGATGGAGTTGAAAACTGTATTTTTTTTGCTATTCAAAAATTTTGATGTGGTAGTTACAAAAAGGACGTCAATTCCTTTGGTGTTACAAAAGAAATTAACACAGTTTACATCAAAAGACGGATTTTGGCTTGGATTAAGGAAACGAAATCAATAAATATATTTTTATCTGCACCTAATTGAAGATTGCACATCAATAATGGGCTAAGTATGTTATTTTTAAAGGTATAACCCATCGAAATATGAAAGAAAAAGAAAAATCGCTTTTCTAAAAATTCCACAATAGGTGTGCCCCTTAAGAAAACGGTATTACATAATGGATTTATTATACTTAATATAAATTTGATTTTTTTACCATTTCAAAGAAATATTTCTATTTCTTTCCTGTAACTTAATATGTCTATGGTACTGTTTTATATAAAATGATATAACTTACTATTGTTAGATAACAATCTGGTTAATAAATATAAAATGAATGTTTGTTCAATGAGTTTATTAATTACACCTTTTTTTGTCCTTATAAGTAACTAATGTACTTACGGCTGTGTGAACCTTACACTCAACTTTCAAATTTTTGAAAAATTTTATTGTTTGGAAATCGTTAGTACCCGATGAGAGGTTTTCATTTACGCAATAACAATAAGTAATATAAAGTAAAGTTGTATTTATTATATTCTAATATGTACATTGAGGCTTTAACAATGGTACAACTGACTCTACTCATGGATTAAACTGGAATGAATATCTGTCCTTGAGTTCCATGGATTGAACACACACAGACACTAATACTTAGACACTGTATCCTTGGTCCACCGTGAAATCCAGAATTGTATAATACTCTCAGGGTATATCAGCCATATGGGGAATAGAGAAATGTTACACGTACGGTGCCCTTGAATACCTTTTCGGTTCTCATAGACTTCGTCACATTCCAACAGTACCCGTTTGTACTATTTTCCTTTTCGTTTGTACCCTTACAGTTTACGAGATAAAAGGAGCTCTTAAAAGAGCCTGCAACCAACTTTCATGGGTTAACCCACTTTTCTTTTTGTTTGTACCCTAATAGTTTTCGGCATACAATGAGCCCTTAAAAGGGCCCGCGTCCAATGTTCATGTATCGGCATAACACTTTTAAACATCAATATGAATTATGTAAATAAAGACAAATAAATGTATAAAAAACTATTTTTAAAAACTGGTCTTACTTCCAAAAAATAAATTTTATATTAGAAATTACGAAAAGAAAGATCCCTATATTCCAAATTGATACCAGTGGCGGATTCAGGGAAGGAGTCACAGTGGTCATGACCCGTCTGCAAGCTTTTTGCATTAAAAAAAAATAAATTAAGCTTATTATTTTTACAGAGTAAAAGATTAACTTCCTTTTTTGTAATGTGGTAGTTTAGGGGCCAGAAAATGATATAGATTACTTCTCATACCAGAATAATAAACGGTTCTCATGGAATAGCAAAACAAGTATGTATTCTATAAGAACCGTGTATTTAAAAGCAGTTTCATTAAAATCCACGAAATAGAGTCTTAACTCATTTTCCTTCATAAGATTTGATCTACTTTTTACTCAGGAGAGATGTACTATTCCCGAGGGATAGATATGTTTTTTGTTTATCACAAAGTTAAAGATTGATATGATTTTTGCAATGTGGTAGTTTGGGGGAGAATGATATAGCTTACTTTTAAGGCTAGAATAATGCATGGTTCCCATGGGATGGCAAAACAATTATATCTTACAGGAACCGTACATTTAAAAAGTTTCGGTGAAGTTTGTGAAATAGAATTTTAACGCATTTTCCTCCAATTTTATACGATAACAAAAGAAATCTCTACAAAGTTGAAATTATAAAATTGACAATTTTTGATGGAAAATAAATAATTAAATAATTATGAATTTCAATTTTACACCCGATAAAATTAATAATGAACTTTTTTTAAATATTTGAATTTTTTCATTGTTCATTGTCAAAGATATTAATTAGAAATATACGTCATAAAATAATAAACTAAATATTTCAAAATTCAACAATTACTTACCGGAACGAATTTTAATGAAGTTTTGCTAAAGAACAGGTAGCATTGCTACTAATATATTCTTTTAAGGGAACATCCATTAATTACGTGAGGCATTCAGGAGCCGATGGGGTCGAGTCGAGTCTCATCTAATCTTACTTTGGGGAAAGGGAAGGTCTCCCAAATATCACGTATTTTTTTGTTTTTAAAAATATTACATTATATTGCGGGTTGGGGAAATGATATATGCCAAATCTCATGATATCTTACCAGAGGGGAGGGGATGGGATTTCAAAAATTGCAAATAACGCCTCGCGCAATTAATGGATGCCCTCTGAAATAGCTATACGGTTTTAAATGACATTTGGTATGAAAGATTTTCAAATCCTAAAGGAAGGAATACAGTTACTTTTTTACTACAAATCGTATAGAAGCTTATGTGAGACAGCTAAAATCTCTTTCTTGAAAAGTAGTTTTACGAATTTTGATGAACTTTCTTTGGATCTAAAGTCTGAAAGTATCTATCATTTTTTTCTGTCAAAATAGATTAATTTTTATATTTCGCTATGAACGTAGGAAATCTTTTAATCAATCAGTTAAATTTAGATACTCTCAGCGAAGCGAGCGGGTATCAGTTAGTATTAAATAAAATATAATCTAAGACCAGTAAACTAGAATCTCAAAATTTTATGGTGGGTCATATCATCAAAATTCAACCTGCATGGAAAATTTGGTGATGATTGGAAAACGAGAAGATGTTCAAAAATGGGGTAATTACTTTAAACATACTTACAGAGACTTAAAATATAAGACCAGTGAAAAGGAAAAAAAAATCGTCTTTACCATAAAAGTTGCAGAAAAAAACTACTCCAAAGTTGGGGGTGAATTATCTATAGCTGCGAAAATACGAAAATCTAAATGGCTTGAAATTTTTCAAATCTGATTTTTGCATTCAATTGTAAATCATTTGTACCCGTCAAAAATATTTCTTTGTTTGTACATTAATATATATATATATATATATATATATAGATAATGAATTTTTGTAAATTAAATACGATCATTAAATTTAAACTCTACCCATTATTTTAGCTCAAATAATTTATAGAAACTATATCGTATATTAATAAAACTCTTTAGTATGAATATTATGAATTTTTATTAAATATATTATAAAATTTCATGAACTTTAAAAACAATTTTTGGATAGTTTAGATTAAAGTTTATTTAATATGCTTTACCTTTTGCGAAAGTGTTTATAAAATAAAAAAAACATATATAAAATGTCTTTCGCAATAAAAAGTATTCTAAATGTTGACTTAAATAATCAGTTATCGTCATACCCAATTTCATTAAAATTCATCTAGTGGTTTTCGCATGATGCGGTAACAACTAGACATACAGACAAACATAACTCAGTTTTAATTAAAAATAATCTTCAACAACAGAAAATAACTAAGTACGTTAAAAAGAAATTGAATCAAATGATGCGAATGACTTTTATTTAATAACTGATAAGTACTTAACTAAGTAAAGATTAAAACTGAAAATAAGTTTATTACATCAAGAAGTCATTAAAGTTATCATCTATCATTATTCATTACATTATAGTATTCAAATTAACAAATAAATCATTTAGTTGGTGCTTGTTGGTCATTTCGAGTTTCATAATGCTTTTTGAAATTTTTGTGTGTTTCATTTCTTCTTATATTTTTTATAAATATTGGTTAAACCTACATACATGGAAATCAAAAAATATTTCATATAAATTGCCGATACCACTTTTTGGTAACTTTTTTCCAAATTTTATTCAACAAGAAGCATTTGCTACGACAATCTTACGATTATATGAAACTGCAAAAGGGAACAAGTGAGTTTAATTTAGTTGAAAACATGTTCATGGCTAATGGGCTTATTCATTTCAAGAGTATTTGGTATTTTCACATACAATGGACCTGCGTTGATGATTTGTGATCCGGAGTTAATAAAAAAAATTGCAGTTAAGGATTTTGACCATTTCTTAGATCGAAGTGACATGTTTTTTAAGGAAAGTATAGATCCGATAGGTTCAAAAAATCTCTTTGCAATCAAAGGTAAATAATTTATAATTTTAAATTTTAAACACGCTAAAACTATTATGATCAATAGGAAATAAATGGAAAAATGTGAGAGCCTCATTAAGCCCAGCTTTCACAGGCAGCAAGATTCGTAGAATGTTTGAACTTATTAAGAAATGCGGGGAACAATTATCATCACATCTTAAAAAGATGTGTTTGAATAATTCAAACTGCAAAATCGAGTTGAAATCCTTATTTTTACGATTTACGAATGACTCAATTGCAACTACCGCTTTTGGAGTGCATTGCAATTCATTTGAAGACCCGAACAACATATTTAATACAATGGGTAAAGAAGCAGCATTCATTCCCATCTGGAGAGTTATCGTAACGAATTTCTTCCCTCAAATTGCTAAAGTAATAATTATTAATTTATAATCATAATAATATATTCTTCTATGTTCATTTATTGGGGCAGTGGTAAGAGCAATTGCTCTCTCCGTCAGTGGCACTGCGTTCGATCTCCGTCGAACCCATAGATATAAGATGTAAGACCTAAGATCAGTGATTCCCAAACTATGTGAGATTTTCAAAATATGTTTAAATTTGCTAGGGTTTTTGAGTATTATATTTATTTGAGTAAAATTTGTATCTACCAGAGTATAAGCCGTATAGTATAGTAAGTACAGTATAGTAAGCCGTAATCAGTAATGTATATTTTATATTAATCTAGTTGCATACACCAGATGCAACCAGATCAATACTGTCGGCTCGTGTAAACATTAATCAGCTTTTAAAAGGCCTAAAGCGGGCGAGCCGGCTATCTCGTTTCTTTTCATTCACTGAATATTTGCATTCTATTATTTCTGATTAAATTTTTTCATTTCTAAAAATTCATACATTGGTATAAGCAGGTGTGTAGCGAAAAATCTTGATTTCTGTTACTGTGTCGTGGGCTAAAAAAGTTTGGGAATCACTACCTAAGATTAAGATGACCTACAGAAATTTCCTGTGTATGTATGTAGATACAAAAATCCTTCTATCTCTTGCTTTTATGAAAGTTTTTTTACAGTTTGATTTATCTCATTTGCAAAACAAAAATTTTAATTGCTTCAGTAATTTAATTACTTCAAATGTATTCGAAGGTTTTAGGGATCAATGTGTTTTCAAGCAACACCGTTAATTATTTCGCCAGTTTAATCAAAGAAAATAAAGCAATCCGACTAAAAAATAATATATACCGACCAGATCTACTTCATTTATTGCTGCAAGCTCAAAGTGGAAAACTAAAGAATGATGAGGAAGTGAATGAGTCGGAAACATTTGGATATTTTGATAAATTGAAACATAATTTAGGTAATTTACCTATCTTCTTATCTTACATATTGTATAAGTAAATCCCTACATTATAAATTTTACCATTTCACTATTAAAATTTGCTTTTAAACAAACCACCTTTACCTGAAAAAAGTTCAGTAGCTATACAAGTATTTAGTAATTCTTCAATTAAAATAAGTAATTTACTTTAACTGCCTAAGTTATACAATCCGCATTTTCAATCATGGCAAAATTTAGAAAAAAACAAATATATGAATATGCGAAGTTAGTTTTTGTTCGTATATCTTAATTTTCACAATTAAATTGTGAATACACCTGCTGAAATTCTTCTTACTTTACAATGGTCAATAATTTGTAAGTCAATTATTATGATAAGCTTAGTTAAAGTAATACTCAATTGCTTTAAAATAATGCTTTTGAAGCGCTCCATGCAATTGTACTTAAATTAATTCTGACAGGACAAAGCTTTTGGCTGCTTTGTATATTTTTTTTGTTTCGAAGAGGGTCTGTTTCATTTTATCATTTAATTACCGGTAAAGATAATTTAATATATTTTTTTTCTTAGAGCTAACCGACGACGATATTATTGGAAATGCCTTCTTCTTCTTTTTTGCTGCATATGAAACCGTTTCGACTGCGTTGTGCTTTTCTGTATATGAGCTAGCTCTGAAACCCGAGATACAAACTAAATTACAACAAGAAATTGATCAAGTTTATTTCGATAACGAGGATAAAATTAGTTATGAGATTTTAAATAAAATGCCCTACCTCAACATGGTTGTTTCAGGTGTGTGTGATATACATAGATTAGTAGAGATGTTCTTTATAACACTTACTAATTTTCGCTTACAGAGACATTAAGAAAATGGCCTCCAGCTACTATTGTTGATCGTAAATGCGTACAACCGTATAAACTAGAAATCGAAACTGATAAATTTATCAACATCAGATTAGATGATGTATTGGCAATACCAATATTTGGACTTCATCGAGATGCTAGAATTTATGAAAATCCAGATAATTTCGATCCTGAACGTTTCAATGATGTCAATAAAGAGAAAATTAATCCATACACGTACTTACCATTTGGAATTGGTCCAAGAAACTGTATAGGTAAAATTGATAAAGTACATGATTGACTCTTAGACAAGAAAAGCTCATGGACTAAAAAAAAAACGAGAATTGATAAAATAAATTTTATTTTTTAATTGTAGGAGCCAGATTAGCATATCTTGAAATTAAAATTGCATTATGCTATTTGTTTCGCCATTTCAATATTCATACAACTGATAAAACACCAATTCCATTAGTATTGAACAAGCAAAACTTAAATTTAGATGCCGAAAAAGGATTTTGGGTTAGATTGGAAAAGAGGAACTAGTTGGTACCTATTTTTTTTGATTTCTGTTTGGATAATAAATAGCTGGTAAATAATTTGTTTATCTTTATTACGAAAATTAATTCAATTTTCAATCTAGTATATATTATTTAATTATAAAATATATTTTAACTTATGATTAATTCAAAAATTACATACGTATGTATGTAGCTTAACATACATTATATGTTAAGCTACATATGTCTATTGTCTAAGTAAGAGAAAATTGTTGAAACATAATAGTTAGTAAAATAAATGTAAAATAGTAAGTTAAAATTAAGTTAGACATGTGAAGTAAGAGTAAATAAATTATTATTTTTATATAATTTAGGATTTGTCATAAACGAGATAGTGAGTTGAGAGTTCTTTTCAATGGTTGAATTTGCATTTAATACTATTTTTAAGGAAAAAAAATACTCAGACTTTTAACTTAACTCAAGAACAATCAAAATAGTTAACAATATTACAACTTATTAATCAAGATATGAATTATTTTTTTGGAAATAGTGTAAGTCCATTTAATATATCATTGCAGTAAATATCAAGTTTGTATTAGAGTGCTTTAACTATAGATACATACATACATATTGGAAATAGGTTGTAAAATTTTGAAAGATTTTTATTTGAAACTGTTCATAGCTGATTGCATTATTGTTATTATTAACTTACTTTTTGTAAAAAATGTAACACAATCAACAAAAGAAAAAATAAACACAATATTAAAAAAGAAATTGTCTTTGGAGTTTGCATTTTCATAACTAAATTGTTTTCCCTGGATAAAGAAATAATCAAAATCGTTATTTGTTACAAATGAAGTTTTTGTTTGATTTTTACTTTTTTCGCAGTTAAAAATGAAAAGTTAAAGTTTTAAAATAAACGAACAATGAATCTTGTAACGGACATCCATAGAAAAAGATAGCTTATTCCAGATTGTTCGATCAAACCCATTCATTGTGTAACAATGGACAATGGTGTGGGAATATCGTACCGAACAATGGAGATTATTCTAGAAAGTGGACGGCGTTTTATTTAGAAGATTCTATAACCTGGAATAGATTACTTGAGCGAGTATTTAAGGGCGCGAAATGAGCTGGATTGAGTCGGTCTAAATAAATCAGTCAGTCTGTTAATAAGTCAGTGAACAGTAAAATAGTGCGAATTGTGATTCCGAGCGATTTAGTGCGAAAGTGATTTATATTTGTGATTTATGATGATTGTGATTTATTGTGATAAAGGATACAGTGAGTGTGAATAAAGCTTTTTGGTTATAAAAACGTTTGGTGATTATTTCCAAAGAATTAAGAGAACGTGATAACGTGAATCTCAATAAAGTTTTGAGAAATCCCGTTTCAATATATTTTAATAATCAAGGGATATGTATACGAAAGTAAAACTAGTACTATTTACTTTTTCAGCCTTAATCCCACTAAGAGTACCTAATACTTTTTAGCTGTGTTTAACATTTCTTATGTCCTCCTGACGTCAAAAACAGCGACAAAAAGTTATAAAAGAGTATTGTTTAATAATGGTACAATTGTGGTAATTTTTTAAATCTAAAACAATATTAGTTCTGACAAAGAAATAAAAGTGAAATATTTTTGCCAATATGTGATAAAATTGGAACAACAGTATCATTGGGATGTTAAATTTAGATTTTAAGGGTTGATACGAGAAATTTTATACTTACATAAAAAAGCATGAAAAACGTTTTTTTTAATAAATAAGTATGTAAGTAGGGGAGACCGGGGCAGGACGAAGCTCGAGGCAGGATGGGGAAAGTGTTTTTGTGCGTGACTGGTGATCACAACAGAGCCTAACAAATTGTCATTCGGGCGATGTTTGGTCACGTCACACGAGTCTGATCGGCTCGTCTTTGTCACTACTTGTTTTGGCTGCGTGGCGAGAAAAAACAGCTTTTTGGAGAATTTTTACCAAGTATTTGGTTTCTAAGAAGGTGTGCACAGAGGTAGATATCAGTGCTATTGTAAAATTTTAAGACGTACTTTTTGTAGTGGTGTAAGACTAATAAATTAAGATTGGATTTTTGCAGAATAATTTTTGTAGGTTGGAACCAGCCCTCTGTCACTTAGATACGAGAAAGGCTAAAAAAACATGACCGATTTCTACGGAAATCGGTGTTGTTATAAGAGTCATACGTCTCAAACAGCCCCCTACCACTTAAACTTATCAGAGTTATTATAATTATTATATAAAAATACTTATCATAACTATTCTCATATAATATCAATAATAATGAAAACATTTTAAAAAGTTTCATTTTAATAACTTGCCTGACGTGTAAAAAAATTATTTCTAACCTCCGACTTCCATAAATTCTTCGGTCTTCGTCAGTCTTTGTGGTCTTCTTCGTTCAACTCGTTAGCAACTAAATCGCAACTAGTGACTGTAAATCCAGTAAAAATGGTCACATTTTTGTAACATGGAGTTGTAGGGGGCTGGTTGGAACTGTTGTTACTTTTGCAAAATATGTCTAATGAGGCAAAAAGGTCGGGGCATAAAGGGACTGCAACAAATAAAGAAAAAAGTAAGAAAAATGAAAAGAAGACTAAAAAGAAACCTGAAAAAAACATTTGAATAAAAGGCACAAAAAAGAAACTGAAACGGAAAGTAGTTCATCCAAAGAAAAAAATGATGACTGTGCTTGCATTTATTGCGGGTACCTATACTCAGAGTCAAATCCGCCAACAAAAACTCAAAGTTCATGTTTATCTGTTAAATTCTTATTAAACATCATCAAAGTATAGTGTTGTATTAAAATTTTGGTTTGTAAATTAAAATGTTATAAACTATAGTCTACTGATTACTAGCCCTGTGACAATTTTTGTGTCTTATAAATATACATTCTTGATAAATTTTCTTAGTCTAAATAATACTTATTCAAAATTTAATTATGGCACATTATTATTTGTACTATATTTAATTCTACGCTTAAACAACCAAGAAATAATCAAACTTGAAATTAGTTTTTTGTTCGTACCTTAAACACCTTAAACATAGTTTGAAACAGAAATTAGTAACGTGCTAACCGCGATCATAATATTATATGCTACCAAGAGAGATGGAAAAGCTAATATAAGGATTTGGTTAAGTAATTGAAATATTCTGAATAAAAGTTATAAAAATAAGGAATATTTAGATCGACAAAACGCTTTACTGTTTTTACAAACTAGTTTTTGTTATATTCATAATCTTTAAAGAAAAACCTGACTGAGTTCAACAAAAATTATAACTTTTCCAAAAACGAGATAAAAATGGATAGAAAATATTTGGTTGAAACATGAAAGTTTAGATGGTGCGTCCAAAAGAACAATTACACTGGTCAACAAAATATTAATTTTTTTTTGTCACACGAAAATGTGTACCAAATTTTGAATTTAATAGGACCACAAAACAATAATATATCAATGAAAAAACATTGACACATCAGGATTGCTTGTGACATCAAAACGAACATTTTCATAAAAAGTACAAAAATCAGCTACTTTTATAGAAGCTTTATTGCTTTAATACAATAAATACTTATAATTTTCGTGAATATTAGGCTTTTGGTTGGTCCCTTATAAGTATTTAACAAATATCTGCTGGCATTTCTGGACTCCATTTCCAAATGAGAGTCAAGAATAAGTATTTTAAGGATATGTTACACCGCAAACCCTTATATGACATTATAAGTTCATTTAGTAAGCCTTTGTAATTTTCCGCTCTATATTTTCCAAGAAAACTTTGGACAACATTCACAAAGCGAGTTTTTGATGGTCATTCAGTTTTCCTGAAAAGTTCTTATCCGTTATCAGTTGCCGAATTTATGAACCTACAAATATTCCCTGTTTAATTTTTGCCACGCTGAGTTTGGGGAATTTCTCTTTCAGATATAAAAATCCACTGCCATCTTTTGGCATAGCTAATACAAAATATTTTATAAGGCCGAGCTTTATGTGCAATGGTGGTAAAAGTAGGCCATCAGGCTTCACTAAAGGATCATTTTTAACATTTTTATGGCCTGGAGTAAGTGTTTAACTTTTGGACCACACTTTCATTGTAAAATGACTATTTTTGTCTCTACTGTCCCATTCGCAAATAAAACAGCAACATTTTGTATAGGTAACCAAGCTGTAGTCCAAACAAAAGTTCAATTTAAAATCGCCACAATATTTACAAGCGTGTTTACTGTATTCAATTTGTCAAGAAGAAATTTCATATTTTCATAAGTCTCTTTCGTATCAGAACCATGAGCAACCGACACTGGAGTTCCCATGAACCCATGAGATCCTATGAAGTGCATGCTACTTGGTGGGTACAGTCGCCAAAATGAAGTTATTCAAACAAAGAAAAGTATATGAGACCAAAAAGGAATATGCGACTGTCACAAAAAAACTGGATGTGATTGAAACAAAATTATTATATATTTTCAATGAGGGTACACAAACATAACCAAAAATCATCACAAAGTTCGTGTAACAAAAACAGTGTTGACCAGTGTTATTTGTATTTTGGAAAAAAAAAATTAAATCTCAAATTCTCCGTCGTAATTTACTATCGAATTTTTAAAACACTTTTATTTTAAAAAAATTCACAACTGGTTTGTACTCTGATCTTTAATTGAAGATCTCTGCTCTTTAAAAGGAGGTCCCATACCTACTGTCTCAGTTGGTAGCAAAGTAACAAAATAATCAAGCCAGTCGACAAATACTCTTTCTGCTAGACTTCCAACTGAAAACGTTTCTATATAACTATGTACTAAAATGGTCGCTTTAGAACGAATACGAGCTTTATACCGAGTGAAAAGGAATTTGAATGCTTTATAATACATATACACCCATACCTCGCTTTGCGTAGTTTCGTTTTACGTTTTTTCGAAGTTGCGTCGTTACTGAATTAGTATCTACTAATTTTCACTGTGCGTCGTTAGATTTTCGTTCGGTTGTTCGAGTCTTTAATTTTTTTGTATGTATTAATGTATGTATGTAAAAATGCTTGCTATAGAAAATCATAATTCATTTTGCGTTGTTTCAATTTGCGTCGGGTATTTTTTGAACGTAACTACGACGCAAAGTGAGGTATGGGTGTACCTAATAAATTTTAAATACTGAATTAACAATCGTTTTTTTTATTTTATTGATCAGTCGAAAATATCTGCAGAAGCTTCAGTAATATTAAAAATACAAGCCGGCTTAAAAGAAGCATATCTTATTGTATCATTGATACAAAATATTGCTGTGGCCACTGTGAGAATAATTCCTAAGCTCAACACAAAACCTGGTATGATAAAGTTTCGTTTTTCAATTTTTGTAATTGTTGACGTTCTTGGTGAATAATTTGAGCTTCCGTTAAAACTAACAAGCTTAAGGTTTTTAGATAAATTGCTCTCATAGCTTTGGATATTTTTGCTTTTGTAATTACCAATATTTTTTGTTTTAATAAGTAACAACATGCGGACATAAAAAATTGTTGGTAAAATAAACATTAATGGTCCTGTTAGAGTTCCGCCGATGAGTCCCATTACGATGTCAAAACGTGGAACAGATTCAGCTATGATTACTGATATGACCATTACAAAAGTTCGAAGGAGACATCTACGATAGTTGAACTCTGAAAATATTTAATATCAAAAGATTAATTTTTTATGAGTCGAGTTAGATATTTTACTTGTGCTGTTTTTATTAGTTTTAAGATATTAAAAAGCTGATATTATAATTGATACATAATACTTATACATAAAAGTAGATGTCAAAATTTAATGGTAGGGTGATCGAAAGCTTTTAAGAAAGTAATTGTTTGGGAAAAGGGAGCTTTTATTTGAACATATCACTAAAAGAAAATTTTCACTCGACTTATGCAGTTTAAATAATAAAAAAAGCACATTAAAGAACTGAGTTATTACCTCTAGGTATTCCAAGTCCATCTTCAATATCTTGATATAACGCCGAATTACAAACCGCAGATGTAAAAGTAAGTTGTAGAGTTACCAAAAATATTACAAAGTACAACAACTTGCTTGCCGGCAACATTTTAAGAATGTTATAGTCAATGCTTGAGCCGTAATGTAAGACACTTAAAATGGTAATTGTAAGAAAAAAAATTGTTGAGACTAAAAAGAAAGTTGTTATTATAATTTCAAATAAGACCAATCAACTTTGTATAGTTACTTCCAAAAGCAAAAACGACTGCTTTTGTAATTTGTCGTTTATCTTTCATATCAACTTGAATCGTAAGTAGCAAAGGATGAATATCAAATTGAAATGCGATGATTCCATATGTAGTTAAAATCGAATCCCAACTAAACTCATTTAATGTTGGAATGGATGCTCTCGAAAAATAAAATGTTGTATCAGAAATAATACATAGTGAAATCATTAAAGTTGCACCACAAACAATGACGACGGATGTTCCAGAAATAAGTCTAAAATATTGATAATTATTCTAAAGTTATTTTCAATAAGTTTATTGCATTATGAAAATCGCAGTCTGATAGTGAAAGGTCATAAGGTACCAAATTACCAACCAGAAAATATCACTATGATACTAACGATGCATTAGTTCATGGATACCTACTTCATATCTTTCGGACTCCCTAACCACATAATTGGGCATTGTAAGGCTCCTAATATAAGAATCCAGTAACAATAAGAGAAATTAAAATCATTATCAGTCATCTTCAATCCAAATAGTTGTAAGCTTTGAGCAGCTGAAACATTTATTTTGAGTTATGCTTATTTATTTACATATTGAAATAATAATTTATCTTACCGACAACAATGTTGGGGATTCCAGCACCAAAAACCGTAAAATCTAAGAGAAATGCCACAAATCTGGAACTTTTTTCTCCCAAAGTTAAGCGCGCCAAGGCTGCATACGGGTAGCGATCTTGGGAAGCCATAAGTTCTGGATATAATTCCTCGGCCATACTCCATGATCGTCCCAAAAGTATAGCTGTGTATATTTGAAGAGAAAATACTCCGAAAATCAATGGTAAGCCAAGCCATCCTATAAAAAATATAATACAATTATATTTTGCCATAGTTCATTAATAGAGTAAATGAGAAATGTAGATGAAATCATGATATAATAATAAATACTGTGAATAACAATATTACAAAAAGTTAGTGTCCACCCGTGACTTCACCCTTGTATAATTTAACAAAATAAATAAACAGCGTAGGGTAAGGAAAAAATACTCTGAGTATGAAGTGATAATCACCAAAATCACTTCATTGCAAGCAACTGCACATTTTTTTTCAGATTTTTATTGTAAAAAGTTAACAAACAAAATACTGTTAAATAAGTTAAACTAAAAATATTACTAAATGAGCCAGTGAGGCTATTTCAATGAATATTTTATTCAAAGTTAAAAATTGTTTTTAATTCTTAAATAAACGAACTAAGAAACTACAAAAGCAGAAGTTACAAGATAACTATTAATAGTGAGATTTTTAAAATAAGTAATTTATTTTTGCCAATAATTTATTTATTTATTAAAAATAAAAAAAAAATTATCATTATCTTAACTAATTGTAATATAACAGAAATTAAACAATAATTATAAGTTACTACAATTGTTGCAATAAGAACTTACTTTGAATGAATACTATTTTACTTTAATTTTCTATGCTACGTATTTTTCATTAGAAAGTGCCGTTTTTGCTCTCACCCATCTCTCACCCTAATAGAGAGGACTTGGTACCTACTTGTATATTATGTTTTTCAGGTAGACTTTCATAACCAATCCTCTTCTCTCAAAAAAAGTCAATCTTATATTTTCACAAATCGCTTTTTTGGGATTTAATTGATTAGATTAAGATTGATTGATTAGATCTATTATTTAAAAAAATCTTTTTTAGGGTCGCATTTGCTTAAATACCTATAATTAAAAATAATTAACTCAGCTGCTATTAAAAAACTTACAATTGAATATTTAGGCGAAAAATGAATTCAAAAATGGATTTTAATTAGAGATGAAACAAAAAATTAGTTATAAATATAAAAATTAGAAAATGATATCATAAAGAAAATAAAGTTAAAACAATATTCAAGTTTTGTTCTTTTTCTTATCTAATATCTTATCAATATTTTAGATATATTTTGAAAAGATAATAATAACTTTATTAAGTCGATGGTGTAAATACTTTTTAAAAGCGAATATTTTTAATCATATACATAATATATACATTGATTTAAGAATTCGACCTCTACTATGAAGGCCACATAGATCGAAATTTAATTTTAACACTTCCATGAAAATATTGACGACGCACGTCGTCATTTCCGTCTGTGCTATTAAACGTTAAATATGCTTTTTATTATAACTGGAGTGATTGTAGTGTTTTATATATTATTAAATTATGTTTGGAGTCCATTGTTTTATTGGAAAATTCGGGGGATTGCACAAGTGCCGGCGTTTCCCATTGTTGGAAATTATTATTCGTTCTGCATAGGAAAGAAATCGTTTGGTGATTGTGTGCTGGATTTGTATTCCAAATCAAAAACTAAGTTTGTATTTTAAAAGTGATATTCATTTTTATAGAAGTAGATCTAATTTTTCAGTTTTATTTTATTTTAGAGTATTTGGATCGTTTGTGTTTACGCAACCATCGTTATTTGTACGTGATGTCGAATTGCTTCAAGATATTTGCGTGAAACAGTTTGATTGTTTTACTGATCACGTACCAACTTTAATACCCGAAGACTGTGAACCGTTATGGGAGAAAAATTTATTTGCATTAAGAGGTAAAAAGTGAAGCACATTTAGTATGAACACGCTTCACAAACTTCAGTTAATACCTACTAAATAATACTGTGACTCCAACAAAATACTACTATAAGTACATACATTTTTTAGTACGAAAAGAAGTAATTTTAAAAGTCGGTTTTTTTTTCAAGCAATAATATCATTGTTAAATTGCATTTTATAAATATCTAGGTCAGTAATTCTCAACAACTGGACCGCGGTACTTTTGAGTGCTGCGAAATTCTTGAAGTGTACCGTCAAATCTTTGAAATGCAACAGTAAACTTTATTTTATATGAAGGTGCTTTAATACTATACTATAGGCTTGTTCCACTTGTCCATTTGATGATGTTCAAACACGTCCACCGAATGACAAAGAGCAAGACACATTGACCAAGAGACAAGAGTGAGTAAAAATCATAAAGCAAGAACTTCTCCCTAATTTTAAACCAGTTTTGCGTTTGCGTTTTGCGTTAACCAGTTAAACACCTCCAAATCCGTGTCGAAACAAACTATTGTCACGAAAACGTACGTTCATAGCTCGACTCTCGGCCTAATGCGGCCAAGCGGCTGAAACATTTGTTCACTCACTCTTGTCTTTTGGTCAGTGTGCCTTGCTTTTTGTCTTACGTGGACGTGTTTGGCTTCAACGTTTAGAAAAACCTTATATAAAAACTTTGATTAAATGGGAATTGCACTGAGCACTATTGACACATGGGACTGATTTTTAACAGATCTAACCGCTACGCCTCTATAAAGTGGGCAAAATATTAATTCAAAAAATGATTTTTGTCTTTTTTATATATAATTAACAGCATACCCTTCTTTGTTTTGATCAATGTTTTTTTTTCTCTTAATAAATGTATACATATAGTTGTGGGTCACTTAATAGTGTGGTTGACTAGATTGTCGCCTTATACACCAGTGGCCCCAGGATCGAATCCCAATGAAAGCCCAATAATTTTTTCTTGCATTTTCGGATTTGCTGGTCGCTTATAAACCTAGCAGTTGATGCCACCTTAAACTTAACTAAAAACAAATTTAGCTGTAGACTGTAGAGCTCTGTATATATTTTGAGAAAGTTTTCTAAAATTTCAAAGCTTCCTGGGTCAGATTTCGTATCTAAAAGGGTATGGTCGGGTTTATGCATAATCTACCACCGGTGCTAATTTTCAATTCAAAAACTACTAAACTTACTAAGTTTATTGTTAAGCTACGAAATATTTGGTGATTTGGTTTACGGGGTGATTTTGTACGTTCCTCAAGTCCTTCATTTAAAAGTTGAAAAAAAATTCAAAAAAATCTCCATAACGTACCTATATTAGACTAGCTGATACCCATTCGATTCGCTGAGTGTATCTAAATTTAGCAAAATATAAAAATTAATCTATTTTGACAGAAAAAAATGATAGATACTTTCAGACTTTAGATCCAAAGAAAGTTCATCAAAATTCGTAAAACTACTTTTCAAGAAAGAGATGTTAGCTGTCTCACATTAATTTCTATACGATTTTTAGTAAAAAGTAACTGTTTTCCTTCCTTTAGGACTTGAAAATCTTTCATATCAAATGTTATTGAAAACCGTACAGCTATTTTAGGGGGCATCCATCAATTGCGCGAGGCGTTTTTTGCGATTTTTGAAAACCCATCCCCTCCCCTCTGGTAAGATATCATGAGATTTGGCATATATCATTCCCCCAACCCGCAATATAATGTAATATTTTTAAAAACAAAAAAATTATATTTGGGAGACCTTCCCTTTCCCCAAAGTAGGATTAGATGAGATTCGGCTCGACCCCATCGGCTCCTGAACGCCTCAGGTAATTAATGGATGTTTCCTTAAAAGAATAGATTAGTAGCTATCCAACAGAATCTTTAGCAAAACTTCATTGAAATTCGTTCCGTTAAGTAATTGTTAAATTTTGAAATTTTTAGTTTATTATTTTAATACGTTTATTTCTATAATTAATATCTTCGCCAATGAACAATTAAAAAATTCAAATATTTAAAAGAATTTCATTATTAATTTTATTGGGCGTTAAATTGAAATTTATATTTATTTTCCAGTAAAAGTTGTCAATTTTTTAATTTCAACTTTGTAGAAATTTCTTTCGTTATTTTATAAAATTGGAAGAAAATGCGTTAAAATTCTATTTCACGAACTTTACCGAAACTTTTTAATGTACGGTTCCTGTAGGATATACTTGTTTTGCCATCCCATGGGAACCATGCATTATTCTAGCCTTAAAAGTAAGCTATATCATTCTCCCCCAAACTATCACATTGCAAAAATCATATCAATCTTTAACTCTGTGATAAACAAAAAAAACATTTCTATCCCACGGGAATAGTACATCTCTCCGGAGTAAAAAGTAGATCAAGTCTTCTTAAGGAAAATGAGTTAAAACTCTATTTCGTGAATTTTAATGAAACTGCTTTTAAATACACGGTTCTTATAGAATACATACTTGTTTTGCTATTCCATGAGAACCGTTTATTATTCCGGTATGAGAAGTAATCTATATCATTTTCTGGCCCCTTAACTACCACATTACAAAAAAGGAAGCTAATATTTTGCTCTGTAAAAAACAAAAAAAATATCTATCCCACGAGAACCGTACATTTTTTTCTAGATATAAAGTATACTATTTATATGTTAAACTGGATGATAATCTATATTTATGCCAAATTTCATCCAGATCCATTCAGTTTTTTTTGAGGGAAAGAGCAACAAACATACAAACTTTCACGTTATAATATTAGTAAGAGATATACCTACCTAGTTTTGTTTTCTGTATTGTTTTTAGATAATTGACTTTTTATTTTTTATGACTTGTTCTTTCTTATAACTTCGTGAAATGAACTCAAATTAAAGAGGGACGGAAGCTTATAAGTATTCATTATATTGTGTAGATAAATAGCATTTTTAAGCCTCAAAATGTTTTTCAGAATAATGATTTAGTTATTTAGTAGGGTCTATGGTAAATTATATTTTTTTCGAAAATTATTTTACTTTAAATGTTTACTTCTACTGAAGGTAATGATGGGTAGCATTAATTATAAATAACATTTCCAAAAAATCTTTCTTAAGGAGTTAACTCCATTTGGAGCTGATACGCACCTTTTTTTTAGGAATCAAATGGAAAAATATGCGAACAACCCTAAGCCCTTCATTCACGGGAACTAAATTGCGTGGAATGACCAACTTATTAAATGAATGTGCCGATCAACTGACACAATTTTATTTGGCCAAGTGCAAAGACGGAGAAAATGTGAACGTTGAGCTCAAAGAAATGTACACTCGTTACACCAACGATATAATCGCTACGACTGCATTTGGAATTAAATGCGACTCTTTTAAAGATCCTGACAACGTATTTTATACAATGGGCCAAGAAATTGGAAAGATGTCCATTTGGAGAATGTTTGTATTGACAATGTTTCCATCACTTTGGAAGGTATAAAATATTAAAAAGTAACGATTTTTTCATACGAATATTTTTAAATTTATAGGTATTAAAAATGAAATTATTCTCGGAAAAAATTTATAAATACTTCTTTGGAGTTGTAAAAGATACAATTGAAACGAGAGAAAAGAATAACATTGTGCGTCACGATATGATACATTTATTGTTGGAGGCCAGAAAAGGACATGGCAATCAAGTTGACAAAAAAGATACATTAAACGATGACCGTTCAAGAAAACTTAGTTAAGATGATAAGTTATTTGTATTTATATATTATTATAATATTATTTTTATTTTCAGATCTAACCGATCTTGATATCACAGCTCAAGCATTTATATTCTTTTTGGCAGGATTCGAGACTGTATCAACTGCAATGTGTTTTGGTTCTTATGAACTAGCCTTAAACATAGAAATTCAGAAAAGACTTCAGAAGGAAATTGATGAAACTTTTATAGCATGCAACGGAGAAATTACCTATGATGTTTTAAATAAAATGAAATATATGGATATGGTAGTGTCAGGTAAAATATTAATATTCTAGATAAACGTTATTAAAATGAATTCATCAAGTTAAATAACTGGGCCATTTTGTGCAGTGCAATTAGTTTAGAATTTGAAATTTGAAATGAAATAGTTTGTAAATTCAATACTTGTTAACTTAATATTTAAATATTAACATTTGAGTTGAGTTTAAATTAATTTAAAGCCCAAGTCAAGTAGCATGAAAATCAAGTCAGGTAGCTTATAAATCAAAGCAAGAAGTGAATCCCTGCTTAGTTAATAAACTAAAAATGAATTGTTACAGAAACATTAAGGAAATGGCCATCTAATGTTCAAACAAATCGCGTTTGTACACAGTCGTGCACTCTTCGTCTTTCAAATTATGAAAAAATAAATGTTGACGAAGGTCTGGGTATAACAATACCAATTTTCGCATTGCATCGTGATCCCGAATTGTTTCAAGATCCAGATAAATTTGATCCTGAACGTTTCAGTGAAGATAATAAACATGCTATTGTACCGTTTTCCTATTTGCCATTTGGGTTTGGACCTCGAATTTGTATAGGTAACAAAAAAGCTACTTGAAAATTATGAAACTCATAAATAATAATAAACAATTTTTAGGAAATCGATTTGCTTTGTTGGAGATAAAAATGATTCTATTTCATATGTTGAAAAATTTTGATTTCTTAGTCACAAAACAAACAGAAATTCCTTTAGAGTTGAAACCGAAAACTTTTGGATTAATAGCGAAAAACGGCTATTGGATTGCATTGAAGCCACGCTAAGATTGAAAAAAAAAACGAAAACTCTATATGACAGAATACATTCACAGATATAATAAAGCGTTTAAATACTTACTAACTGTTATTAATATACTAAAAAATGTATTTATAGTTGAATTAATTGAAAAAAGTTACTTTTAAAAATGTATGTTAAGAATTCTTCAGAATAAATTCAAGGATAACTAGTCACTAAACTTCTTCAATGAAAATTATTTTAATATCATGAGACAAGTTCAGCATAAGACATCTGTTTTAAGATTATATACTATTTTGTGTAAATGTTAAATGTTAATAAAATAACCGGAACTTGTCTATGCAAATATGAAAACGAAGAAAACATTTTTACAATGTAAATAGGATAAAAATCAAGTTTGAAAAACTTACTTCATTCTAAGAGTTTATTCAACTTAAGGTAGGTAATGTTAATTATTTTATAATATAATATTCGTAGATTTGGAATTTATTAAAACTAGAAATATTGAGGATTCGTACCCGGTTATTTTCAACTATATGATAAATTCCTCTTTTCAATACCTTTACCTATATCTTTCTTGTATTTCATTGTTTAAACATTGTCAACTCTTAAGCAAGTAATTTGTTTAAACATAGCCAACATTTATTTAAACAAATAATTTTGATCTTTGTTCGGGTGTTTAAATATTTTCAGTAAAAATTTTTTATATGATGAATATTTTACGTAAATAATTAAAAATGTTTATGAAGTGCTGGTTGAAGTGAGGGAAAGAAGAAAGTCCACCAAGAGTAAACAACGATTGTATAGAGCAGAGATCCACAAATTTATTTTACCTAGAAGGTTTTGAACACCAGACACATATAGTATAGGAATATTATTTAGAGTCTATATTTTCAAAACACATCGGACCTGACTACTACAGAAAACACCATGATGGGGATGTTCGCGGACGATACAGTGATTATGGCCGCTCACACTAACAACAATAATATGCCTCCCACTACCTCCAACACCATTTGGACCTACTACCCTTGGGTTCAAAAATAGAAAATTATCATCAACAAATTCAAATAAGTTCAAGTGACTTTCACTCTAAAAAAAGTAGTGTGCCCGCCTGTCAACCTGGTCTCGTCCGTCATCCCTTTGTCTGATGCCGTCAAATACCTTTATTTTTATCTAGATAGGAGACGTACCTGGAAGTACCACATAACACAAAAGAGAAAGTTCATAAGCAAAAGATTCAAACAACTTCCCTGGCTGCTGGAAAGAGGCTTTAAACTTCCTTAAGAAAACAAATTACTTGTCTACAAAGCTGTCATAATACCGATCTGGACGTACAGTATCAAACTGTGGAGATCTTAGAGATGTTAGAGTTTCTAAAATTTGGCGGCACACTTCATGAACTTCGCGGTACTCAAAAGTGCCGCGCCACAGTGATTGAGAATCACTCCTCGAACCCATTAACACCGCCACTATTAAAACCCTTAGGTGATAGGCGGCTGAAAAAAAGAGTTTCTGGCGACCAGATTATAGAATTAGGGGAGTTCTCCATCGGGAGCGATCTTCATCATGCCAAGCCCCCGCCATCATTTTGAATTATAGGACTCAGATCCTGATGGCCAATTTAGAAGGAAAAAACCTAATAATGATCTAAACAGTAAGTAATAAAAAAGTTTTTTTTAATAATATTAAAATGTCTTCATGGCAAGTGTACTTATGACAATCATTTTTAAAATCAATGGTAAAATTATTAATATTTCTTTACTGAATTGAGACGATTAAATGTTATGCTTTTAACTATAAACTCCACGATACAAGACATTTTTAATGAAAGAAAATGTACTTATCAAATCTTAACTAATTTATATAATCAAAGCATAAGATATGATATCATAATTTATTGATTCACATAACATACATTGTTCAATCAAGATAATGTTACTGGCAAAGCGATAATGTTTCTATCTTTTAATAAAAAAAAATTGTTACCTAGATAGCCACTGATAGAAACCTTATCTACTCTGAATAATTAATCAAAAAATAAATATTTTGTATAAAATTCGACATACTCGTTTATTTACCTTATTTCAACATGCTGTGTTTTAGTGCAGCATTGTTATTAGTAATTTTTTGTATTTTTAATAAATATATTTGGCCACCACTTTTTTACTGGTCAACACAAAATATACCATCACGGCCTACTTTACCCATTGTTGGAAACTTCCTAGATTTTGCTTTGCAAAAAAAATCTTTTAGCGAAATTATTCTCAACGAGTATTTTGTCAGCTTTAAAGAAAGGTATTTATAATATGTATACGCCGAACAAAACTTAAAATAATTTACTAAATTTTAGACTGTGGGGAATATTTTTATTTTCCCAACCAATGCTTATGATTCGGGACCCAAAGTTGATATTTGAAATAGGTGTTAAGCAATTTTCCTGGTTTACGGATCATATTTCCAATGTTATACCAAAAAGCAAAGATGTTTTATTAGCAAGAAACTTATTTTATTTGAAGGGTATCGAATAAATGTCTTATTTAATCTATGACATATTTCTTGATTTCTATTTTCAGGTAAAGAATGGGTAAATTTACGAGCTACTTTAAGCCTAGCTTTTGCTGGAAACAAACTTTTAGACATGTTTCCATTACTTTCTGAATGTGGTGAGCAAATGCAAAATTATTGTTGGGAAATCCATGAAAACGCTCAAGAAACGATTGAAGTAGACTTAAAACATATTTATACACAGTATGCAGTTGATATGATTGCAACAGCTGCATTTGGCTCGAAATTAAATTCCTTCAAAAATCCAAATAACGCCTTTTACAAAGTAGCTGTGGGACAACGAGAAATTCAACTTTGGCAAAGGTTGATGATTAATCTAACACCAAGATTATGGCAGGTGAATATAATTATTAATGAAATGGGTGTTTTATACGAAATAATAATGATAGATGCTAGGACTAAAACTTATTCCTGATGACACTCACAATTACTGTCTGCAAATAATTAAAGAAGCAATCAAATATCGGAAGAAGAACAATGTTACTCGACCTGATATTCTTCAGTTACTTCTCGAATCTCGAAAAGGCGTTTGGCATCCTGATCAAGATCTGAACCCAAAATTCTATGTCGGTGAACTGCCAGATGATAGTTTTGAAGATTCAATATGTAATTGACCCAGATTATGATGAAAATATTATACTTTTAATGAATTTTATTTAATTGAAGATTTAACTGATTTGGATATAACAGCACAAATGTTTACATTTTTCTTGACTGGACTCGATTCGGTTTCAACGGCATTATGTTTTGCGTCGCTTGAATTAGCATTAAATCCTGAATGCCAGAAGAAATTACAACAGGAGATTGACGAAAAATTGATTGAATGTAATGGAAAGATTTCGTATGTAGCTCTTCAACAAATGACATATATTGATATGGTAGTTTCAGGTAAATTACAAAAATATTGGTAATTTAATGATTCATTTTTTGTTTTAAAATAGAAACATTGAGAAAATGGCCAACAGTTTCACAAACCTACCGAGAATGTATAGCAGATTGTAAAATTATTCTAGATGGAAACAAGAAAATGAAGATTAAAAAAGGGACCAATATTTGCTTTCCGTTTTGGGGTATACATCGCGATCCAAATTATTTTCCCAATCCAAATCAGTTTGACCCAGAACGTTTTAACAGAACTAATAAGAAATTAATTCAACCACACTCATATTTACCATTTGGAATTGGACCTCGTATATGCATTGGTAAAACAAAGCCTTGTAATACAACTAGATAAAAAACTAATCATTTATACTTATCTTTAGGTCTTCGTTTTGCAACAATTGAAATGAAAATTGCATTATTTCATATGTTATCAAAGTTTGATTTTATTGTTTCAAGCCGGACAGAAATTCCAATCAAAATGAACTCAACATCAATGATATTGAATCCAGAAGACCAGTTTTGGATTGCATTGAAACGTCGAAGAAATTGATTTTTAAACACCTAGCATATAAGCTATTATAATATGTAAATATTGTTCTATCATAATTTATTGATTTCTAACTTAATTTTTATTTCATAATTTAATAAGAAATATAATTTAAAGGATATGCGTAATTAAATGCGTAATATTTGAGCGTCTTAACGGAAGTTAGATTTTCTGACATCAACTTTATTTAACAAACAGGTTGGTGAAGACAACTGCGACAAACTGAACGGCAATAATAATTCTATCAAACCAAATATAGCAGGCAGGCAACAAATGTTAACCTTATCTATGAATTAGTAGTGTATCTCCTGAATAGTTAGTTTGTTTTGTCAACAAATTTTTTCTTTTTAAGTTATAAAAAGAGTATATTTTCTATAGTTTGAAT
Organism: Sisyra nigra; assembly: GCA_958496155.1. Taxonomy (NCBI): domain Eukaryota; kingdom Metazoa; phylum Arthropoda; class Insecta; order Neuroptera; family Sisyridae; genus Sisyra; species Sisyra nigra. The sequence goes on along the minus strand of OY292313.1, from coordinate 29,964,524 downwards.
TTAAAATTAGCTTTGTAACCTTAACAATGACTGAGCTACGGGCTTTTCAAATATCACAATTTTGTCAGAAAGTGGCATATTATAATTTTTTAAGTTTTTGCTCAGTATCTCTTAAACTACGATATTTAGACCATCCTTATAAATTTTAAAAGCGTATTAATTTTCTATGAATAAAACGCAACGCGATGTTGCCACGTTCAAAATATTAATGTTATAATAATATCCGGTCAAAGTAAATATTAAGGTTTTCCCTAATCAGCTATTAAAATATAGGTACTCGTAGACGCTGTAAAAAAGTTTGGTGTACCTACCTAATAATGGTCCCCAATAAAATTTCTATGATATAAAAATTGTTTTCCGTATACTTTAACACGGTGTGATTCACTTCACTTTTTTACACTTTGTGTGGCTTTTGAAAATAAATTTGAAATTAAGATTCACATTCATACATTTACATGTCTTATGGTGTAAACATTTGAATTCACACCATTGAAATAGAACATCACGTTTAGTGTGATTTTTACACTGTAACTGTTGAAATTTTCACACCAAATCATTAACACCACATCAAGAACGTATTATTAATACAGTGTACGCTCATACCTATATAAGATTTGGACGTCGCGTCGTTTATGTTATTTATTTCTAATCAGAGTCCATGTCCTTGAAATGATTTTGTCATTTTTCTACACAGTTTCGTCGGTTTCTTTAAATGTGTTTTTCTCAGGGGATTTTTTCCTGTTGGAAATTTTCATTTTTCCATAAGACCAATTACAGGGTGTGACATCGAGAGATGAGAGCACCTATGGACTTTAATAAAATTATTAGATTTCAATGTTTCAATGTTTGAACTCTATTAACCTCTAATAACTATGTCTTTTTTCACACTCTAACAATCGTAGAGGTGTCTTATAGTCAAAAAGAGGAGCTACAATTTTCAAGGTTTTCAACTTTTTTTTTCGAACTGAAATTAATTATTTTTTTATTTATTTTCCTTTTCACGTAAATTATATAGTTTGTATATTTTATATTAGCATCTTACACCTGCCCCTTACAAATCACATATAGTATTAATCTTAACGTAGAATTAGAAACAACAGAAGGATAATTTTAAACAAAAATACATTTTTGTAATTTGTGTCTGTAAAAAAATGTTTCTATCAGTAGTGTTAAGTATTGTTATATTGTTTTTAATTATAATCGGAAAAAAATTATTTACTCAATACTGGAAAAACGTAGGTGTTCCTTGTTTAGGGTTAATTAATAAATGTTATGTTCAAGCACTTATTGGACGAAAACCTGTTTGTGATGCAATTGTTGAAAGCTATTTGTCTAAACCAGAGGAAAAGTACAGCGTTGAAAAAAATGATTCATTGTTGAAAATGTAACACTATTTTTATTTAGAGTTGTAGGGTTTTATTTTCTGGGAAATCCATCGTTAATCTTACGAGATCCTGAACTTATTCGTCAACTGTACGTCAAAGATTTTGAACATTTCATAGATCGTTTTCCTTCTAAATTTATCAGCGAGAAAAATGAACCGTATTTATGTAATTCGGTAGTGCTGGCTCACGGAGAAAAATGGAAACGAATTCGAACTACCTTAAATCCGGCTTTTACTTCAGCTAAAATGAAGGGTATGGTGGCTATGATCACAAAATGTGGGAAACAAATGGTGGACTATTACGATTCTATGATCATCGAGAAACAAAGTTCACACGTTGATGTCGAATTGAAAAATATGGCTACATGTTTTTCAACGGATGTAATCGCATCGACTGTTTTTGGTTTGGAATCAAATACATTTGACAATCTCAATAATACATTTGCAAAAGTGGGCAAAGAGTTCACAACAATCAGTGTGTGGAGAGGAATTAAAAATCTTTTCATTCCAATGTGGTTAAAAAAGGTACGTTTTTCATCTTTGTGGTGTATTAAATTTTAGAGTGTTCTAGATAAATATAGACATGGAAAAATCAGGAATTTAACATTAAATTTGCAACCAGAAAGTTTCTATTTTGCATTAAGAATCAAAAACTTTAGTCCAAATTTTTCTTGGGTTTCCGGACTCGATGATCATTAAAAAAACTCGATTCCTTCTAAAAAAATTATTTTGCTTTTATGCTAAAAGAAGTCGTATAAGAATATAGGTATTTGAAAATTAAAAGAATATCAACATTGAATTTAAAATTTAAAAATTAAAAAAGTTTAGATAAGTTTTTTGTACATATACCAGAATATATTCTTAAACCGTTAACAATTAGAGAAACATTGTAAAACGTTAAAATGCTTATCAATTTTCCTAATTTTTCCATTATTAAAACTAATAAAATGACTTGAATAAATTTAGTAATAATGAAAATTGAGCTAAGACTTTTTTACTTACAAAAAGCTCATGACGACCAATATTACTTAGAAATATACAATATTATTAAGAACTTTTCTGACGAACCCATAAGTCAGACTTCATGAAAATGATGTACCTACTCTTTCAAACGATAAAAACTAAATATTTCTTTCTTCCCGTTAAAATGCTGGTGGCCATAAATGACGAAAAAAGTAACAAGAACGAATAGAAAATTCTAATTTTTCTGTTATTCAAACTAGAGCAAAGTAGACGATATCTTTACAGGACTTTTTGTACTGATGAGCATTGAATGTAGAGTTCTTGGTTTTGCTGTCTGTACTTATCCATAACAGGTTCTGGTGGGGCAAAATGTGTGAGGCACATGGACGCTCGATTTAAAAGACCAATTCAGATGACATTTTTATTTTATTATAAATATATATGCCAATTTAGAGGGTCTCAAAAGTAATGAAATTGCCGAAAGCTGGAGGTAGATGACGCAATTCCAAGACGAAAAGTTGTTTGGTGTTTTCACCTCCGAAAAAGCGTTAGCGAGCTATTTGTTATAAAATTTCATTTTATTTAAAATTTTGGAAATGAAAAAAACAAGCTTTGGAAATTTGTTTTTTAAGCAAATAATTGATCATTTTCTATTATATATTGATGGAAACCTTTTCAAGCTTGGATGCAAATGTATGTAACTTTTACTTTTTTTATATATTGTATTTTGTCTAAATAACTTTTTCTGAAGAAGTTTAATTATTTTCCGCTATATGTACCTATAATTTTTGAATTGTGGCACCTAGATTTTTCAAACCTCTCAAAATAATCAAAACTTACATTCCAAAGCTTTATTTTTCCATTTAAAAAATTTCGAATGGTGTCCCATCTCGTGGTGCACCTGCTTGGTCACCTTTAAAAACGTCAAAGAATTTTTCGTCTTAGAGCAGGGTCATTTATCACCAATTTCTGAATTTTTCATTACTTTTGAGACGTCCCATACACATACATAATACATATATATGTATTTAAATATTATACTTTTATATATGCATACTTATGAAAGTGGGGAAAAATGAGTTGGTACGCGGGAAGCAAAGTACCAGCACTGATCCAGAATACTCTGTATATGTATTTTCATTTCTCAATTTCATTGACTTAAAATAATATATAAAATTTGAATTTTAAAGCGACTTAACTTCCACGTTTATTCCGAAGAACTTATGGGATATTTTCGAAATACTTTGAATGAAACCATAGCTATTCGTGAAAAAAATAAAATCGTACGTCTAGATCTTATCAATCTATTGATTGAAGCAATGGGCGAAACCTTAAAGAATGAAAATAACAACTCTCAAGTTAATAACAAGGAATGTTCTGATTGTGAAGATTCATTGTCTGGTAACAACAAAAAAACACGTAAATATAACTTGTTTATACAAATAAATATTTTTATTGTTTATTATTAATTACTTTTATTATAATTTTAGCATTAACTTTAGATGAAGCAACAATTCAAGCCTTAACATTTTTAATGGCTGGCTATGAATCAGTTTCAACTGTTTTTTCACTGGGCTTATACGAAATAACGATGAACAAAAATATAAAACAGAAATTAGAATTTGAAATAGATACAATTTTAAGAGCAAACGATGGACTGTTAACATATGACATTATAAAAGAAATGACTTATTTGGATATGGTGGTGTCAGGTACTGAAATATTAACTATTTATTATATTTTAAATTGGAAGTACACAAGTAAAGTCTTATTGTGACTATTGAAAAAAAAATCTAGAGCACAAAAAGTTATTTTAAAATCAATTTTTAGAAACTTTACGAAAATATCCACCTACATGGATCACAGACAGATTGTGTGTTAAAAACTATAGTTTCGATGTGGACGATAAGACTGTCTTTGTTAAAAAAAATATGCCAGTCTATATTTTTATTTTGGGAATGCATCGAGATCCCAAATACTACCCTAATCCAGACAAATTTGATCCAGAAAGATTCAATTCGGAAAACAAAGAAAAAATTTTACCATATACGTATTTTCCGTTTGGAGTTGGACCGAGAGCTTGTATTGGTAACAACTACCTAAAATAATATTTAAAAGTTAAAACTAATAATAGCATAAAATTACTTTTTTTGTCATTTAGCTCCTCGATTTGCTATTTTAATAATTAAAATTGGAATAATTTATCTACTTTCTAATTTTGATTTGTGTGTCGGCCCAAAAACACAAATTCCGGTACGACCAAAACCTTTTTCGTGCTTTTTTGTCGCTGAAAAAGGATTGTGGATAGAGATGAAAACGAAGAATAATAGGATATTGAACATGTAATTAGGAAGCATTATGTATGAAGTGAATGTTGAAAATATCAATGTTAAAAAATGTGTTCTTTTTAATAAAGTATAACTTATTATATTATAATATAGTCTAAGCCATTATATCTATAAGAGGAAAATCTAACTATCCTTAAATAATACAACTTTTATTTATTAATTCAAAGGATAAAGCTATATTATTATTAATTTATAAAGCTGGAAGACTAATTTTTGAGCGCTAATCTCAAATATTAATTTTCCACCTTATTCAGGTTCTATACAATATACATACAAAAGTTCTTAAAATAAACTTTAAATGATTACGCCTTTGTTGGATAGTTTTGAATGTTTTCAATAGATATTAGTCAAGTAAACTGTATTATTATGAGTATTAGTTGAAACGTAAGCACCTATTGCCGCAGTGCCAGAGCCAGCCAACAGAAGTTGTGTGCGTTTAGACAGTCGTGATATGACCTCAGATGCTAAAGCGATTTAAAACATAAAAAAGAAACAATTGAAACGTTTCCGCCATTTACTTAAAATTAATTTAATTTAAATACTACTACGAAGTGTTCGTTTTGTTATTATAAGTTAATCGCATTAAACAATAATTATTCTAATGAAAGAGTTACCTTGTACTTATCAATTTGGTCATATTACAATAAATTAAATGTCATCAAATGCAGTGGAAAACTTTAGTAACAAAAATATTTAAAACTCGGCTATTACGAATTTAATATTCGGTTAATACAAAAAAAAAATATTTAGGTTCTTTCAGTTGAGTTAGAACCGTTCATTTAGTTTATCAACATATTAAAAAAATCTTAAAACGATTTTTGTTGTAATGAGGAAAACACGAACTTATTCTTTATTTTTGCAAACAATTTCATCAGTCTTGTTCAATAAATAATAAATACACTTTTACTGATATGAGAATTTTACAAACATATAGGGAAAGGTTGGTTATTTGATATTTCATATTTTGTGATTATCTTCCATATACAATTCATTTACATGTTATGTTGCAATTTAAGTCCACTAAAGAAAATATTTTGAGTATCGGTCATATTTATTTGAATTGTCTACTTCGGGTATTTCGGCACGGCGCGAGGAGGGTAAATGTAAACGTTCCTTTTATTATGCTATGAATGAATTATTTCAAAATTTTTTCTATGAATTTCCTTATTTTAAATCATAACGTCGTTCGTCCAGAAGCAACGTCACTTAATCGAATAAAAGCGTTTAAGCCCTCCAACGAAAATAAAATTTTCCTAATTATCGTATCTTCTTCATCGATGAAACCGGTATAAATACTGTTCATAGAAATTCAAAAATTTTGGCTAAGAAAGGTTTGAAGCAAGTAGCGAAAGTGACAAGCGTATATCACCCCTACCGTTGTTTTTGCTGTAAGTGCCAGTGTAATATATGTACCTCCAATATTTATTTCCAAAAGAAAGCGTATGTGTGAACTGTTGCTTAATGGCGCTAATAACGATATGATTGGCACGGTTTCTGAATCTGGTTGGATAAATGAGTCCATATTCGTGGATTATCTACAACACTTCATTGCTTTTGTAAAACCTACCGAGGAAGAACCAGTCTTGATAATACTAGATAATCACGAAAGCTACATTAGCTTGGGGGCATACAAGCTTTTTCGAGAACACAGTCTACATGTTTTTTTCCTTACCGTCTTATTATCCCATAAAATGCAACCACTAGACTTACAGTTTTTCAGTGCACTGAAAATTGCCTAAAATCGAGAGTGTGAGCTCTACATGGTTAAAATATATATTAAAAGAAAAACAAAAAAGACAAAATGAAAGGAAAAAAATTGCAATTACCTACAATGAAAAACTGCAGCATTCAAAACAAACCATCAATTACGGATAAAGTGGTCGTCAGAAATTTGAAAAGGTTGTTCGAGGAAAGTGATGATGAGGACTATCACTTTAGGTTTGTTCCACTTGTACATTTGTTGATGTTGAAACACGTCCATCGTATGACAAAGAGTAAGGGCGCGTTCAGACGGATCAACTAAACTCGCCCGACTATTTTCAATCTTGTAGACTGTAGCAGGGTAAGCGACGCGAGAAGTGAAGTACAAGCGAGTTGAAAGGGAAGCAAATTGAGCAGAATTGAAAGAGAACTGATCAACTAAACTCGTTCAACAAAAAATTGACTGAATCAAACTTTTGTTGAACGAGTTTTGTTGATCAGTTTTCTTTCAATTCTGCTCAATTTGCTTCCCTTTCAACTCGCTTGTACTTCACTTCTCGCGTCGCTTACCCTGCTACAGTCTACAAGATTGAAAATAGTCGGGCGAGTTGAGTTGATCCGTCTGAACACGGCCTAAGACACATTACCCAAGAGACAAGAGTGAGTGAAAATCATGAAGCAAGGGCTTCACCCTAATTTAAAACTGGTTTTGCGGTGTTTAAACACCTCCAAAACAGTGCACTGACGAGGGATAGTCATAAAAATGTACGTTCCTAGATCTCTTGGTCGTGGCTCTCGCCTTGTTGCGGCCAAACGGCCGAGGGCTGGGGCGTTTCTTCACTTCCTCTTGTTTCTTGATCAGTGTGCCTTGCTCTTTGTCTTACGTGGACGTGTTTTGCTCAAACGTCTGGAACAAAACTTTTATATTCTGCACGGAAAAATATAAATCACCTCCTAACAAAGATTGGATCATAAGTAACAAATATAACAAGTAGGCCCACGACCATACCAATCTACGTCTAATTACGTCTGTGATTTGTGTGAAAGATAGTCAACAACGGTTAAAGTTTTTATTATGTCTATCATTACCCAAATTAGTTTCTACTTCCCCCGTGGAGTGATTTCAATTACCCAACACACTAGGTAGGTATTAGGTAAATAGAAATGGCCATATTTTTTACATTTCTTAATTTCGTTATTACTTATTATGTTAAATTATAAACATTTTGAGAGCAGATTTTTAAAGTAGATAAATAATGTTAATGTTATAACAAAAGTAGATATATTAACATATATTTGTTATTTTGTTTTATTAACTAAAAGATTTTAAGTTAGGGATTTTCAAATACCCCATTTTCCGCTATTAGTAATAAGAAACACACATAGATATTGCATCAACCTTATTTTAAAAATTTTTCTTTATATTTTACAAAATATTTAAATTCTGAATTTATTCCTTTGAAATTCAAGAAAACAAATCGATTACTTTTGTATTTTTAAAAATAAATAATTTCCCAAAATGAATTTCTGAAGTTTTTTTTTTTGTATGCGATTAAGATGATTTTTTTGTTGTCAATTAAAAACTATAAACGTATATATACTATATGTACATACGTTCATTATGCATAGTGTAACTGGTTTTAAATTTAGTAACACTGCAAAAAAAAAAACGAAATGATTCGCAAAAAGTAATGGAAATAAAACAGTGGTCAAGGCTGTTGTTGTGGATGGAAAGGTTTACGTAAAAGTAATCCATGACATGATTGGATTTTGTATCCATTGTGATTCTTCATGCAGAATAAACATAACAAACAAATCATAAACATCAGTAGTCGCAATTTAAATAAATATATATAACGTCTAGATTTGCAATTATCTCAACGAATAGTTCGGTAAATATTTGGGTAATTATAATTTTGGTTTTATCTCAGCTAGTTCACAAAAATTAGTAATTACAATTTTTATTTTTAATTGTAGATTGCGAAAAAAGTAAAAATGTGGTGGATAACTCTTGGTGTTACAACGATAGTGGTTTATTTATATTTGAAGCATAAAAAAATATCCAGCTATTGGCAAACCAGGGGAGTTCCCTATGTTAAACCATTTCCTTTTTTAGGGAATTATTATAAGACATTGTTCAGTACACCAATGGCTGAAGTGGTTTTAAAATTATACCAAGATGATTCTCACAGGAAGTAGGTATTAAGATAACAAAGATATTGACTTTTTTTAAATTCCTCAATTTATAGAGTTCTTGGAACGTTCTTTTTTGGACGCCATCCGTTACTGATACGAGACCCAAGTCTCATTCGTCAAGTAGGCGTCAAGGACTTCGATCATTTCACCGATCATTTTTCTGCCTTCACTAATAACGAAAATGAACCATTTTTGGGTAAAAGTTTAGTGGCTTTGAAAGGTTCGGTTTGGCGAGATATGCGATCAATGTTAACTCCCGCGTACACTAGAAGTAAGATGAGAGGCATGTTTCCATTGATGGTCGCCTGTGCAGAACAATTTGTTAACTACTATCGAAATCACTGCAAGGATCAAGACCAACATTTGGTGGTTGAACTGAAAAGTTTATACACAAAAATTACTAATGACGTAATCGCAACAACAGCCTTCGGTATACAATGCAACTCATTCGAAGAACCAAACAACAAATTTTATCAAATGGGCCAAACTACAATGAAACTCCAACTGTGGCGAATTCTTCTCGCTATTATTTCTCCAAAGTTATGGAAGGTCCGTTTACGATTCATCTATGATTTTTCCTGTCTAATAAATATATTTTTAGTTTTCGGGATTTCGAGCATTTCCTTCTCGAGTCTACAATTATTTTGATGGGGTCATAAAAGAAACTATTAAATTGAGACAAAACAGCAACATTTTTCGTCCTGATATGATCCAGTTATTACTCCAAGCTAAAAAAGAATTTTTGAAAACTGAACAAAGAGAAAGGGACAACGAGTTTACAGTTGTAGATGAACCTTTCATAGGACAACAGAAAGAGAAAACACGTAATTTTCCTAAACCTATTTGAAATATTAAACTATCTGTAGTAATTCTGATTCTCTAGCTATTACTAATGAAGATATTGCTGCTCAAGCATTCATTTTTTTTATTGCTGGTTTTGAAACAGTTTCAACTACTTTAAGCTTCGCGTCTTATGAAATAGCTTTAAATCCAGCAGTAAAAAATCGATTACAAGAGGAGATTGATGAAGTGCTGACTACTTGTGATGGAAATTTAACTTATGATGCTCTTCATAAGATGAAATATTTAGATATGGTAATTGCAGGTAAAATTTGCTTTACTCCTAACTCTCTAACATAAATTATATAACAAAATGTATCTACATTTTTCAGAAACACTACGCAAATGGCCACCGGCTCTAATCACAGATCGCTTGTGTACTAAGGAATATACATTAAAAGTGGACGACATGAATATTTCATTAAAACCTGGAAGCTCAATACATATTCCCATTTATGGAATTCATAGAGATCCAAAGTATTATCCAGAGCCCGAAAAATTCGACCCTGAACGTTTTAGCGAGGAAAATAAAAAAAATATTTTACCTTTCACGTACATGCCTTTTGGTGTTGGTCCAAGAGCATGCATAGGTATTACAGCAATACTAAACTATCCACATTTCTTTGAATAATAACTTAGTTAATTATTTAGGTTCACGATTTGCATTAATGGAAACAAAAATAGCACTGTTTCATATGTTTGCTAATTTCAATCTGGTTGTGATCAATAAGACTGACATCCCGTTAAAATTGAAAGCATCAAGTTTAATGGCAGCCAATGGGTTTTGGTTTGGTTTAAAAGTATAACAAAAAAAAAATACGAATTAAAATAAAGTTATGTATTATAATCTGTGTATATATAATAAGATTTTTTACCATAAACGGTAGCTATTTTTATCACGCTCATATTAATATCTCACCTATCTGTGTCGATAAAATCTTATATCAATACTTTACCTGACTTTCCGATATAAAAACAAACTATTATTAACATACGCACTTATACTCGACGACAATACATGTTAAATTATCACATTCACTAATTGATCAATAAATTAATCTATCATGATTAATGTTTAATAATGAAAACAGCGAAAACAGAAGAGGAAATATGAAGAACTCGATGAATTTTTCCCTCAAACCCGTATTTTCTCTCCCTGATTATAAACTGTATTGTATCTAGTGTTAATTTTTTGACAATTTATGATATTTTAATTTTATGTGACAACCAGTTCGTATTAAGAATATCTACATTCAATGGAAAATGGTTATAAGCTATAATAAAACTGAAGAGACTGAAATATTTTTTTGTATTGAACTCATTCCTAGTAAGAGGGAGAGTACGGTTTATTAGACGCCAAGAATTGACGACGGTTTTTGATAATAGATACATGCCAAAAGAAAGCGAAACTAAAGAGTGGTAATTTACGATTTATCAATTCGCTTTCGATAAAAATCGGACTTAAAGGCGAAATTGTCCAATGCTGTTTCTTATAGGAAATGATTTTTATAAATCTACCAATTAAGACGTAATTATGGGAACTACAATGTATTTCAAGTTATGTAAATACATTCGACAAATGCCAAGGGGGTCTAGGAGGCCCCCTGGCTGGGGTTTGGGTCACCAACAAAAGAGAAAGAAAACTCACTGTTTTCTCACACCGCGAAGTTTAACAGAAAACCAAATGTAATAGCTTTATAAATATTTATTACCCCAAGGGGCTAAAACTAACCCCTACATCAGCGGCAATATAGATGAGAAAGTCTAAGCCATTTGTGACAAAGTAGGTAAACCGACATTTAGGGATTATAAGCGTCGACGATTTGTACAATCGAGGCTCATCGTCCAAAGCCCCTGAAAGGGTTAATAAACAGATAATCGCTCTAAAATCTCGATCTTACTCTACCTGAGGGAGTCGAAAAATTAAGAAAATATGGCGTAGAGATAACTCAAAAAGCAATTCATTCACACGTGCTCGCTCATAAAATTAAATAGCGAGACGTATTGAAAAAACCATTGCTGAGTTAAAATCATATGGCGTAACGTATCCATTGAGCCAAAGAAAGTATCGACTGAGATAAGAGCAACATAGTCTTTTCCGATGAATCTTCTTTTTGGCCACTTCCAACCAGAGTATAAACAACATAAGGACACAGATTGCTTCAACAGACCGTAACGCACCCTGTCAAGGTCCATGCTTGGGTATGTTTTTCGACTAAAGGGCTTGGAAACTTGTTCTTCTTTAGTTCCAATTTAAATGAAGAAAAAATTAACAAAATTTACAGAAAGGTTCTATTACCAACTACAAAAATTGGTTTATCAACCAAAATCAAAATTACCAAATAAGCTGCTCCTTCTAGAGGTTAAAGATCCCTAATATCGCAGTAAAGTGTGTAGCGCATGGGAAGATCAAAATGACGGTGACGATGATTTAGACTGGTCAGCACAATCTCCCGACGTCAATTCTATAGAAAATTTTTGGACTTTAATCAAGCAGAAGTTACATAGAAAAAAGTTCATAAGTAGTTTGAAATAATTTTTGCAGCAAATTCGTGGAATTTGGAGGTCCTTTTCAATGGAATACGTAAAAACTCTCGTTACAAGTATGCCTCGGAGACGCGTTGCTAGGAGGGGAGGGATTAAGTATGTTATTAACGTAAATTCTAAAAGCATATCAAAGAGTTAATAAATAAGTTTCAGTTTATGTGTAAACGTTTTAAGTAAATTTTATTTTTTTTAAATATTTTTGAACACGCTCTTATTTAACTGACTAGTGACTATATATATATGTGTATATATATATAAATATTATAATATAATATATTGTTTTATACGTATTGGTTGCAACGACTATCGGATATAACGTCTTTACTTATGTGAATCCTTTATTGTCCCTATTCCCGATTCTACTATATTTTACTATATAAAACTATACATTTTACTAAGCAACTTAATCATCTACGTGTATGCAATATGTATGCAGTATTGGCCTTTAGTATGACTGTAAAGAATGATCAAAGTCTGATTCTCGAATAAATATTCTCACGTAGGTAACCATTTTTATCACTAATATATTTATAGAAATATCGTGTAAACATTTCAATACTCATATATTGCAAAATATAATTCAATAATAATCAATAGATAATTACCTCTGTATACGATATCTTAATACCTATATTTATATTATATATTTTTTTAAATACTTTTAAAATCAAAATACTACATTCTTTCCTCTTAAAACATCATAAAAGTGAACGTAATTTTTAGATAAAATGTTTTATTGTTTTTGTGGAATTTTTTTATTTTTAATTTTATTATGGTTTCTCAAACCAAGAAAATCGATAATATGGAAAGAAAAAGGGATTCCTTACATCAAACCCTCCGTCACTTTTGGAAACTTTTTTTGGAGTCTAATTGGTCATGAATCATTCATGGATCGAATTATAAAAATTTACCGAGCAATGCCCAACGAAAAGTATGTAATTATCTTCTAATTGAAACGTGAAAACAAATTCTTTTTAACATCAAAATGTTGGTAGATATTACGGAACATTCTTTATGAGACAAACTCAACTTTTAATTCGTGATCCAAATTTACTGCAAACTTTACTAGTGAAGCACCATGATTGTTTTACTGACCATGTCGCTGCTAATAGTAAAGCCAGCGATGATATATTTTTAAAAAATACATTAATGTCAATGAAAGGCCAGAAGTGGCGAGCTTTACGAGCAAAATTAACACCGTTATTTACAGGATTAAAAATGAGAGGAATGTTTGAAATAATGAAAGAATGTAATGGACAAATGGTTGAGTTTTATAAACAAGAATTTGACTGTAGACTTAAAAAAAATCATCCGTTAGATGTCGAGTTGAAAAATTTATTTACGCGATATTCAACAGATGTAATTGCAATGACTGTATTTGGATTACAGTGCAATTCCTTTAAGGAACCTGACAATATATTTTTTAAAATGGGCCAACAAGTAATGCAACCGCAGTTGTTAAAATTTTTATTCATGCGATTTTTTCCTTCTCTATTTAAAGTAAGTACTTAATTCTTAGTTAACAATTAAATTTATGAAAATAATTTATTATTTAGTTGTTAGATTTACGAGTTTTTCCAGCACACATTTATGATTATTTCATAAATATTGTAAGGGAAACGATTGAAATGCGTCAACGTGAACGCATAATACGTTCAGATTTAATCGATTTACTTCGACAAATGCAAAAGACACCAGATTTTAATGATAGTAAACCTCTTAAATACCAATCTACGAATCAAGATGATGACTTAAGTATTAACTACATGAATTATTAAAAGAAATTAATTCTTTACTAAAAAAAAATTTAGCGATCACATTTGAGCAAAGTGTAGCTCAAGCGTTTGTGTTCTTCCTGGCCGGATTTGAAACCGTTTCCGTACCAATGACTTTTGCTACTTATGAGTTAGCTTGTAATCCTGATATTGTCGAACATTTGCAACAAGAAATTGATGAAGTACTTGTGAAAAACAATGGAAATTTAACTTATGAGGCACTTGCAAACATGCGATACTTAGATAATATCGTTTCAGGTAATCGATTTAAAAAAAATTAAGCCTATTTTTAAATTGAAAAATGCTTTAGAAACTTTAAGAAAATGGCCACCGAATTTATTCACTGATCGGGTTTGCACAAAATCTTTCTCATTTGAAATGGAAGGTAAGATATTAGACTTTGAACCGGGTATGATCATCAATGTCCCAATATTAGGATTACATCGAGATGAAAAATATTTTCCAAATCCAGAAAATTTTGATCCTGATCGATTCAATGAGATTAACAAAAGTAATATTACTCCATTTTCGTTTATACCTTTTGGAATAGGTCCTCGAAGTTGTATAGGTATCTAACATGATATCTTTCTTTTAAACTTATACATACTAATAATTACTTACTAACATGAAATAATTCATTAGCGTCTAGATTTGCACAAATGGAGATAAAACTGGCATTGTTTTACTTGTTTGGAAACTTTGATTTTGATATTACCGAAAAAAGCGAAATTCCCGTTCAATTAGAGAAAACCAGACAAACTGCGAAAAATGGGTTTTGGTTTGGATTGAAACTTCGAAAAAATCATCGTCACACATGATGTTTATTTAATTCAATTATTTAAGTATCTAAGTATAAGAGAATAATTTGTAACAATTAGAATAAGTGAAATAAATTTATTGTTGTTTTTTTTTCTTTGGTAATATAAAACTTTTTTTTTATGTCAATACGTATTATGTACATCTTCGTGAACTGACTAGTTTCTAGGTTTGACTAAGGCCTATTGGCAACTAAAATAGAAACAGTAAATTAATAAAATAGTTTTATTATTGGTCCATTATACATTTTTACAAAAAAATCAAAATACGTTTTTATTTTCAGAAAAAAATTATTTCTTTTACTCTATTCTTCAAACTATTATAGCTTAAAACTAAGTTACTTCTAATTTCTTTAAACAGTTTATTAGGGAAAAGAACCTAAAACGCCCATCACTTTTTATACTTAAGTTATTTTTCTAATTCATTATAACATCTTGGAAAAATATAATACTTAATAATATTCTAAGAGATAACTTAGTATTAAGATTCTAACATTAGTCGGAATCTTCTATGACTTTTAACATTATTGCCATTATAGGTCGTTATGGTGCTTATTTCTACATTTTCATGGTATGAACAATTATCTAAAAAATTTACTTATTGCTTTTACAAAATATTTAATTAAGATTAATAATCTATGCAGCTCTCTTATTTAAGCATTAGTTTATTATGAATTAAGGCAAACCTTAGGAACTTATTTTGAAATATTGGTATTTTTTTAAAATTTGTTTTGCTGGTACTCTAAGAGAAGGATGCATAAGTCAACATGGATCTTGCAATCGTCTTGTAAAATAACATTTTGTTTTTTGTCATTAGTTTCAAATTTCTACTTAGAAGCGAAAATAAGAAAATAATTAGCCCTTTCCCTCTCTGTATTATTTCATTTATATTTGGAGTGAATGTCTAATTGTAAGACCGATCTAATGTCACTCCCAGATATTTCACAATAGAGAACGAATGAACCCCTTCTCTTTATGAACAGAATTGTCTTATGGCCTAAGATCCCGCCACGATTTTTTTTTCTTTTTCATTAAAATTTTTGTCGCTTTCAACTACAGTGGTCATATCGCGACTGTATATATTGGGAGATTATATTTTGGTGTAAATCCCCGTCATCCGTATGTACCGCTTGACTGCGGCCGAGCTGCTCCTCCCAAAAAGCTTGATTAGCGAGCGTGGGATGGTCAGAACAACCCGTCGCGAAATTGCTACACTCATATTGTAGTTAATCAAAATCTATCTACCTATCTATATATTTATGAACGCGAGAATACATTTTTACCAGGGTGAGATTGGCACCCTGGTAAAAATATACCAGAAGTACTTTTAATTAAAATAATGAAAATTGATTCTTAGAGACAAATTTCATTCATCTTGTAGTGAAATAAAATATACTCCACTTGATATGTGTAAAGAATTAGAAAAATACTGGCTGCAGGCGCTCAATTTCCCGCACCTATTCATACTTAGGTGTATATAGGTATAATTTTGGAAGACTTTTACGTTCATAATGTAGATCCCTGATTCATATATCGCCTGTTGAGAATAATAGTGGCGTAAGTCTCAAAACATCATACCGGAGAAAATAGCGTTCCACAGGCAAAGCATTGAAATAACTATTCGCCATTTCTGCACATAAAACATGGGTCATCCTAGTGTCGTTTGGATGTCTTAAGTGAAAAATCGATTTTTTTAGTTTCACCACTATGATTCTAAACAGGCGATATCAAATTAAACCTCTTTTTTTCTGTGCATGATAATATAAGGCTGCGTATAAAAAAGTGCCCGCAAACTGAAGCAGCCAGCTGTTAAAGATGCTAGAAATTAATGATAAAGTGAGAAAATTGAAAAATTACCATTAATGTTTTATTTGCGTATTTTGAAACATATTGTTATATTACATTACTATGGAACCATAAAAGTTTTAAAGTACATAGTCGTTTTTATATCTAAAAAGGAACTAATACATTTTATTATCCTTCCCTTTCTAAACGCAGTGAGTATTTTCTAGTAAATACCAGCTCAAAAATATTTCAAAAACTCTACCTAGAATTAACGGAAAACACCGTATATCGAGACCAGAAAAAATTTACCCAGATGGCTCAGTGTGTAATGAAAAATTAGGTTTCGCAATATCCTTCTCTCAGGGAAAGAATGCCACAATCAGAGAGGGTAGGATTTTCAATGTTTCACTTTATACATTTATTAGGTACCTCCTTTTTTAAATTACGTTTATTTCAAGCAACTCTTTTACGTAAAAGAATAACATTCTTTGACAACATTATCTTTAAAACTATTGTTTTAGTCGAACTTTCATTGACAGTAGTATAAAGCGTTTAAAACCTGATAGCATAACGACAATTAACAAGCTTATCATTTACCAATAAGCACCACTTTTATCAAGTGAAAAAATCAAGATATGGCCGAAAACATTTGTTGTCGTGTTTATTAATTTTATGAATTTTGAGAGCCTGAAAAAATAAATACGACATACGTGTTAAAAATTCCGTGTAAATCTGGAGATTAGATAAGCTCGCTGCATTAGATTGAATTTACATCCGTGAGGACATAATTCAGTTGTTCTTTTAACATTTGAATTTCAATTTACAAAAATACATTTTTCTTAACTTTGACCCTTTCAGTTAATGAAAATATAGTTTTTGTTGTTCAAAAAATTTGTGAATTTTAACCCTTAAATACGTTTCTGCCCCAAGTCCGATCGACATGAGGTTACCTTTTCGTAAAAAACTCACATTTAAAAAAAAAACTCCAGAGATGTAGTTAAAAAGGTTAGTTTTAGGGGTGTGCCTCAATCTTTAAAAGGGGTTTTCCTGCCGATAAAAAATCGCTTAGAGTTAAGAACTTTTTAAAAAGTTTATACAACTATAATGACTTTATGATTAAAAACTAAAAAATATAAATTTTTAAGAGATTGTAATTAATATATACAATATATGGCAGCGCTATAGGCCTTGTAGGTCTTTGGCTTCTATTTCTTTGACGAGTACTTTTATAATTAATGTGGTAGTTAAAAAAGAACAACTGTTATAATAAAAGACAACTGGATAAGCATTTAATGTGTTCTATTATTATAATAGATAATACATTATTATTTTTATGAAACCTTGATACACCCATTTTATTAGCATTGAAAGAACATCGCTGCGCTGTACCGCCGTAACGGAGACGTTAGAAAATTTGTTGTGAATCTTAGCGTTAATTATATTCACATTGAAACTAGTTTATTTAGTTTACTATCAGCTCGGTGTGAGTGTTTTATCTAATATTTTATTGAAGATAATAATTCAATTTCTTTGTTGAACTACGATTATAGTTAATGTAGAGCTCATTACAATTGTGTATTAGCTGCATAAAAGGTAAGATAATATATGATTTTTTTATTTCAAGTTATTCATTTTTAAAAAAATAATATAGATGATTGTTTGGTACCTCACATTTTTACTTGTGTTACTGTTGTGTTGGTACTGGAAGCGAGAGAAGGAATTTTGGTCTCACATTGGTGTTCCATTTTTTGCACCAGTTCCAATATTGGGGAACTTGTATAGAAATACATTTAGAATATCTTCTCTAGCAGAAGAAGTTAAAAGAATTTACGATGCCTCAGAAGGATATAAGTGAGTGAATTGTAATTACCGTATTAGCCCGAATATAACGCGATCCCAAATTTAACGCAAATCTTAAATTTTCATAAAGATTTTTAGAAAAAAAAATATTCCTTGGTAAAAATATAGGTAAAAACATTACACTACTTAAACCCCGAATTTAGCCTAATTTGAAAAAAATTTTAACGGAAAATAAATAGTCGAAAAAAAAGCGTTATATTCGGGCTAATACGGCAATATTTCTCTAAAATTTAATATCAATATTTTGAAGATGTTATGGAATGTATTCATTCACGGATCGAACATTACTATTACGTGATCCAGAATTGATAAAACAGTTAACAATCAAGGATTTTGATTATTTCCAAGATCATGTAGACACATTTTTCAAAAGAGATCCAGAATCGCCTTTCACGAAGAGTTTATTTGCTTTGAGAGGTTTAAAAAAAATAAAAAAATATTTGAGTAGGTACTAATGAAATGTTTTATTTTAGGAAGCAGATGGAGGCAAATGAGAGCCACGTTAAGTCCTGCATTTACCGGGCGTAAAATGCGAGGAATTTTTGTTTCAATGACTGAATGTGGTGAACAATTTGCTAATCATTTTAAAAAAGAGTTAGAGCACTCCAATGGTACCCCTCTTGATTTGGAATTGAAAAATGTCTTTACAAGACTTACCACTGACGTGATCGCTACTTCAGCATTTGGCGTTAAAGTAAACTCATTTGAAAGTGCCGATAACGTTTTCTTTAAAATGGGTCAAGCTGCCTCTAATTTTGCACTTCTAAGAATGTTAGCCATAATATTTTTTCCAAGTCTAATGAGAGTAAGTGTTAATAAAAAAATATTATATTTATTTATATAAAAAATAATTATTTATTATTGTTGTAGTTATGCAACATTGGAATTATTCCGGCTAAGGTAACAAAATTTTTCAATGATTTAGTGGAAGAATCTATAACTGTTCGGGAAAAAGAAAATATTAACCGTCCCGATATGATACAATTACTAATGGAAGCTCGCAAAGGAAAAACTATCAGAGAGAAACATGTTGATGACTCAGTCACTGGATTTGCAACTGTGGAGGAATACTTAGAAAATAACGAAAAAAGCAACTTAAGTAATTGATTTTAACAAATGAATTTAGTCGGAAATCATGAAATAAATAAATAATAATACTTATTTGTATAGAACTAACAAATAGTGATATAGCAGCTCAGGCGTTTTTGTTTTTCCTTGGTGGATTCGATACAGTTTCAGCTGCAATGTGTTTTACGACCATTGAGCTTGCTATTAACGTAGACGTTCAAAGGCGATTACAAGAGGAAATTGATGAAATTATGGCTAAATGCAACGGAAAATTAACATACGATGACTTAAATTTAATGAAGTATCTCGATATGGTTGTATCAGGTATACTAATTGAAACAATAATTACGTTATGGTTTATTAATTTTTTTGCTCTTAGAGGGTCTTCGAAAATGGCCTCCTTTTTCGGTGTTAGATCGACAATGTGTAAAACCGTACAATTTTAATTTCAATGGAAAAACGATTCCCCTTGAAGTTGGGCAAGTGCTGTCAGTACCCGTATATGCAATACATAGAGACCCACAACATTATCCAAATCCATCCAAGTTCGATCCTGAACGGTTCAACGATGAAAGGAAAGGAGAAATCAACCCTGCAGCTTATTTACCTTTTGGCTCAGGGCCTAGAAATTGCGTTGGTATGTTCTAAACTCCTCATAAATAATGTAAAATATAATAATATTAAATTTTGTTTAAAGGTTCAAGATTTGCATTGATGGAAGTTAAAATTGCCTTAGTTTATTTGTTTGCCAATTTTAACGTTGATGTATCTGACAAAACAGAAATTCCTATAGTTTTAGGAGTGAAAAGTTTCACCTTGGGTTCAGATAAAGGATTTTGGGTCAAGCTAACACCTCGACCAAAATGATGAAATAAGAAGATAACTTTTTCAATTTTTAAGAGCTTTAAATCTAAATAAAATGTAATTTTATATCCAGTTCATGTAAAACTTATATGAAAACATATTTTTACGGAGACTAATTTAGGGTAATAAATGTATTGTATTTTTGATAAAGCATATTATTTTTAACAATACAAATAAGCGTTTTTAATCTCAATAATTTAATCTATCACTCAAATGGAAATTTAGTGAAGAGGTCAGGGGGTAAAGTTAATTATTGATTTTAAAATAAATACAGTTTATGATATTTATTTTTGTTTAAAAGTCAAGTTTCTATATAATAATCATTTAATTTATTTAACCTTCCCAATATTTGTCATTTGTGGTCATGTTCAATTTATTACAAATTTTTGTGTTTCTTTTTTTAAATGTAAGACGTTGATCATTTCCATTTATAACCTTTAATCATTACGTAGTGACTGGCGTAGTGGTGATAGTAAAAAATCATCAAGGTACTACTATAACTAATCTACTAATCGTAGGTAAGTATAAGGTACTTTTCTCCCAACTGTGACATTGGCTTGAAAATACTATAAATCCAGTTACATAAGTAGGTATATAAGAAGCATAGAATGAGAACCTAACAGACGCAATTATGTTATTTTTTTTGTGAATATTTTAAACTATTTAAAGAAAATTTAGAGAACTTCAGCATAAACATTTTTATTTTGTCGCTTTGTGGTATAAGAATGTACTGATTTCCTCTACAACCTGCTAGATAAAGTGGCATATAGTTGTCCGTGAGATAAAAACAGTCTCCTCTTAAGTCAAATCCAACATAATTAAAAGTTTGTCCCTATACTTTATTTATAGTGGCTGTAAATGATACCTTAACGGAAAATTGAATTCTTTTAAAACTAAATGGCAAATATGTGGGTATCATTGGAATTCGTGGTATCAAAACTGTTTGCCCAACTTTTGGCCCAGTCAAAATTATAGCGACTATTACATTACTTCGAAGAACTTTTGTAGTCTTGTTTCAAATTACACAAATTAGGTGGACTTATAGGGAGTTCTGAATTCTTCTGGGTAACGCAGCCCATCTTCATGGTTCATTACATTATCGATGGAAAGGTAGGTAACGCTATCATCTGGTAATTAGCTCAGTATTGTATCATTGATTGCATTAACACATTTGTTTCGAGTGACCAAAATAAATTGCTCTTTGATACATCCATAGATACCTGTTTAGTTCAATATGGACCACATCTGGATATACTTTAGCAATCAGATCTTCAATATTGGTTACAATTTTACCTAGTTCTTTATCAACTATAATTTTCTTATCTGCTTCAGCTTGCATTCATTTTCTGTTTAGATTTTCAGTTTCAATTTCGTTATTACGCAAGTCTCTGTCGCTTTACACCTCCTATAGGGCATTTTGCCTAATTGGTAAATGAAAAAAATTTTGTCAACATAATCAAATAAATCAAACAATAGTTATGAAAAAAATGAGATGAATAATTCAAAAATTTCGTTGAAATAAACAAAAAGGTACCTAAATAATTCCTCCAATATAACATTTTTGGGGAAGGTAGATAGATACCAAAGTGCAATGAAAAAACAAAATTAAAAAACACAAATATTAACACAGATATAAAATCACTCATCTTATGTATATCGAAACAAATATTTATAATGTTATACAACAAGCAATTAACTGGGGGCGCGGGTCCTAGAAACGTTACGATGCGTTATGGTAGAGGAGGGAAGGACAAAATAATTATAAACAAACGTTACGTAATACATTAACGTTCCCTAACTCTCTGAAGCCATGGCTAACCATCGATAATATTGGACTTTTATCTAATGTTAATAATAAAAACTATTCCTAAGCCAATCACATTAACCCTCTAAACATCTTTCTGGCTTCTACGATTTAGTGAAATGAGAAAATGCCATAACTCAAATAATATAAGTACTTAAATTTAATAACAAAAAAATTAATAGACTTAAATTTTTTAGTTACGGAATTAACACAAAATCCAAAAAAAATTTTTGCACATATATCATCATAGCCAAAAGGAATATTTAAAATGCCAAACTTTTCGTTGATTTATTGTAATAATTTAGCAGTCAAAATGTCTTTTTTGGCCAAAATATGATTGCAGCATCCTTTTGCATTCATCTAGTTTTTAAGCTCAATCGCATTTATTTCAATTAAAATAAATGAAATTACATTTCCATTTCATAAACTCAGTTTATCCAAGTTTTTATCAAAACTATGCAACAATAAAGAAGCAGATAATTAAAATCGATAAATTTTGAAAGTGAAACAAATTGAATAAAAATTTATATTCAAGAGACGTCAGTATTGTTCTACCAGAAATTCATAACTTGAAATATGTTTAGTTATCTATATTTGGTAGGTACATAAATATTTAAATAAGTACTTATATGTACCTATATATTCATACACATTACATTTTATTAAGGTGTAATAAGATGTAATGTGTAGCTTAGTTTAAAGTAATCAACATATAACAACTAATCTATTCTGTTAATCTGTTGTTTCAAAAATCATCGATTCTTATGAAAAATATTTTTGAAATTATCTTTAAAACACTGCACAAGATTATATTAGCAAAATTTGATAATATAGGTGTTTAACAAATACAATTAATTCAGTCCTCACAAATGAATCAAGTTATATAAATTTGATTATATGAATATAATCAAAGTTATATGCAATGGTTTGCTTAGTTGACTGACATGCGATAAATCAAAATAAAATAATAATAAAATGTAAATTTTTAGATTGTAAAACCTCATTTTAATAATGGTTGTCAAAAAAATAACTTCAATGCATGGAAATGGCAAAATGAAAAAGTAATTTTCACAATTGTTTTTGGGATAATTTCATGGTAAAATTATTACATGAATGATTGATGGAAAAAAAAAGTACAAAATAATACAATGTTGTCTTAAATTAAATATTTCTGATTAAAAAGTAGATAATTGTAGGACAAATACCTAATTATTTGCAACGATTGCAGTAATATAATTAAATAAATACTACCTTTGATGAAAAGCTAGCATTTTTTATCAAAAGGAACATTTAAAAGAGATAATTAAACTAAAATCCTAAATTTCCTAAAAGTCCTAAATTTACAAGCTAAAAACTTTCTTAGTCAAATTTATAGATTATATAAATATAACTATCAAAAACTTAACAGGTGGTTATACTATATCTCACAAATTATTATAATTTTTTTAATTTCTATTTCACCTGTACATAATACAAGACGGTTATTTTTTTTTTTCTATTTTTGTATACCTCCAATGAGTTGTTAAAAGGAGTACCTAATTAAATTATTAAGTACTTAATATCAATTTTTAATTTTTAAAGAAGTTGTGCGCAGAGCCTGAAAAAGCTTTTAAATTAAATCGAAACGCTCAAATTGATATTGCCAGAGCATTTTATTGCTCCTTCATCCTCTAATTTTAAATTTATTATTAAAAAAAGGATCTGATAACAATTAATATTTAAAATCAAGGGGGAAAAATAAGGGTTGGTATATTTTTCGGTACTGGTTCCGACTTTATATTCAGAGTATGTATGATCAAAAGCGGAACTACAAATATCATGAACGCCAAAAAGGAAAATGTTGTTACAAATGAATGACCTCAGATTCTGAATTTGGAAATTTATATTCATTTATATCGCATATAAGTATTTGAAATTAAAAAAAACTTGACATTGAAGAAAAATATTTTATAAATAATTATTAATATTATTTAATACTTAAAAATATAGTCTCATAATCCCCACCTAAATGTACTTGAAACTTGTGTAATGATCGGTTTATCAAAAATATTTTTTAATATCTTAATATCTTAAGTATTTGATATATCATATATTTTACATTGTGATACGAAATTTGGCTCAGTGTATTTTTACAAGTTTAAAATAGTTTAATTTCGGGAGGTTATAGTTTAAAGTGCAATTTTTTTATTAATAAAAAATGTTTTACTGGCTCCTTTTTATTTTCCTTGCTCTCATATTCGTATATTGGATGTTCAAGAAAAAAAACATATGGGAAGAAAAAGGAATTCCTTATACAGATTTGAAATCGAATATTTTGAGTTTTGGGCGAAGTATGTTGGGCTTGCAAGGATTGGTCGAAGCAGCGTTGGAATCTTATAATAAAATGCCAGATTCACAGTAACTACAATATTTAGTTTTTAAAATTTTATATCATGAAAATATATTAATGTATATACCTACTACATATTACTCCTAGTACCTAAATAAAAAAATATTGAAGACATTTATTTCTAAGATATTAAAAGATGACTTAAAGTAAAGTAAATTTAAAGAATAACATATTATATTATAAATTTTCCTTTTAGATGTATGGGGATGTATTTTCTTGCTCAACCAGTGTTAATGATAAAAGATCCAGAAATTATCAAACAAATATTGGTGAAGGACTTTGATCATTTCATGAATCATAATACGTCAATCTTGAAAAATGTTGATGAGCCTCTGTTTAAAAGTAACTTGGTGGGCTTAGAAGGAACAGAATGGAAACAAGCCAGGGCCCTTTTAAGCCCTATGTTCACTGGAAGTAAAATGCGAGGAATGTTTTCTATAATGAAAGAATGCGGTGATCAGTTTGTTCGTCATTTTCAAAAAGTGTATCACACGCAAAAAGATAACAATGAGCTTCATATTGAATTAAAGAATGTATTTACAAGGTATACAAATGATGTAATTGCATCTACTGCTTTTGGAATTGAGTGTAACTCTTTTGAAAATCCAGACAATCCTTTCTTTAAAATGGGATCTGAAGTAACTAAGCCTATAATGTCGAAATTTATTATGCTGGCGATTAGTCCGAAATTATTTAAAGTATTATTGTTAAGGTATTGCCAATTTTCTAGAAATTAATTAACTATATTTTAATAGTTGCTGGGTTTTCGTTTATTTTCTGATGAAGTGAGGGATTTTTTTTCTGGTGTTGTTAAAGAAACTATTGAAACGAGACAAAGAGAAAATATTACCAGACCAGATTTAATTCATTTGTTAATGGAAACACAAAAAGAAGATTCTGATGAATCCACATCTTCTAAAAAAACTCGTAAGAATATTAAAGTTTTCCTTCTTTGCCTTTGAACAAGCACTATAAAAATTGTATTTAATTGTTTTACATTTAGACATGGATTTTAATACAATCGTGGCTCAATGCTTTTTATTTTTCTTTGGAGGATTTGATACAGTTTCAGTTCCTATGTGTTTTGCTACATATGAACTGGCCTTAAATCCAGAACTTGCCAAACGTTTACAAAATGAAATCGATGAAACACTTAGGAAATCTAATGGAGACATCGATTATGAAACATTTCAAAATATGACATTTCTTGATAATGTGATTTCGGGTAACATTTCGATAAAAAAAAATGGTTCTTTTAGTTATATAATCTTTGATTTTTGTAATATTTTAGAAACTTTAAGAAAATGGCCACCAGGTATAATTTCAGATCGCGCTTGTTCTAAGGCGTACAATGTCACATTAAATAATAGCAAAACGTTTACGATTGATACGGGAATGCTTGTTCATATTCCAATTTATGGAATTCATATGGATCCAAAATATTATCCAAATCCCGAAAAATTTGACCCAGATCGATTTTCCGAAGAAAATAAAAATAACATTCAACCATTCACCTATTTACCATTTGGACATGGACCTAGGAATTGTATTGGTAAAAACTAAACACTTAAAACATCAATCGGATAAAAGAAAAAAAAAGAAACTTAATATCAAACAAATATTTTAGCATCTCGATTTGGGTTGTTGGAAGTGAAACTAGCATTATTCTACTTGTTTGGAAATTTCGACGTTTTTGTAACCAAAAAAACCGAAATCCCTGTCAAATTGGAGAACGCTCGGATGAATGCCAAAAATGGATTTTGGCTGGGATTAAAACCGAGAGAAAAAGTTGTGTTTTATTAATTTTTTGCAAAAAAATTTGTGAATTTCTTAATAATAAAATAATACGCCTTTTTAACTTAAAAAAAGTTTAATATTTTTTTAAAGTTTTAAGTAATACATTGCCCTTACTTTAAGTGAGTTTATTTATGTTTTTTGGTGGTTTAAGTCGTTTAATCTTTAAGGGTCATATCACGACTAAGCACAGAAAATTTCTATTGGTCAATTCTATCTTAGGTCTAGGATCACGACAAATTACGCCTATTTATCACTTTTCTTCGGTTAGGGAGGCGTAAATCAATACAATTTCATAGAAACCTTACTTTTTTTTTCAGGATAAAAACTTTATGGTGTCTTTTTTTAAAACCTACGACATATTTTCATGTAAATGCAGGTAATTTGCAGGGTTTGAATTTTCATTGTTTCATTTTAAATTTTTATTAATGGTGTTCTTTACGATGTTACATTTTTTTATGGAAAAAAAATTATAAGTTTGGTTATTGGTTATATTCGTGTAAACAGATTATAAAATATTAAATAGGTAATAACGATAGTGGATAATTTAATGGCGATTAAATGGCGATGTTTTCATTCTTAAGATTCTGGACCTAAAATTAAAATTGACCAACAGAAACTTTTTGTCTTTAGACAGTCGTTACCTTAGATGTTAGAGCGACTTAAAACACCAAAAACAAACTTTAATGACGGTTGTTGACTTCAACGACAAAAGATGTGAGATTTAAATGGGTTCCAAGTTCAATGGTCAGTCCTGAAATGTATTTATAAGAACTTAAAATATTCTTGTGTTGTGCTTGTGGCGAAATATAATTGCAGCATCTTTTTGCATTCACTTAGCTTTCAAACTCAATCGCCTAATACATTTTTTTCTATTGAACTAAATAATATTACATGTTCATTTAATATACTGAATTCATGCAAGTTTTTATCAAAACTATAATTAATCCAACAATAAAAAAGTAATTTAAATCGATGATGTTTGAAGGTAAAACTAATTGAATAAAAATTTAAATTCAAGAGGCGTCTAGATGTTTCCACTGAATATTCATAACTTGAGATATATATAGGTACTCATTTTAGATAGATAAATATGTATGAAAATAGGTATCTATACACTCATCTACCTTAAATACTCTAATGGTGTAATTTGGTGTAATGTATGGCTAAACTTAAAATAATCAACGGATTCGTTTCTATCATGCAACAGCAGTTGTTTGAAAAATCATAAAATCTTATGAAAAGCATTTAGGTAATATTATCTTTAAACTATCTGCTGCGAGGCGCCACAGTACTTCATTTTACTTTCTTTTATGAACCTCGCTGTTGATTAAAAGAACTATAAGCACTTAGCACTTTATAACTATAGATATAGACAGAACTATATGTCTATATGAATGCAACATCTATGTACATATGAACTTTTCCTTTAACCCCAGAACTCTTTTTTTAGAATTTTCCTAGGAAAAATTTTCAAATAAAAGTTGTAGGCGTTTATGGGTCTAAAGAATTGTAGCAAGTTTAAAGAAAATCGTTAGACCCGTTTTCAAAAAAAAAAAAAATGAAATAGCTCATAAACTTTTAAAAGAAAGGAAAAAGTGGAACTTTCGGATAACCGATTTCAGCCAAAAACTTCACAGCAAAACTAAATGTAATATGCAGGCTAAATCCTAAGTTTGGTAAAATTCGGATAAACCGTTCGATACGATATCGCTGTCACACACAGACACACATACCCACAGAAATTTTTCTAAAAACCTCTTCTATGGATTCAGGGAACCTCAAAACTTATAATTCCGTCGAAAATTCGACCCGATTACATTACGTCCTTGCTAGTAGAAAAAGAAAGTATACACTACATAAGGCTACATTATTACAATTTACAATGTTCATATAAGTTTTGACCAAATTCAGTTAATTAATTCAGACCTTACCAATGAATTAAATAACTTTAAAGATTAGAAGTAATGGGTTACTTTAACTGGCTCCATTCAATAAAGCAAAATAAATAGATAAAAAAGCGTAATTTTAATAGGGAAAACTTCATTTTATGTTTGTTATACTCTCGAATGTTTTTTTTTTGCTTGTAGAATAGTTTGATTTTCATAATATAAAATAGTACTTAGGTATAATTTTTTTTTTTTTTGTTTAATTATTGTTGCTTGAAATACCTTTTTGATAACAATAATTTTTAATTGTAATTTTAAATACGGTTTTTTAACTGAGCATTTTTTAACATTTTCATTATCTTCTTTTACTTTCCATTTCTCTATACATTATACATTTTTAAGAAAAGTGCGATATTTTTGTAGATTTACAGCTTTAACTGCAGCACTTATCACTTTTCATTCTTTACATACGGAAGACTGTAATTGTTGAATCATCATTTCATTTCTGTTATGAAATTTTCAGGAGTTAAACAGCAGTTCTGTTTTTTGCAGTAGGGTAATTTTAGGCAGGATTGTGCTTACTCTTTTTGTCAAATTTTACGTGAGTAAAGTCACGGTAGCCACTAGTCGCATCTATTTGAAATAAATCATACTTGACATTGAAGAAAATTATTTAAAGTATTTTCATACTCCCCACTTATACGTATTTCAATTTGTGAAGTAAGGTCAGTATATCAAACATTTTTTTATCATCTTAAGAGTTTGATAATTTATCATATTTAACACAGTGATATGAAATTATAAAAAACGAAAATTGTGTCGGTTGTAGTTTTGTAAATGTAAAATAGTTTTATTTCGTTGGGTCAGAATTTAAAGTGCTTTTATATCAAGTGTAAAAAATGGCCTTTTGGATCCTTTTTATTTTTTTTTTCCTTTCCTATCATATTCATATATTGGATAACCAAGAAAAGGAGCATATGGGAAAAAAACAGAATCCCTTATACAGATTTGAAATCGCATATTTTGAGTTTGTGGCGAAGCATGTTGGGCTTGCAAGCATTGCTCGAAGCAGCGTTGGAATCTTATAATAGAATGCCGGATTCACAGAAATTACAATTTTAAATATTTAAATTTTAGAAGAAATATTTATATTAACAGTTATTCAAGCCATTAATGCCCAACTTGTCACAACATGATTTTAAATAAAGTAAATTTAAAAAACAAATAAAATAATTTTCCCTCTCAGGTGTATGGGAATGTATTTTCTTGCTCAACCAGTGTTAATGCTAAAAGATCCAGAAATTATCAAAAGAAGAGAATAGT
Organism: Sisyra nigra; assembly: GCA_958496155.1. Lineage (NCBI taxonomy): Eukaryota > Metazoa > Arthropoda > Insecta > Neuroptera > Sisyridae > Sisyra > Sisyra nigra. The sequence continues at coordinate 29,935,179 of OY292313.1, read as the reverse complement.
AGACGAACCTCTGTTTAAAAGTAACTTGGGAGGTTTAGAAGGAGCGGAATGGAAACAAACCAGAGCTTATTTAAGTCCTATGTTCACTGGAAGTAAAATGCGGGGAATGTATTCTATAATGAAAGAATGCGATGATCAGTTTGTTCGTCATTTTCAAAAAGTGTATCACACGCAAAAAGATAACAATGACGAGCTTCATATTGAATTAAAGAATGTATTTACAAGGTATACAAATGATGTAATTGCATCTACTGCTTTTGGAATTGAGTGTAACTCATTCGAAAATCCGGATAATCCTTTCTTTAAAATGGGATCTGAGGTAACTAAGCCTATAATGTCGAAATTTATTATGCTGGCGATTAGTCCGAAATTATTTAAAGTATTATTGTTAAGGTGTTTGGTTAATTCACTATATTTTTAATACATAGTTGCTGGGTTTTCGTTTATTTTCTGATGAAGTGAGGGATTTTTTTTCTGGTGTGACATTTCTTGGTAATGTGATTTCGGGTAACATTTCGAATAGAAAAAAATTGGTTTTATTAGTTATATAATCTTTAGTTTTTGTAATATTTTAGAAACTTTAAGAAAATGGCCACCAGTTATTGACCACCAACGATTAATGCGGGAATGCTTGTTCATATTCCAATTTATGGAATTCATATGAATCCAAAATATTATCCAAGTCTGGAAAAATTTGACCCGGATCGATTTTCCGAAGAAAATAAAAACAACATTCAACCATTCACCTATTTACCATTTGGACATGGACCTAGGAATTGTATTGGTAAAAACTAAACACTTAAAACATCAATCGGATAAAAGAAAAAAAAAGAAACTTAATATCAAACAAATATTTTAGCATCTCGATTTGGGTTGTTGGAAGTGAAACTAGCACTATTCTACTTGTATGGAAATTTCGACGTTTTTGTAACCAAAAAAACCGAAATCCCTGTCAAATTGGAGAACGCTCGGATGAATGCCAAAAATGGATTTTGGTTGGGATTAAAACCGAGAGAAAAAGTTGTGTTTTATTAATTTTTTGCAAAAAATTTGTGGATTTCCTAAGTTAGATATTTCTTAAAAGATTTAAATAATAGGTAGGTACATTCACACTACTGTAAGTTTTTTTTTTTGGGTGGTTTAAGTCGCTTTATCTTTAAGATAGATAGATTTATTTCTGTTGGTCAAGTTTATCTTAGATCTAAGATATTAAGTGTAGGATTCAACGGAGATCGAGCCCGTACCACTTGACCCATGAAGCGGAGAGAGCAATTGCTCTAATGCAGTTCTTAACCTGTTCGGAGGAGGTCAAGACACACACCCAACTAATATAAGTTTTATGGAGACATAGATCCCATACCTATACTTTGAATTTGAAAAAAAATAACATAATAATATATATATTATAATAATTATAATAAAATATTAACTATTCTAGGGCTTCATTCTTAGTATAGCGAAAGACTTGAGAAAAATTTTCAGTCTGTAAATGATAATATTAATTTTTCCCACCTTCCCATGTGCTTAAAACAAGCACAGTGTTATTTATTTATTCTTGTCGATAATCAAAAATTATATTTTGTCGTCTTTTTTCCATTCTTCATTTGATAACGTTTTATTTTGTTTTCTCGCAACGTAGGTAAAGTATTTGATTGTAAATACAGTCGAGTTTCACTAATCCAGCACTAATAAAAACTAAGAGGTACCGTGGTATTGCAATGTACGGATTATTGGGTTATAAAGAAAAATTCATAATATGTAAATAAAATAAAGCATTCGTAAGGGCGGAACAAGTATAAAGGGTTGAGGGAGGTGTAAGCGGGTGAGAGGGTGCCGGATAATTAGACGTACCGGACTACTGAAGTGCCGGATTAGTAAGATTCTACTGTAAAAAAAATTTAAAATTGAATTTTAAGTTTGAAATATTAATCACTTATTAGAAAAAGTTTTATTAATAAAATTCGTTTTTAAAAACACGAATATTCACGGGTTTTACCATCCCTCCAATTATCCAAACCCCTAAAGTTTGGTTTCAGTAAAAAGTATCGCAAATAGTCCAACTATAGTAGGAAATTCGTTTACTGTGAGTTTCAGTCACACTTACCTGGTTTTCGGTTATTTAACCCTTAGAGTCCGAACCGTCGATAGAGCGACTCTATTAATGCGTGTTAAGTGCGAAGCGTCGGAATAACGCAGTTTGATTATAGGTATCGGCTTGTATGGACGTGTCTTAGCGTCGTGTCTTAAATACTTAAGATTCTGTACACACTTAATTAATAAGATACTTTCTTTCAAAAATCCTTCATCAACTTCTGCAAATATGTGAAAATAAGCTCAGCACTAAAAGGGTTAAGGGCACTTCAGCTATAATGAATATGGTCATTATCAACCACTGAAATATTTAGGGATTTCATCAGAATTTCAACTCGAGGGCTACGTATGGGCAATGGATGATCCAGTCAAGCACACCACTAAGTGATCCTAAATTACATGTTTCTTTAAGAAGCTCATTTTTTTGCACTGAAATCGTTTATTAAAATCAAAAAAAAAATAATTAAAAAAAATGTTTTTTTTTTCAATCTGATCAAATGGCTCCAAAGGTCATTTTCTACATATAAAATCTACATATAAAAAATAATAATCTCTTTATATAATATAATGTTTTTGATATAAATAGAGTTAGATATATTTTATTTTGAAATAGACTAACTTTTGATGTAGTGAGTCATTAATATTATTATTTAAATATTTAAAAACTTTAGGATGTGTTTTTTTTTTCTTGGTTCGAAATACGTGACAAAGCAATTTTAAATGAGATGGAATTTCAATATGAAATTTATTTATTTAGAGAGTAATGATGGTTTAAATATATAAACTTAAGACTTAAAAAAATTAACGTTAGAGCCATTAGAACCTTGAACTTAGCATTAAAAATTGATAGCTAGATTTAATTAAATTATTATCATCATTTAATGAAATAAAAATGACGTAATACTCGATTAAAAACTTTTTTTCATCAAATGCGAAGTATCCCCACTAAATATAACTTGATTTAATTAAAAAAACCTTGTTGTTGGAGTTTCAATAACAAATGTACATACAAAGAGTTGCATTTACCATTGCAAAGGCAGTGTGTCATTATGTTATGCTAGTTATACAGTTATACTAGACTGAGAAAGTATCGCATATTGTAAATAAACTTGCTATTTTTTAATATAAAATAAGTTAAATGTTAATTTTATATCATTCTGAAAGTTTCTGAAAATGATACCTTGGATTTTAATTACTATTCTCGGAGTTTTAACTATTTATTGGTTTTCTAAAAGAAAAAATGTTTGGGACGAAAAAGATATTCCCCATTTGGATTTTAAGACGACGCTTTTGAGTTTTATCCGAGGTATTTTAGGATTACAAGGGTTTGTCGATGTAGCATTAAGTTCCTATAGAGACTCGCCTGATACGCAGTAACTATCATAAATATTGCGTTCTCTTAAATTTCTCATTATAAATTTTTTTTCTAGATTCTTCGGAACATATTTTCTCATGCAACCAGTATTGATGGTTAAAGATCCTGAAATACTAAAACAAATTTTGGTCAAAGATTTTGATCATTTCGTGAATCATAACACGACGTTGTTCAAACATTTAGATGAAGCATTGTTTAAGAGTCATTTGATTGTCTTGGAAGGGTCAGAATGGAAAGAAGCGAGGGCCTACTTAAGTCCTATGTTTACGGGAAGTAAGATGCGTGGAATGTTTTCTATAATGAAAGAATGTGGTGATCAATTTGTTCGCCACTTTCGAAAAGAGTATCAAATACAAAACGATAAAAATGAAGAGCTTCATGTTGAACTGAAAAATATATTTACGAGATATACAACTGATGTTATCGCATCCACTGCTTTTGGTATTAAATGTGATTCATTGGAAGACCCGGAGAATGCCTTTTTCAAAATGGGAGTTGAAGTGACTACACCAAATTTATTTAAATTCATGTTGTTTTCTTTCACTCCGAAGTTGGCAAAAGTAATATTTTTTCCTTAAGTTATACTTTTTATAAATTAAATTTATTTTAATTTAATACTTTCTTATAGGCACTTGGAGTTCAATTTTTTTCTGACAACTTTAGAAGTTTCTTCAGGAATGTAGTTAAAGAAACAATTGAAACGAGAGAAAGGGAGGATATTTTTCGACCAGATTTGATTCAACTATTAACAGAAGCCCAAAAAGCAAACTCCGATGAAACCAAAACTATTAAAAAATTTCGTAAAAGAATATAATATATATTGTATTATATATGCATTAATGACTGTTATTTAATCCATATAGACTTGGATTTCGATGCAATTGTCTCCCAGTGCTTTATATTTTTTTTCGGTGGATTCGACACTGTTTCAATTCCCATGTGTTTTGCTGCATATGAGCTAGCGTTAAATCCAGAGCTTGCCCAGCGGTTACAAAATGAGATTGACGAAACACTTAAAAAGTGTAATGGCAACATAGACTATGAATCTTTCCAAAGCATGAAGTTTCTAGATAATGTCATTTCAGGTAAACTTCATATAATATATACCTACACCTACACCTATAGGTATAGGTATAGGTATAATAAAATAACATAATTATTTATGTTTTTTAAAATTTTAGAAACCTTGAGGAAATGGCCTCCAGCGGTTTTAACAGATCGAGTTTGTACTAAAGCGTTTAATATCATCTTAAACAATGGTAAGACATTGACTTTAGAACCAGGACAAGTTTTGCATGTTCCCATCTATGGAATTCATATGGACCCAAAGTATTTTCCAAATCCTGAAAAATTTGATCCCGACCGATTCAATGAAGAGAATAAAAATGATATTCAACCATTCACATATATACCGTTTGGATTAGGACCCCGAAATTGCATAGGTAAAATGTATAGGTATATAGGATATACAAATTACATATTGTAACTGATTTCTTTTTCTTTTTTAAAGCGTCAAGATTTGGACTGTTAGAAGTAAAATTAGCTTTATTTTATTTGTTTGGAAATTTTGATGTTTACGTTACGGAAAAGACTGTTATTCCTGTTCAATTAGAGAAAGCTCGAGTGAATGCTAAACATGGATTTTGGTTTGGACTGAAACCAAGAAAATAAGTTATCCATAACTAATGCGTATGAAGTTTAAATATTTTAAATTTATGTTGTATGAATATTATTATTAATTTAAATATCAATACAATCATACAAATAAACGTTTTTACTATCTATTTAATACTTTTTTCATTTGAGTTTCCTTTTTTTCTTTTTTCATCATAAAATTGGTTATGAAATTAATTGGAATGGGGGTTTGATGTTTTAAAAACAAAAATGACATAAATGCAAGCTAAAGTGGTCGAATTTTTTACAAACCACGACACAAATTCACAATTATATTCAAGATGTTTGTTTTATTAACCTTATTCTTACAAGATGTCCCATGTACAGCGTGTAAACGCTAATTAAGAACACTCGGTATTTTCGCGTAGAGTCATGCAATTTTAATTATGTTATGTTTTATGGTTCAAGAAATACGTTAATAGTATAATATATTATTATCGACTAGAAATTTTTTCTTTTGAAGGATTTTAAACATTGCGAAGTTAATTTTTTTTTTCTTTAATGCCTACTCTCTGTTCAAGCCGGTTTTTCCCAACCGGGCCCACGCCCCACAGGGGAGGCAATTCGAAAATGAACAGGAGTTTAACTCTTTTGCTCCGGGCCATTTAAATGCAATGCTAGATTTCAGTGCCAAAATTGAAAGAAAAAACAATTGCCAATGAATATTATAAATTCGTTTGAAGGGACCAAAATATATCAATTGGGTGTGAACAATTCAATTTTTTAATATTTAAAACTATTTGTATGTTATATAGAAGGGTATACGAATTTTAATAACGCTTAGGTGGGGCATGACACAAAAAAGGTTGGGGAACACTAGTTTATACTAGCTATTTTATAGATAGATACTTAATACTTTTTTCTTATTATTTTATCTAATTATGCGTCATTTTGTATCAACTAACTTTTGGTTTTTATGGATTTTTGCAACTAAACAAACCTTTTAAAGCGCTCATAAAAAGTCAAATATGGTAAAATAACGTGGTAGTATAGAGCAGTGCTTCTTAAACTTTTTGAAGTTACGGCCCCCTTGGAACCCAAGTTAATATCTCACGACCGCCTTTGAATTTTGTATATGCATAAATTTACTAATTAATGCATGCTTTTGCTTATTAATTATTTGTTATATTTGCGACCCTTTGCGGCTCCCCCGCAGGTAGTCCAAGATCCACCACTTTAAAAAGCACTAGTTTAGAGACATAGACTTTTCTTTGAAAGTTCTTTATGTAAGTTCTAAATCGAATTTACTCGATCAGCTTTGGTCATAAAAGTTTGTATGGCTACCGCAATTCATAAAAAATTATACACAAAATAAATAATCTTAAAAATAAAAGGTATAGTCATTAAAAAAAAATTTAGCCTCACCATTGAAAGAATAATTATTATAAACAAAATCTAGCCCATACTTAATAATTTTTATTATCTTTATATACAGATGACTTACAACTCATGGAGTATTTTGAAAGCGTGGTTAGGGGACGAAATTCTAATACGAAAAGTCTTTGAACAGTTTTGCATTTGACTCACCGTTAATTAGATAATAATTAAATAAAGTAAGCAATTACAACAGCGCGCTAACGGAATAATAGTCTAGTCAATGCATGATTTGTAGAGTGCGTTGGGAGGAAGATAATTTTTGACTACGGGATTTTGCTAAAACTAGTTAAGCGCATCCACATAGTATGCAAACACGAAATGTAGCAGACACATGTAGACTAGGTTGGTTCCTATGGTCAATATGATGATGTTCAAACACTGCCACGAAAGACAAAGAGCAAGGCACCATTGACCAAGAGACCAGAGTGAGTAAAGAACATAATGCAAGAAGTTCTCCTTAATTTTAAACCGGTTTCGCGATGTTTAAACACCTCAAAATCAGTGTCGAAATACGCGATTGTCACGAAAACGTACGTACATAGCTCAACTCTCGGCCTAATGCGGCCGAGCGGCTGCAAGATGAAACATTTCTTCACTCACTCTTGTCTCTTGGTCAATGTATGGAACAAACCTATTGCATTCATTAAAAACAGTGGCAATGTGGACACGTTTGCACACATCCCATACAGTGCATACGTTTGTATTTCGTTTTTGCAGGATTGGCGGTTCATCAACATAACATACTAACTATCCACAATCCTGGGGATCGCGCTGGGTGAGGAGTGGGTCTAAAAAGATCCCGGGTTTCACTAAATTCTTTATATCTCAAAAACTTAAAAAGAAACATGGCAACAAGTTTGTTTCTTTTCGTTTTTTCTCTATTTTTCACATAGTTTCTGAGGATATACCCCTCAAAAGTTACAAACTCCGAGAATAAAAATTTTACCCCTCACGTTCAATTTTTTATCTGTAAAACATTATTCTTCTTACAGTCAAGATCTTAAAAAAGAAGCTATAGAGGAGATAAAACGTTCTCTTAGAATTTCATCTCCTATCCACGTTTTCAAGGAACTTCATGACTTACCTATAACTCATCCTGTAATTAACAGTACCTACCATGTTTTGTATTCAGTACTAAGTTAGTATTTACACACTGTCTAAACTCTAACATCTTCTTTAAAATCACTTGTAGGTAACTTGTATACGATTTGAAGTTCATAAAGTTCACGACCCCCCCTCTACCAACACTTTTAGTTTCATGCCGCCTCCTACACTTTTGTTATTATAGTATATCAAATCTTTGAAAAAAAAATAATTTTTTATTTTTTTCTTTATTTTCCAATTCCAAGTGCCACAATTTATTTCCATCGTCATGGGGCCCTGTGCGGGGACACCGTCGCACATGCCTAGATCCGTCCCTACTTATATAAATTATTGTCAATGATTCATTGTGATAATTACCTAATAGTCATAAATGTCCTTGAAATTGGATTGAAAATTTTTTTCGCATTTATAAAGTCAATATTTTAATGTTTATAATATTTCACTTATTTGGTCTTGAAAACACGAATGAGACAAACTAAATAGTAAATACTAAATATGTACTTACATCTAATAAAAATATTATTTCAATAATAGTATTTATCAATGAAAGTAAATTCTTTCACGTTTCAAACAAAATATAAAAAAGTTAAAAATAAATTATTTATTAACTGTGAATTAAATGAAAAATTAATAATAATTTTAAAAAAGGATCTATCAACTGATTTTTGGGTTATTTTATGGTTTGTTTAGTTTTATTTCTAAAAACTAATAAAATAAAACATTTCGTTAACGTTTGGTTTAAGTAAATCATTTAGCATAATATAACAATTTTGTTGTTGAGCTGTGATTATATCTAATTTAATTGAGCGAAAAAGTATACCTATTGGTATTAGTATTCTGTGAAAAATTAGAACTATATAAGTGATTTGTAGATTTTCTAACATAGTAGTCCACACCATCTTAGAGTGCCAGAGGAACTATTTCCTAAGAGAAATATCTGGTGTGAGGCGTCACACTACTTTCTTTTACTTTCAATTATGAAACTCGCTGTTGGTATAAGTTGTATAAGATATATGAAATATAAGCACTTTATAACTATACATATAAACAGAACTATATGCATACAACCTATAAGTAGGTACATATAACATACGAATTCCCAACCTTCACCCCAGAACCGTCCTTATTCGAATTTTCCTAAGAAAAGGTTCAAATAAAAGTTGTAGGCATCAATAAAAACTATCATAAGAACTATAGAAAGTTTAAAGAAAATCGTTGGAGCCGTTTTCAAAAAAATTGAAAAAGCTCAAAAACTCCTAGAATAAAGTGGAGCTTTCGCTTAACCGATTTCAACCAAAAGCTTCGCGGCACAACTAGGTATAATATGGAGGATAAATTACAAGTTTGGTGAAATTCGGATAAAGCTTTCGATACGATATGGCTGTCACACACACACAGCCACACAGACATATTTCTAAAAACCACTTTTTTGGACTCAGGGGACCTAAAAACATGTAATTCCGGTGAAAGCTCGAATTCAAAAATTCGACCCGATTACAATACGTCCTTTCCTATATAGTAGTAAAAGAAAGTAAAAATGCAAAGTGTCACATACCATCAGGGAGCGTCTGACACAATCAAAGGATATAAGCGCAACACTTAGATTTATGAGGCAATCCGAACCGTACAGTCTTATTTGAGTGCGTGTGAGTGATAAAAAAAGTGAAAAAAGTGTGTAAAAGCAGAATAAAAGTGTAAATAATGGAGCCAGTGCAAAATGATCAAAAGTGTCGCACGCGACCCTAGCTGTTAGAGCGACTCTATAATAAAAAAAAAAACGTGATTATTAATATTATTGATAAATAAAGGAAAGAAAGTAATTACTTAATATTATCATTTCCTTATGTAATTACACTGGGCCATAAAGCAGCAGAAGTAAGTCGCAATTTTCGCAACATTACCGGTACATTCGGCGAAAAAATGACTTACGAACGCACGCTATAATAAACCTTATAGATATGAATAAATATCAGGAGTCTGATTATCGAATTAAAATTTTAAACATAATATTTTAATATCAAACTCCCCACTACAAGTGTATTTGCGTATAAGAGACACAAAGTAAATTCAATGTGGCAGCGTGTTTATTTTATATTGTGGTAATTTACTGCATGACTCAATTATCATATTTATTTCATTTTTATGATTCTATAATTTTAAACAGTGAAACAAGAATTTTAAAAAGTGCAGTTATAATCAATTTGTTAAAATGTTTATTTGGATTCTTCTTGCTATCGTTGGAATTTTGTCAATTTATTGGTATTTTAATAGAAAAAATATATGGAAAGAACAAGGAATTCCTTATATAGATTTCAAAACCAGAAATGTTGGTTTATTGCGGCTTATTTCCGGATCAACAGGACTATTAGAAGCAACATTGGAGGGCTATAATAATATACCAAACGCCCAGTAAGTAAACAAAGAAAGATTTTTAATTAGTCAATAAATAATATATAATGAAGTAGAAATTATTATCTAAAACCATAATATATTGAAAGATTATGAATTTTTAAATGAAATAAATAAAATTTTATGTAGATGTGTGGGTTCGTTTTTTATGGGCCAACCTGTTTTAACAGTTCGAGATCCAGAATTAATAAAACGAATATTGGTGAAAGACTTTGATCACTTCATGAATCACAACACATCAGTGACGAAAAAAATAAATGATCCCTTGTTCAATAGTAATTTGATAGGGTTAGAAGGAGCAGAATGGAAAGAAGCCAGGGCTTACTTAAGCCCAATGTTCACCGGAAGTAAAATGCGTGGAATATATTATATAATGAAAGAATGCGGAAATCAACTAGTTCAACACTTTCAAAAAGTATATAAAATACAAACAGCAAAAAATGAAGAGCTTCACATTGAATTGAAAAATGTTTTCACTAAATATACAAACGATGTGATTGCATCAGCTGCGTTTGGAATTGAATGTAATTCTTTTGAACATCCGGATAATCCTTTCTTTCTAATGGGGTCTGAAGTAACTAAGCCGAATTTATGGAAATTTTTTGTATTGACAATTAGTCCGAAACTATTTAATGTAGGGTTTATCTATTATCATAAATACATAGAATGAGCTAAATTCTTTTTCAACTTAATTTTTTTTACATAAAGTTGCTTCGTTTACGTGTTTTTTCTGATGACGTCAAAAATTTCTTTTATAATGCCGTTAAAGAAACTATTGAAACGAGAGAAAAAGAAAATATAATCAGACCAGATTTGATCCATTTGTTGAAGGAAGCCCAGAAAGAAAATTCTGGCGAAATGAATACCAATAAAAAATATCGTAAAACATTGAAACATATATAAAATATTTATAAATATTTAAATTTACGTTTTTTTTTTTTTACTACAGACATAGATTTAAATGCAATCGTTTCTCAATGTGTACTATTTTTCTTTGGAGGATTTGATACAGTTTCAGTTCCCATGTGTTTCGCCACGTATGAACTAGCGACAAATCCAGAACTTGCCAAACGTTTACAGGATGAAATCGATGAAACACTTGCAAAATGTAACGGAGACATTGACTATGACACGTTTCAAAATATGAGGTTTCTCGATAATGTTATTTCAGGTAAAATCATTAGTTTTCACAAATGTAATTTTAAACTAAGTTTTCTCTTCTAGAAACCTTAAGAAAATGGCCACCTGCTCTAGCTACAGAACGAACATGTAATAAGACGTTTCAGGTGGAACTAAACGATCACAAAACTCTGACATTAGAACCAGGAATGCAAGTATTTATGCCAGTATATGGATTGCATATGGATCCGAATTATTTTCCGGACCCAATTAAATTCGATCCTGACCGATTCAATGAAGAAAATAAACAAAATATTCAACCGTTCACCTATTTACCTTTTGGGATGGGACCAAGAAATTGCATAGGTAGTTCTTACCTAATACATAAAAATCTTTTATTTAATAAATTTTAATGTAATTATTTCAGCATCTAGATTCGGATTATTGGAAGTAAAATTAGCATTGTTTTATTTGTTTGGTAATTTCGACGTTTTGGTAACGAAAAAAACAGAGATTCCTATTAAGTTGGAAGTGTCACGGATGAATGCTAAGAACGGATTTTGGTTTGGATTGAAACCAAGAAAACATGTTATTACAACATGATTCATGTAATTAAAATGAAATTAATATTTATGTAAATATAATTTAAAAAAAATTTTTGTAAAAAATAATTACAACTTTTTATATTCCTATGAAACATCCATAGTTAATGATTTCTTTAGGGTTCCGTACCTCTAAAAAGAAAAACAGAACTCTCATAGGATCACTTCGTCTCCCATCCGTCTGTCAAGACCATTTTTCTCAGGGGTGAATAGAGTTATCAAGTAAATTTTGATATCAAATATCTACCTATATAACTGTGGTTCTTTGACAGCGTGTAAATGTTTCATAAATTTTTAGATTCATTACACCGGAAAAAATCAGTTTTTTAATTTAGAGTACCTACCTACATTTTTCCTTTTATTAAAGCTTATGGATTAAAGCATGTGAATATATGCCTTAACCTCATTTAATTTAATTAAAACAATATTTCTGCCATTTGTCATACAACACGTCTTGTAAAGTATTATAACTATAATCACACTTTATTTTTGAAGACTAACTACTATAGCATTAATGGCTCCTAACTAATTTAAAAATTAATCATATTGTGTTTCAAGATAACTTTTAACGGTTAGGTAGGTACTCCTATTTTTTTATTATTATTTTCTTTGCGTTAATAAATAAATAATTTATCAAAGATGGCAAGTTTCTTATTTTTAGGATCATTTCTAATAATGAATTATGAATTCGAGGTGGCTGAATAAAAATAAACTGTATGAGACGTGTCAAGTTTTCATGATTTAATTTCTTATTATTATTATTTAATTCTATCAATCAATCAAATAAATTTGATATACTTACATTGCTAAGATAATTTTTATATAAGCTTTCGCTGAACTCTTGCTAACAATTAACTCTGCTGTCTGAATTTCAAAACCAACATTGCCGTAAAACAATAAAAATTAAACGTAGGTACTTATAATTTTATTCGTTTAAAAAAAGCAGGGTACCTATCTACCGCATTTTCAAATCGTTTACGATAAAAAAAACTATGCTACAGGAGTAGATAAAACGTAATAGGTACCTACTAAATATCTGTAAAATTTTGATTAAAATGTATAAAACTCAAAAATAAAAACGAGAAACAGAAATATAACTTTTGTATAGCATATATTAAACACGATTGTCATTTCATATCTACTAAATGCTGTTCTTTATTTCACAATTTGACGGGTAATGCATGATCTGTCCACGATACAAACTGACTTAAACAAAGCAGGATTCCATAAAGTACTGAGCTCTCAGATGCAGGTCAATCTCGCACTTGTTCGGTTTTTTAATTTATTTCTTCGAAATTATTAAAACATTTGATATTCGCATTTTTTAAAAGATTCTTTAATTAAATTTTATGATAAAAGTATTGAAATTTTAAACTAATGACATCTGAAGGTGAAATTTAGTTGATCAGGTTTTTTTAAATATAGACACAAATAAACAAACCATAAAATATTTTAAACATTTCAAGTGTTGTAGTACAAAGTACAACTTGAATAATATTGAAAAGATAGCAGTAGATATACCTAATAGTTATAATCAATTTTAATAAAATATTTAATTAATATCTGATATGCTAAGACTATTTTGGGGGAAAATTTATTGCAACAAAGAAAAATGATTTCTATTTTAATATATATTTATTTGATATCTAACCCATATTTGAAGTAAAAGAATCATTGCAATTGTTTAGTTGGGTAGATATTGATTTTTCTAAAGATAGGTAGGTACTACTATCATATTAAATACTACTCTCATATTAAATATAGTTGGAAAAAGAAGAAAAACAAGTAAATGTGCATTTTACTGTATAAAGTATACTTCGTATATAAGTTGCAATTAGAATATTTGAAATATGTTTACCTCATTTTTTAATAAGCAGGTTATCAACTATTAAAAATTTAATTAGAATAAATCAATACCCTAAATTAAAATTAAAGTTAAAGGATAAAATATTTTAATTGTGTATATGTATGTAGGTATTACCTACATATATATATATATATATATTATATATATTAGTAGGTGTATAAAAATGAACATTAAAAAAATTGCAAATAGATATTTTGTGTGCTAATTGATTACATAGAACAAAAATATTTCAACAATTTTCATCATACAAACCAGAAGTTTTATGGTCAGTGAGACGTCCAATTAAAGAACAAGCTATGGAGGAGTGTGAGAAAGTATGAGTCAGACGCCAATGATGAAATAATGTGCATGTTAATTTCTCACAACACTCGTTGAGTGTTCTCATTTTGATAATGTTATAAACCACGGTACACACATACGAATTATTATTAAAACATTTAGTATACCAATGTAATGAAATGTAGATACAGTAAAATTACTTGTTTGATATATAATAAAGGTTTCCCTGTGAAACACAAAATTTATATTTTAAGTGCATTTCCAAGTTATTGATTGTTGTACCATAATTAATTTTGCATTTTAAAACAGAGAACAAGTTAAGTAAAATTTACGAGGCAAGTATCTAAATTTAAACATTGTTAACTTATTGTAAAATTTTTAATAAAATCAACATTTTACTTCTACTTTCAGATGGCTTGGTTAACACTTCTATATGTATCTATATTATTTTTCCTTTTGATATACTGGCTCAAAAAACGAGAAAATCAATTTTGGTCAAATGTAGGAATGGGAGGATTTCAATCATTTTATAGTTTCGCGTTTATGAAAAATTTCTTACAAGGAACTCTTAAAATAGTTTCCTTTGCTGACCAAATCAAAAATGCCTACGAAAACACAAAAGAATACAAGTAAAATTATCTTTTAACAACAAAAATATTTAATTTAATTTTTTATATCAATTACCTATAGATGCTTTGGAATGTATAATCTTACAGAACCAATAATTATGTTGAGAGATCAAGAGATGCTACGACAAATCACAATTAAGGATTTTGATTATTTCCAAGATCATCTTGATCAATTTTTTAAACTAGACCCGGAGTCAGTCTTTACAAAAAGTTTATTCGCTTTGCGAGGTTAGTGAAAAAATCTTGTTTTTATAAATTCAATGGTTACCATGTTGAAGTTTTTAGGAAAGCAATGGAGACGAATGCGAGCTACTTTGAGTCCAGCATTTACAGGACGAAAAATGCGGGGCATTTTCTTTTCGATGTTGGAATGTGGCGAGCATTTGGCTCAACACTACAAAGAAGAACTATCGAAACAACCAAATGGGGAACCTCTTGAATTGGAAATGAAAAATGTTTTCACCCGATTAACAACTGATGTTATTGCCACAGCGGCTTTTGGTATTGAAGTTAATTCATTCAAAAATCCAGAGAACACATTTTTCAAGATGGGACAGTTAGCGACGCAACTGAATATGATTAAGATGTTGTTTATAATGTTGCTACCGTCTCTAGCAAGGGTAAATATCATTAAAATTTCAGATTTTCACTACTTGTTTGATATAAGAGTGCAATTTTACTATTTTGTAAATTACAATTTCAAATGTATTTTTATTTTAGCTTTTCAATGTGACTTTACTTCCAAAAAAAGTGGAATCGTTCTTTAACGACTTAGTCAAAAAAACCATTGAAACTAGAGAAAAAGAAAATATCATCCGGCCAGATATGATTCAATTATTGATGGATGCACGAAAAGGAAATGTCGCAAAGGAAAAGCATGCCGATGATAACGTTACAGGTTTTGCTACAGTAGAAGAATATCTTGAGAACAATGAACAATTAAGTAATGAAAAATAAATAATTTAAACTTGTTTCAATTATATAAGAAATACATATCATTGAATTAATTTGTAGAATTAACCAATGGAGATATAGCAGCACAGGCATTTCTTTTTTTCCTGGGTGGTTTTGAAACCGTTTCAGCTGCAATGTGTTTCACAACTCTGGAACTTGCTATTAATGTAGATACTCAAAAGCGATTACAAGAAGAAATTGATGAAATTATGAGTAAATGTGATGGGAAATTATCTTATGACGATTTGAATCTGATGAAATATCTTGATATGGTTGTGTCAGGTATTAAAAATCATTTCAGTTGTTTAAAATTAAAGTTGTTAGAGTAAAAGTTAAAGTAGTTTTTTTCTTTATTGATTAGAGGGTCTTCGTAAATGGCCTCCATTCCCATTTATTGATCGGCAATGTGTGAAACCATACACCTACAATTCAGATGGAAAAAATATCCATTTTAAAAAAGGACAAGCGGTTTCAATTCCCATATTCGGTATTCATAGGGACCCTCAGTTCTACCCAAATCCAAGCAAGTTTGATCCTGAACGCTTTAGCGATGAAAGAAAAGGAGAAATAAATCCAACGACATACTTGGTATTTGGATCGGGACCACGAAATTGTATTGGTAAGATATTCATAATTTTTAAAATGCTTTAAATAAAATAACTGAAATATTTTTCTGGTTCAAAAAACAAAAAAATGAGGTTCATCCAAAGTACAACTTTATAAGGCAATTACTTTACAACATTAATTACATTATATCCTTTCTATCGTATAAAAGGACTATTTTAAACATAAAAGATAATAACTTACTTTAATTTCAGGTTCTAGATTCGCATTGATGGAAATTAAAATAGCACTGATATATTTGTTTGGAAATTTTAATGTTAATCTTATCAAGAAAAGTCCCGTGCCAACAATTTTGGGAACCAAAACGTTTAATATGTCTGTTGACGGTGGATTTTGGGTTGGACTTACACCAAGAAAAAAATAGTCATTACTAGATTTAATTAGTATGTCTCATAACTACATATTCGTAATATACTTAAAGTACATATTTTACTTACGAGTATGTATATTCATTTATTCCAATGCTAAGTATTATTATGCTATTACTATTTTTTTAATAATATTTTCAACAACTATATTTGTACTAATTAAAAAAGTTAATAAAGCGTTTACCATAATATACTTTATACCAATTAAGTATATAGCAGTGGCGTGCGGTGACTTTTGAAACAGAGCATGCGGTCAGAAGGGGGGGGGGGGTAAAACCAATTTTTTAAATTTGAATTTTTATTTGATAAACATGGTATTATGTGTACTTATTTTTAAAAAATAGCCTTATTCAACGCTCCTTCTTACAAAAATCATCAATAACCGCATTATATAATGTACATATTTAAAAACCACAAAAATAGTTCTTATGCTAAAGCCCGTTACAGACTCACGCCGATAACAAAAAATGTATAAATGATAAAAATATTTAGTATTTGGTATTTTAAGAATCATTTTACAATACATGCAATTACGTAAATTAAAAAATTAATGATTCATAAAAAATATTTAATTTTTTAAATTGTCCTACAATCCCAAGGCATGCGGCGCATCTACAGCATGTATGGACCGCTCGCCACTGGTATATAGCTATAAGTTTTCTCAGTAGTGCACAAAAAAAAAACGTAGGTCGTTAAAGTTACATATAAATGTTGCTTAGGTTTTGTAGAAAATTATAAAAAGAAAATTTTAATTGTACACTCTTCCGTTTTGTATACTACGCTTTAAACGCTTCGGTCATTCATCAATCGATTCACGTAGCATTTTGATCAGGAAAAGTGAAAGAATTAGCCTTTTCAAGAAAATTTTCCAAATTTACTATAAAAATGACATTTGAATATTTTTTTTAATTTAATCGGTTCTTCAGTACCGTTACTTTTATATACATTTTAAAGAAAAGGTACCTAATAACAAATTATAATGGTTCTAAATTTTCTCAAAAAAAAAAACCGATTGCATCAATCATAATTCAAGAATATTTTGATGGAAGAAGATTCATTTCAATGGCAGCGTAGAAAATAGTTCTATTTTTCTTAATAATTAAATAGTATGTGAAAAAGCAACAATGTAATGGAACACTTCTTTATAGGAGTTAGCATTTAAAAATATCTTAAGGAAATTGTCAAACGATGAAATTGCTTCCACTTTGTAAGATTTTCCAACAGGGTATATAATCGATCAGCTATTAATAACTAGATATATGTTATATAGAGAAATAAAAATGTAAACAAATAATATTTTCAATGTATTTTTAACTAGGTATTTACAACACCTAGTTTACCCAAAGCGATGACTCCTGCGTTTCTCACATAAGAAATAAAGATTTCATGTGATTTTTGTTGTTTTATAATTTTATATCATGAAAAAAAAACTATCAGTTTATGTTAATTAGACTTTGTTCTGTAATATTTTCATTCATTGATAGTTAATTATTCTTAGTAATTAAGTCAGTGATGGAGTATTTTAAAACTTATATTTTAAAGAAAATCAATGGAGACCTATGAGAATGTTGTGAATAGCTCAGCATTTCCTGGTTTAAAAATGGAAGGAGATTCATTTCAATAGCAGTGAAGAAAATAGTACTGTTTATTTTTTGATAAAGTAGGTATGTGAAAAAGCAGGAAGGTAATGGAACACCTCCTAAAGAGGTGTTCTTCAATCTTAGCGAGATTGCCAAACGATGTAATCACCATAACAGTATTTGAGGTTGACTTCAATTCACGAAGTTTTTCGCCTTAAACATGTAGGTACACGCCTATGTATGTAATCTTGTACCAAATAGGTTATGGATATGACATTTTGGATTTGAATACGATATTACTCTTATATCGTTTTCGGATACGGTTACGGGTATGAAATTATTTCGGATTATCCGTTAATTTCGGATAGTTTCGATTACAGATATTATATTTTTAAGAAATTGTGTAAGTTAAACACAAATAAGTAATAATTTGATTTCATTTCTACTATAGTTATCGTTTAGTATATTACAATCTGTTATATAAGTCATTGGTCGGAAACCAGCGGCCCGCGATGCGTCTTGGTGCGGTCCCCGCAAGATATTTGCCAATTTGAATTTGCGAGTACATTTCTCTATGTAGGATTGTACAACATGAGTTTTTTGGGGTAGAATTAACAGTGAATTTGGTGGTAAATTTCATAGTTCGTACATGGATTTTTTTTCTTTAATGTTCACGATGTACGGCCTATAGCGGGATTCCAGGGTCGCAACGGGGGAGGGGAGTCTAGTCAGCATTTGCTGAATCGCTCACCATTAGATTCTCCACTGGCCCAAGTGCGGCCCGCACTAAACCCCACGTAAAATATTTGGCCCTTTAACAACCAAAGGTTGCCGACCCCTGAAATAAGTAACTACTATATAGCTTCTCAATGTTAATTTTTATTTACTTAATAATGCAATAGTAACAAAAATAACCAGATTCTTCCCTATCCTGAATTTTTATATCGGATTCTATTACGGTTAGATTTTTCGTATATTCAATAATTTACGGAGCTCTGTAACAGCCGAGCTTGTACAATAACTATCTAGGTATATGCATTCAATAAAAATTACGTAAATAGTTGTTAACGTATCTTGATGTGATTGTATCATTAAATTATAAATTCTTTTTAACATGTTTTTTTTTAATTTAAACTAGTAAAACTGTGAGAGCTAATTTGTTCCAGAGATTTTGAATTAAAAAACGTAGATATTAACTGAATCAAATAAGTCATATGACTAATCTTATTAATTTATGTTAATTTTTTAATTCCAGAAGGTCTTCGAAAATGGTCTCTATTTCTATTTCTTGATCGGTACCTAATACGTAAAACATCATACTTTGAAATATTGTCGGAAAAAATAAATTTGAAAAAGATCAAGTAATTTTTACTTACAACTCACTAAATTGATAAGTATTAACCAAAATCGTTAATGTTTGATCAGAACGTTTTAATGATATAATAATAAGAAATTTTTAAAAATATAATACTAATAATAGGAAATAGGTGCATATTTTATTTGGCTCATTGTCAGTTTCAACAAACTGCATCAATATTGCAATCAAGTCTAATTTTATGCAAGTAAACTACTTAATAAACAAAATTGAAATAGGGTCACAATTCGCCCTGGATGGAAATAAAAATAGCATAGGTTTATTTTTTATTTTTTTTTTGAAAGTTTCAATGTTAATGTGATCCAAAAAATTAAACTACCTATACCGCCTATACCTAATAGTTTTGAGAGGCTATTATAGGTTTCAATTTATCGGATCAGTTGTTAGATGACGTTAACATTTTGTGAAAAAAAAAGTTTGTTAAAAATCATGCAAATAGTTTTTGTAATGATACAAGTAAACAAAACTTCAATGATACTGTTTTAACTGAAATTTTTCATAAGTATATTGGGTGGAAAAAAGTTAGTTTTTCAATTGTAATTTAGCTTAAGATTAACGTTTTAAAGTTAAGTGGTATGCAAATATAATATACAAGTTATACAAGTTATATACAAGTTTGTATTACTTAATATTTTTTAATAGAATGATCCTCAAATAAAAACATGTTCATGGTCATGTGTTGTTTTTTAAGAGGGGATAATAATAATATAGCATAGTAATTATTCATTTCTCTAAAATATTGACCTTGTGTTTTTGATTTATACAGTAATAATACTTTGCTATTTAAGGTCGCTTCTACTGTTATGGTTATATGCAAGGGACTAATCCAAAAATCTGAGATAAAAATGTTAGACTTCTATAAGAACATCTATTCGAATTTTTTATCACTGGCGTATTAGGGGATACTCAAGTAACGACGCCAGTAATGGGTCGTAATATAATCTTCTTTTCTATATGTATAAAACAATATGTTCCAGAATTGACTGACTATAGCATCTTAGAAGTCAAACAACTGAAGAAAGTGTTATTTCTGAGCAAACTGTGAATTCTACTAAGAAATGATTTTTTAAAATTCTACCCTAAGCACCTATCTCAAATAGGAGGTTGAACGTTTTGTATTTTTTTAAATTATTCTTTATATCGAACGTATTTTATACAGATTTAATTTTTAAATAGAATTTTCGAACGTTGTCTTATTTTTTGCTGTAAGGTTATTTCAGTGGTTTCTCTCTTCATAGATGGAGATTAATTTTCTTAAGCCTGAACTGTGTTTTCTTGTTTTGATAAATTTACGTGAACGAAACCACGGGTAGCCACTAGTATAAAACATTTTTTTTTTGTTTCAAGTCGTTTTAACATCTAAGGTCATATCACGACTGTCTAAGCACAGAAAATTTCTATTGGTCATTTATATCTTAGGTCGTTATTCTTATATTTATGATTCAACAGGAATCGAACCCAGGAGAGCAACAGCTCTAACCGTTGCGCCAATAAGTAGACACATCATTTTTTAATGTTCTTCAATTTGTTAAATTTATTATATAAATTGTTTTATTAAAAAGAGCATCTTATTTAAATATAACAAGTGTTTCAAGAAAATACAAGTATGAAGTAGATACTTATACAGTTTATGCGAGAATAATTTTAATTTTATTTTATAGTTTTGTTTCTTTTTATAAAATTCGCATACATTTTACCTTAACCTATAAGGTAGAAAAAAAATTAAAAAATTAGGTAATTATTTATAATGGTTATGATTAGCAAATGTTTGTATACCTAGATATATGCAATCAGTACATAACTAACGTTTATCTCAATTAACTGTTAAACTAGATAAAATTAAAAAAAATTTAAAAATTTTAACGTTATTTCAAATCGTAATAGGTATAATGATGCAATATAAACAATTGAGATTAATTTATCAATTGTGCTCAATTGATGCCTTAAATAGGTATTACAAATTATGCGCCAATGCATTGACATTCTTAAAACTTCTACTCGTATATTCTAATATTATGTATCTTAGTAAAATGTACATTTAAAAGTTTCTTTGTGTCTTAAAGTCCTTATTTTATCTTTGAAATATCTAATAATAAATAAAAAGTATTCAAAATAATTATAAAAAAACAATGAATGTCCTAAAATCTATAACAAAACGGTCGATTTTCGACCGCTAAGGAGCAACTAGGCAAATAAATTTGAAGAAAAAACTTTATTATATTATAAATTTCTATGATTTAAAATATAATTATGTATTACTAAATAAAGCCCAAAATATTGTTAGCGTAGGCTACATTATTCTTGGTGAACATATGACTTATGAGCCTCAAGTTTGACACTGACCACTTACCATTTTAAGCATTTCTCAAGTACGTACGTATGCATACTCGTATTTTTACTCGTATTTGCTTTGTGGATGTCAGCTGGCGCCACCAAAGTTATAATTGACAGCATCTTTAGTATAGAATGGAAGCAAGGAAGACGCTGGGAAAAGGAGTGAATCCTTTACGGAAAAAGTCAAACATATCGTCTTAAATGCTCAGCGCTAGAAAAAAATAGAATTAGATAACCTGCTGCATAAGGTTCATAGTTGAAAAAAGAATTGAGCATCAAAGAGGACATAGCATATTTCTGAGCTCTTGATATTGATCTAAGCATGGGGGGCACGTGGAAATGAGATAAGTGGAGTATTCTATCGTAGGACGGAGCGTATTCCTACGCTGGAGTACTGCTTATGCCAGAACCAGGGTGAATATCTTTTCAGATCGATCTATTGTTCAGAGCGTGCTCTGACGACACTGAATCGCTTAGAATGCATAGGAAAGTGCCAACTCAAATGAAAAAGGAAAATATTTAAGTTTTATTTAAATTGTGATTCTCTATTTATGTCTGTTAAATAAATTAACTATATTATAACTATTTCAAACTATACAACTCGTTCACCAAAAGATACAGGAGATTGTAATGCGGTGCGATTGTTTAGTGTTCTTTACAAATCTCTGAGGAAGTCAATTTTTCTTCAAAAATACCTTAATCAAAGTTGTAGAAAATAAATCAAGAAACATTTTTGTTTAGACATTTATGTCTTTAATATATGTACAGTAATATTGTGTGCATAAGCAGTAACTGTTCTTAACTAAAAACTTTTAGGAAAACTGTTAATGAGTACGACCGTCGCCACATGTAACGAAGTCGTCAATGCTCTTATCCCCTCTAACGATATGCACACAATGAAGAAGATATAATAAAAATAATAAACTTTTAGTTATTAAATAAATATATCTATTAAACTTATAGGTAAAACTTTCAGTTTTTAATTTTTTTTTTATTAAAACCTACAAATTTAAAACAACAGTTAAATATTATAAAACCGCAGTCAAATAAAAAAATTATTTCATTGGCTTTAAACTGCAAAATACTAGGCGTATATACTTAAAGGGCAAAAATCTGCCAATTATTATTGTTTGAGTGCATTGTTTATTTGCCTTGAAAATGACATTATAATTATTTATGTCTACTGAAAATAGTATATCATTGAAAGTATCATGTAATATTATTTTAATATGAAGAATGGTAGAAGCACTTTTATATAAGAGGTATTTTAAAAATTAGATTTCAACGACTTTATTGGTTTTTCACTTGTACTTCTATAGATAAGTAAATAACATTTTAAAAATAATTTCTTCTGATAAGTCCGTGTTAATATTTAATTAATCAATATGCATAGTGAAACGCTGACTCATTTTAATGATTATATTATAGTTTTGATTTTTTTGAATTTTGAAATATGTCATTTATTCTATATGCTTGACTAAAAAAATAACAATAATAAGCAGTTAAAAAATAGCATTTTTAAACATTAGGTACTAAGGAAAATTTAATTTGGCAAATATATTTAATAGAATATTTTCTAAAATATAATAAGGTATAATTTAACTAATTAATATATTTTGCCTTAAGCAACAAATAACAATAAGATAATTACTTGAAATTTTACTTAATAAGATGTTTATTTAGATAATATTTAAAAAGATAATAAATTAAGTAAAAATATATATGAAATCTATGTAAAAAAATTTGAATAAACCCTTGGTTATATACATAGTTTGATTTTTTATTATTTTTTTTTGTTGTTGAATGAAAAAGAAAATAATTTCAAAACACTAAAAATGGTCAATCTGTTGGCTAATTGACCAAAAAGTTACCAAATAATAATGACGGGATTAAGTAATGACGGGATGTTCCAAGAAACATTAATAAAAAAAACTAACCATATAAGCTATAAGCATTAAATACAAACTTTATGCTTTATTTTTAATATACTGCCAATAGTAGTTTTTTTTCATGTTTTGTCTAAGAAAAATTTCAAAACTATTCAACAATTGTAACTCCTAACAGTCTTTCATTTTTTAAGCTTCTCTGTTCGATATACTGTGTGAACTTGTGCGCAATTATTTTAAATGTTCAGTGCATAAACGTAATTAAAAGAAAGCTGTATTGCTAAGAAATCTCTTATTCATATTCATGAAATAATTAGATAGAAATTGAACGAGGCATGTGATATCCACCTCTCAACATCCAAGGACGTGTAATTTTGTTTAGTGTGTTAGAAAAACATCATATTAAATGATAGCAATTCAGATACTTTAATAATAATTGTTCGGAATAGTTGCAGTGCACAGTTTGTTATAAAATAACTAAAAGGAAAAATTGTACGTATCTACTACTTTTTTTTTAATAATCTTAAGTAATATTTTTAAAACTATTTAAAAATCATAATTTTCACATTACTATGCAGAATGTTTTTACTTTACTATAAAATTATCAAATCAATTTAGGTACTTCTAAATCTAATACAAGTGATTTCAAGAAAAATAAAATTTAAATTAGTCTTCTGTTTAAATGATTTAATAGTATCCCTATTTTCAAAATTATTTCATTAAAACATGTTAATGAAATATTTCATTTTTAACGTAGAATTGGAAATAAGCATTTCAACTAGTTATTAAGAAAAATTCAATGAAACTTTTTAAATATTGTCAACATATTTTACTTCAAAAAATCAATATATTTTGAGTTATAACTTAGTAACAATGTAAATTTTTTTTTTCTTTGTTTAACTTTTTTGTGTGAGAGTAATTGTTTTCGTAATATGTGTAACTTGTAGTTGTTTAATGTCATTGCTAAATCATTGACCTAAGATAACTGATTAATTTCCTCGCTCATGGTTTCATTTAATATTGTCTCTTTTTTTTATCATGCAAACAGGGAAATGAAATATTGTGGTCTTTGCAAATTACGCATACATTCTTTCAATATAATGTTTAATAAAATCTTATCAGTTTTCAATGTCAATGACCTAAATTATATTGAACTTGGATTTTTTAGAAAAACAAACTCCACTAAAAAGTTATTGTTGCCTCTTCAAGAAACCCAAAGTATTGAATCAAAAGTGTACACTAAACGACATTATTTTAGTAAAGTAAAATAATGAAAATTAAAATAATCGACATTGATTACCACACTTGAGTGTTTCCATAAATATTAGCGCCGACTATGAATTATATCGC
Organism: Sisyra nigra; assembly: GCA_958496155.1. Taxonomy (NCBI): domain Eukaryota; kingdom Metazoa; phylum Arthropoda; class Insecta; order Neuroptera; family Sisyridae; genus Sisyra; species Sisyra nigra. The sequence goes on along the minus strand of OY292313.1, from coordinate 29,910,182 downwards.
CATTAGACCCACTATAGAGATTTTTTTGAGTGAAATATTTAAATGCAATAAGTAATTGCTAGGTCACTTAGCGGCGTGGCGTGGTTAGTGGGGACTAGATAGTTGTCCTATATATACGCCAGGATAGAGTAATAAATATCCTAATGAAAGCTCAAGATTTTTTCCTAGGTTTTCGGATTCGACGGTCGTTAATGACCATAGTAGTTGATGCTACCATAAATAAACCGAAAAAAAGTAACTGTTATTTTGTTGAGCATTATTCTAAGTATTAAAAACGTGCTTTGTATAGTACAAGTCATGCGCAATATAATAAAAATAGCGAAAACTTTATATTGCACATAACGTAATGTAACTTACAATGTACGGTTTTAGTTTCATCTGGAACAAACATAAAATAATGATAAAACATCACTACTTTGGCTATCATAAAATAAAATTTAATATACTTTGTTAAAGTGTGCCAAATCTCGCGGGCCGCAAAAATATTCCAGTCAGGCCGTGGGTTGCCTTTCCCTTGCTATAGATCATTCTTTTTTCTCTCCATATCTCTTATAGATTATTATCATTTGTAAAGATAAGCAAGTATTTTTCATAAAGGTATTATTTCTGCCGTCAACTCCCTAGTTTTTGCTATACTTATACTCTTACTCATGCCAAATTATTATTTAACTTTTTGTTTACCAATTTTTTTTTTGTGTTTTCTAATATTTATTTATAGTATTCCCAAAGGTTTCAAACATTTAATACGTGTCAAAAATTTTAATACCATTCTGAATGAAGTAATGTTTGTTAACACAACAATAATTATTAGTAATAGATAAATTAAAAAATGTAAAATTCTTTTAAACATAAAGGCTTTTAATTAAATATTTTTATCACACCATTTTTTTTATTCTGGTATCACCACATAATAAAGGATTATAACCATTTAAATGGGATTTCTAATAATTGTTAACAAGATAATATAAATAATAAAAATATGTAAAATACATCTATAAGTATCAATAAACATGTTACACTGTTATAACAGACAAAAATCATAGATAATGCATTTGAAGTGAGTATATTTGTGCAATAATTATTAAAGAATACGTCATTACAAAGGTTACTCATTACATCGTCATATTAAAATTAATAGTTAATTTCACAATAATAAACTCTTACAACTTTTATTTAAATAATTATAATAACATTGTTCATTAGAAATAAGAATACAAATACGTCGTGCAACAATGTATATTTAAATTTAATTTTTTTAAAACTTATATAGGTAAATACTTTATTTTATTGAAACTTTGTTTTTTTTTAGATTTTCTAAAAATGATTGCAACATTGTTAGTTTTGGCTATTTCTTTTGGTATTTATTGGTTTGTATTAAGACCAAAACAATTTTGGGGGGAAAAGGGAATTCCTTACATACAACCATTGCCAGTGGTAGGAAACTTTTTAAAAAGCACTTTAAGATTACAGTCTTTTGGAGATGACTTTCTTAGTTTATATAGAAAATATCCTAACGAAAAGTAAGCGAAACTATCGATTATAAAAATATAGTTTAAGAAAATCCTATTTATTATTTAAATTTTTTTAAAACAGAGTGTTAGGGATTTATCCATTTAATAATCGAATGTTTATGTGTCGAGATCCTGACTTAATACGACAAACCACAATTAAAGATTTTGAATATTTTCTGGATCACGTTGACAACTTCTTTCGAGAAGATATCGATCCCTTATTTGGAAAAAATTTATTCGCCTTAAAAGGTAAGAGCTCAATAATCTCACAGAAAAATAATCAGTAGCTTTATTAAATAAAACAAAATAACACAGGCAAGCGATGGCGAAATATGAGAGCTACATTGAGCCCTGCATTTACCGGGAGTAAGATGCGAGGAATGTTTCAATTCATGGATGATTGTGGAAAACAGTTCGTGAAACATTATAATCAGGAATTCAAAAAGAGCTCCGAACACAACAAACAGTTAGAAGTTGACTTAAAAAATTTATTTACGCGTTACACGAACGATATTATCGCATCCACTGCATTTGGAATTAAAACCGACTCGTTCGAAGACCCTAACAATATTTTCTTCAAAATGGGACAAGAAACCACCAAAATCAGTTTGGTCCGATTATTAATCATGGCTACGACTCCGATTTTAATGAAAGTTAGTTAATTTTTGTGTCTACAATTTTAGTACACACTAAATACTTAAAAACGATAATTTTATAGATTTTTAAAATAACTTTGCTGTCCCGCAAGCTAAGTGACTTCTTCATAAAATTAGTAAAAGAAACGTTAGAAACAAGAGAACGTGATAATATAGTTCGCCCAGATATGATACATTTGTTAATGGAAGCTCGAAAAGGTACATTGAATCATGAAGTTCAAACGGAAGATAAATCAAATGGTTTCGCGGTGGTGGAAGAATCACAATTGGGAAAATCAAAGGATAAAATTGGTAAATTTTTAGACTATGAATTCGTATTGAATAATCTATTTATTATTTATTTTTAAGTTTTAACTGATATGGATATAACAGCCCAAGCATTTATATTTTTTGTTGCTGGTTTTGAAACAGCGTCTGTTTCAATGTGTTTTGCGGCTATGGAATTAGCAATCAATAAAGAGTTGCAGAGGAAATTACAAGATGAAATCGACGATACCTTTGAGAGTTCCAATGGAAAATTTTCTTACGAAACTCTCAACAAAATGAAATATTTAGATATGATTATCTCGGGTAAGTGTAAAAAAACATTTCCAAACTGATGAAATTTTAATGTAGTTAATGCTAAAAATGATTTTCTTGTTTGATTTTATGCAGAGTCTTTACGTAAATGGCCTCCAGTTGCGGCCACTGATCGAAGATGTATTAAAGATTATCACCTTAAAGTCGACGGCAAAGATATTTTAATCAACAAAGGAGAAGCGCTTTCATTCCCTGTATTTGGAATTCACAGAGATCCCCAATATTATGTGGACCCAGACACATTTGACCCGGAACGATTTAGTGATGAAAGAAAACATGAAATCAAGCCGAACACCTACTTGCCTTTTGGTGCTGGACCTCGTAATTGCATAGGTAATTTTCATTTTATCCGTTTATACGAGTATATTTTCCCAAAATTTAAGAAATTTATAAGAAATTTAATTGAAAATTTAAAGGAACATTACTATATTTATTAGTCTAAACTCTAAGTCTTAAGATCCTGACCTTTAAGGGATTTCCATTAAACATATCCAAGTAAGAAAGTGTTACCTGTTACCTGATTACCAAATTATCAGCGTTACTATAAACATTTTCAGGGATTTTTTTAATAAAATGGCGACGAAACCTACTTATTTCTTGTCACGTGTTTTACTACTTATATAAAAATTTTACTCAAATATGATTTAAAATTATTTTTTAATGTTTTATTCCAACCAATACTCAGCTACGTAAATTGCTACCTTATAATAATATCCAACGTATTACATTCAAGTGGCATCTTAAAAAGGGAAAATAGTAGTAGGTACTTTCCAAGAAAAAATAAATAAAAAATTCAAAGCGAATTCAGACAATACATTTTCTTAATTTTTAAAAAAAAAAAAAGTGTCGAAACACGTTTTTTTCCTAAAGCTCTGTATATTTAAATATAAAAAAGAAATTAAAAATTTTATAATATACTTTAAACTTTTGTATCAATATTCACACAGCTTTATTTAAAAAAAAAAGTCTTCAGCTTCATCCATATTGACTATTTTCACATTTCGTGGGGCTTCTTGGGTGTCATTCTTAAAAATAAATCTCAACATAGTATTTAAAGAGTTTTTTCGAGTAGGTCATATCTGTTGCAAAAACTATTCCATTTATTTAGACCTCATAAACTGTCCATATTTGGCACTTCAAACTATTTCAAACGTACAATGTAGATTGTATGTATTCATTCATATTTTCCAATTCAGTAAAACAATAAAACTCTCAAAAGAAAAAAAAATGCAAATAATCATATAAAGTATGTAAATATATAGTAAATCAAATATTGAAAGTTTCAAGTTTCGATATCGCTCGATTAAAAGTTTTTGATTGAATACTCAGGCCCACGGTCCCCAACCCTATGCCCGCGAGCACCATGATGCCCGGAGACCTATTTATATGTGCCTTTCAATATGAGACCACGACAAAAAAAAATGTACTCCAAAATACAAAAAAAAAGCATAAAGAACAACGTCTATCTATAAAATCTTGGAAAAAGTAAATGGTGCCCGGCCGCGGCGCCCGACTGGCATTCTAGATATATGACTCAAAATCACCAAGGTTGCGAATTTCAAGATTGGTTTTATGACAAAAAAAATTGTTAGCTATAATGATAATTCTTAGCTTAAACTGTCGCAAAATGTGTATATTAATAAACTATGAAAGGGCAGCGCACAAAATTTTATATTTTTTTTGTAATATTGCTTTTTAGTGGATATTTTCCAGAAAACCATCATTTCGGGAACGTTTTTCTAAGTTCGATAAAATGAACAAAAACCAAAAAAAGTAAATAATTTAAGCTTTGTTTAATAATATGGTTATATGATGTATCTATATTATATAAACAATAAGGAAAACAATACATATAAAATCTTTTATAAGCAAAATACGTTAAAAAATATAAGAAGTTGCTATTATCGTCCATAAAATTTAAGAAATTTCAAAATATCGAAAACTCTTACAATCGAATTAACATAACTTGAAGAGAATGACATTTTGTCAATGTAAAAAATTATGTATGTTCTCAAAAATAGCTCAAATAATGCGTAATTTTTGAAACTTTGTAATGTTCCCGAAGATGATCAAGCGTTCCCGGAATGACAAAAATGTTGGCGGAATGATGATATTTATATCATAAGGTATAGAAAGGAAATATTTAAATTATAAACAACGGTTTCAATAACAATATTATTTATTTATATTGCCATATAGTTTACATTTAAGAAAAATTACTTTTACTATTAATAAAATCTTATAACTAAGGGTTTTGATATGGTCATAAATCAGTCTAGTGGAACTTCTATAATCATAGTTATAATATTCTTAAAATCTTAATTAGTTCTTACAGTTTGAGCCTTTTAAACTAAAATCCCAGTCTACTTAACAAAACTTCTTTAAATATCGGAAAAAATTGATATATAACGTAAGAAAATCAACAATACATTCTGTAACAAACGACAAGTAAACTAACCTAACAATGCATATGTAAAAAACAAAACAAAACGTATTATTTTTCGAAAAGATAATATCATTATCTAAAATCTAAATAATAGTATTCTCGATTTTGTTCTTTTTTCAGCAATGGTGTCAGAATAATACTGACTATTTGCTCAAAGTTAATATATGACATATCCTTTGGTTCCAGTTGGAATTTTCTGGTATTGTTACGCACAGATCTCAAAAAGGTTACATAGATTTCCCCAGCATCGTCATGGACACATGTCTTGAAGGTAGCGACATATCTAAAGCAAATATTGGGCTTTTCAGTAGGAACTTTAACAAGCAAGAATGTCCCAGGGGATACGAAATTTGGATGTAAAACTTCTTTGCCATAAAATGTACTTGCTTCAACATCAATCTGTTTTTCTTTAATCTGCTGGCGAAGAGATAATGCCATTGAATCTTCACATTCTGAGGAAGATGAGTTGTAAACAGATTTATAAATGCTTACTCTTTCCTTTAATTTAAAATATTTATCAGTTGCCATGGGCTCTTTATCAACTGGATATTCAGTTGCAGACATAAAAACATCCTCAGGTTCAATTGAACTTATGTTACAAAGGTTAGAAAGCTTCGATAGTTTTAGCTTTTTGTGAAAATGTTCGTATTGACATAATTGTATGAAAACCTCGAACCCTTTTTGTCAATATATGTTTGTGTTTTCCATTATGCCTGGAATAGCATCCAAAGGATTTGTTATGTTGTTTTTTTCCTCAATAACGTCGTCTTCTGGGATTACCTGTACTTCCATAACAGAGGTTTTGAACAAATCGACGAATTCTGAGGCTATATAACCGAAATATTTTCAAATAAAGCAATTTATATAAAATCTTTATCTTTTCTCTGTACTTTTTTATGCATTTTTCCAATTGTTTCTCTGCTTTCGCTTCTCTCGTTCGTTATATCAACAATTTTCTTCAATTTATTTTTTGCCTTTTTCTTCTTATAATATTCCCTGTCCTTGGTTCTTTTTAATTTCTTTCTGTTCTTCAGTCATCTTATCCAAAAAATTTCTTTTTCTAGCATTTGCCTTTTCTCTTAGGCGCAAATAAGCGGCACGATCCTTTTTAAGTTTTTTTTTTGTTTTTTATAGGTTTTTTTAATATTTTTTTCTTTACCAGGAGTCCTCATAATGTTATTAATAAAAACAACTAAATTGTAAAATAAATTAATAAAAATTGTAAGTGCATCGCTGTTGGAAACAATAATCATCATTTCGAGAACGTGGCATCATGTCCGGGAACGTTCCCGAAATGACCGTTCCCGGAATGACGATTTTAAATAAGCGCGAGCTTTAATAATATAACGACTATTTTAAATGTAACCTGACTTTGTTAATAGTAAAATATTTGAGGCTACCTTGTTATTTCGTGTCGTAAAAAAGAATTTCATTAATAATTAAAAGTGATAAACACGTTCCCGAATTGACGCACTATTTATGTACGTTCTACAAATAATGAATTGAAAAATTACTTACCACTTAGATATCAATTATTTCACGATAAATTCACTGATAGCCAGCTTTGTTATTGTTTTCTTTCACTAATGAAGTTTGTCACCTTCAGGATGAGTTCACATAAAATTATTTTTCTTTGATTATAGATGCGTTCACTGAAATGACTTGTGCGCTACCGGACAAACTATTTTTGCATTTTTATAATAAAAAATACATATTTTTTTAGAATCTTTTCTAAAAACTAGATTTTGTATAAAAATACGGTATATTTTAATAAGGGTAGGTGTTAAATAAATTACATTTTTCATTATTATTTTGGATTTGTTGTTGAAGATTGTACATTCGGACGCGTTCCCGAAATGACTTTCTGCGCATGTATATTGATATAATTTAAAATTTACTTAATTTATAAATTGTATTGTTTGATGTACACTCAGAACAAGTTAGTTTAAGTATTTTTTAAATTTTATTTTCTCAAAAAAGTCAAGATTTAAGTCATTAATTTGCTGGCGAAGTGAATTCTGCACCTTGGTGATTTTGAGCCATATGCTCTTAGGCACAAAAAGGTTGGGGACCCCGGCACTAGGCAAATAAATAAATTAGATAAAAGATAACTATCAAATGAGCCTAGACTCTAGACTATTTATTTGAAAGAAATAATACTACATAATATATTCTTTATAAGAAGTATTTGTTCATATTTGCTCACTTTCTTCTACCTTAAAATGATAAGGGTATTTTACAGAAATCAAATGTATGTATGGTCATATAATATACAGTATACATTGACATATGTATATACCGAGAAAACATTAAGAAACACAATTTTGATATGATAGCACCCACATTATTTAAATTCTTGACAGAGACTTTGTAGGTTAATAAACTGCAATTTAAAATTACTATACATAGGAGACATAGGAAATGAAAGTTTTTCTTTTCAGAGGTTTCTTGAATTTTTAATTTACACTTAATTTCAGGATTCTTGATTTTATATATCCCTTATTATAAACATGCCACGATCGCCGCTCTATAGAACTTCTTCAAATAGTTAAACAGATTTTTTTCTAAAATCTTGGCTCTACTAAGGCTGTAGAGCAGGGGTGGGCAAATACTTTTAAGCGCGGGCCAAAAGGAAATTTTCAAAACGTCTCCCGGGCCGGAGGACTATACCGCGTACGTACGCGAATGTTTTTGGTAGAGTTTTTTCCCTGCTCAAGAAATTTTTTTGACAAAAAAGCATTTGGACAAAGAAATTTGACAGTTTATAATAGATAATAGTAAAATTAAATTGTCTTATCTAATAAAACTAGATATTTTTGAACATCGTTAAAAAAATGTTTGAAATGTTCGGTATTCAAAGCCCCGTAGAAAGCACTCAATTCGTTTGACTGAAAATTTTCTTTTAGTAAATTATTTGCCTGTAAGTCAATTAGTTCTAGTTGAATCTCAACAGGAGCTTCTTGCACATCGAAATTGAAAGGTTGACTAATTAATGATAAAAGTTTTTCAATAGCTTTGAAATCTTGGAATCTTCTTTGGAATTCAGAATGCAGGTCTTGTGTTACTGCACTATATTTAAGAAAATCAGTATTTTTCAATGATTCTCGTCGTGTTTTTAATGAGGGAGAATGATTTAGAAACGCTTAGCTATTCAGCCATTTCATACTAACAATAAGTGAAAATAATGTACTTTGTTGTAGTTTAGTTGTGAACGGAGAAACTAAAGAGAGCGCTTCGGCAAACTTAAAAACACTTAAAAGTCTATTTACTTGGGAATTTGACTCGATTCTGTTGGCAATAGGTTTGGTTTCATTATATTTTATATGATCACTGCGCACACTAATACTACTGTTGATTTCAACAAAATCACATAAAAGATATTAAAAAAAATTGCTTGCGGGATTTTTCAACGGGCCGGATAAAGTAAGCAAAACGGCCGGATCCGGCCCGCGGGCCGGCTTTTGCCCACCCCTGCTGTAGAGTTTATGTTAGATCAAGCCGCATTTTACACAAAACAAAACAAAAAAATGGTTGACTGTAAAGTCGGTTTACGGACGATAGTTTTACGTTATAACGTCATAAAGAATAGCTAATAGATGAAAAATTGCATACTTTTATGAATTGAATTGAATTATTATCACTGAATTATCATTATTTTGTATAGGAGGATATATAAGGAGTTAATTGAAAATTAACAACTTTTTCAAAATGAAACGTGAAAATTATGAAGAAATCAATTAAATCTTATTAAGTAAATTGTATAAGAAAAACACAAGACACGTTGTCTAGGATTCAACAATAATATCGTGCCTCTCTATCACTTGTACCGCGTTCTTGTTTGCACGCACAGACTCAAACGGAACGTGACACTTTTTCATGCAGGCTACCCTGTGTTCATCAATTATAAGACGCTATCACGTCAAAGAAACTTAATCCAAATCGATTTATCTGTTTGAGAGCTACGATACCCAAGACGCCCAAGACAGCGTAGTGACAGTGTAGTTCTTATGTTTTACTAGATAATTAAAAAAATATCACTTAATAACTCTACCGAAGCGATAAATCTATCATCAATCTATCATACGAAACTGTTTATCGCGCTCTATGAAAACAATAGCCACAATCAAGTTATAAGAAAGTGTGTCAGATAAAGTTCGCTATAAGTAGATGGTTTATATACATTGGTATTTAATATTTTTGGAACCATTGAAATTTTTTGAATTAAGTATTATTATACAAGCCAATGTCCTCTTAAAATTAGATCTAAGAAATGCACTATGAAAATTGAAGAATTTCGCATGCATTGGTGAATTTTATGGTTTATAGATAATCAGTTTAATTATTAGAAACCGATAAAAATATACTTTATATATATTTATAAGTATTATAATTTTATTTAATTATAGGATCGAGATTTGCTTTGATGGAAGCGAAAGTAGCTCTGGCTTATCTCTTTGGCAATTTTAATATCGATGTTGCCAAGAAAACTAAGTTACCACTTAGATTGGATCCGAGAAGAACCAATGTTACCATCGATGGAGGATTTTGGGTCGAACTTAGCCCGCGTAATAAGAATTATTAAAATAATATTATTTTTATGCAATTTTTATAACGATATTATTGTTATTAACATTTTTGATACCTATTTGATCAAAATGCAGTATCTTATTGTGTTGATGCATTTATGCTTCAAACCATCCATTTATGTTTGTAATTTTATATGACAATATAAACTATGAATTAAATAATAATATTTTTTTTACTTACCACATTTTGTTATGGCACCAGGCAAGGTAATAATAGGGAATACACCAAACACATCAACAATGCAAACAGTTGCAAAAAATAACGATAATTTTTTTGAATTATTCGATACGAACAACAATGGTGCCCTTTCCATTTTTCAGTTTAATACAAAATGCAGTTTGGTGAATTCACTTGTTATTTTCACTTCACAATAATAACACTAAATGGAGTTTTAAGATGATACTTCAGTATTTACATCGAAGCCACGATGCTCAAATATCCTCCGACAGAAAAGTGAAAAAGTAATTTTATTCCACCTGGGTGAATATAAACTATAGGTAATGTATCGATTTACACAGCCAGTCACAGAACAAGTTCAGATTTTTAATATTAATGTCAAGCGGTCAATTTAATTTTCTTAATAATAATAAGATATTTAATAAGATATCAAATTCACAAGTTTGAACGCTTTGACAATTTTGCATGATTAGAAAACCAGCAAAGTGTAGATATTTAGATTAAAACCGTAACTATTTCAATCAACATTTGAAGGTAAAATGGTTTGAAGTATTTTTTATTAAGTAGTTCTGAATTTTAACTTCCGTTGGTAGTTTGTCAGTGCAGTCGTAAGGCTTCGCACATTTTTGAAATGTAAAATAAAAAAATCGATAGTTCACTCAACATGAAACAATCTAATTGTCAGACGATTTCTCGTGTTTCAGTGTCTGTTACAAAACTAGTTTGAGACAGATTGAATAATTTTATACGATCTCTAGTTTAAATAAGAATGACACATTTTTTTAAATTCAGGGATATATTTGGAAATATAATAAAAAAAGAAAATTTCGTGTACTAGCTGCATACAATTCAACCATGCATATTCTATCATAAGTTTAATTCTTTTCTAAATCATTCAAAAAAAGAAAATACCTGAGAAGTAATTCTAAAACTGATTGGTCACAACAACAAGGTAAAAGTATAGAATATTAAGAATAAATTAACATCTATATAAAACTCCCAATACTTACTTAAAGACTTTATAATAACTGTTGGCTATGTATCCGAAATAATTATATGTATTAACTAACCTTAATTAAGATATGGTCTTTCATATGTCTTCAGCTATCGTTATAACTTATTTAAAAATTTAGTTAAACCTATTTTTCTATTCTTGTCGCTTATTTCGCATGAAGTAGGTAATATAATATTCTTAAGCTTCTTCAATACTCTGCGAACAAATCATTATAGACATTATGACATAATTTCTAAAAAAAAATTACTTATGATTGTCCAATATAAATATTTTTAAATCAATATATAATAGAATTATTTACTTAGTTTACAAAAGCATGACTCCTAAAAAGTGTATTAAAAAATCAAAGGTCAAAATGTCTCAATAATGAAAATATGAGATTAGAAAACTATAATTTGCGTTATAAAACCAATGTTCTAACAAGTCTAACAAGTTTCTTAATAAAATACGATTTTTTAGCAAAAATTCACTTTTGAGGAAAAAACTTCAACATTCTTTTACATGTTAATAGAGCAAATCTGAAATATCACGGAAAGTTACAGCACATAATTAAAACAAAATTTTAATGTATCAAAAAAAATCATTAGGTTTTATTGGTAAAATAATTAACATAGTAATTTATAAGCACATCAAGTTTTCGAGCAGCGTAGAAAAAAACACGACATAATAACGTGAAAATTGAAATCTGAAATTTTTAGTAAGTACCTAGCATAAATTTTGCCTAAGATATTTGGTAATGAATGCGTGTTTTTATATCAGAAACACGAAAAAAGGAAAAGTGATAAGCATAAACATTTATTGCAAATAAAAAGACATAAACTTTGCAAGCAACTTGTTGCAACAACCATAAGGGTTAAAAAAATCTTTGGTTGAATATAATTTTATTTTAGTTTTGTTCCGGTATCGATTGGTGTGTATTTTTTAACCTTAAAGATAACTAATCTACATTCATATCCAATTTTTAATCATATTTTCATCCAATATAAGAACTTAAGGTTATATAATAGTGAAGTTAGGCATTTGTACTATACATTATGCATAGATAAAAGGTTCGTTTCAATTAACAGAGAAAACTTACATTTCCGTACATGAACGGCAATGTAATATTCGACATTAGATATCTGTGACGTTTTATAGACGATGGGCTATCGACGATAATAATAGACAATAATGGGTACCGTATAAAAACGCCCAAAACTAATCTAAGGGTCAACATACGTTACGAACATACAGTTCTTTGCCACATTGCCGCGTCAACGTACAAAATATGTACACTGCGTTAATGTTAAGTGGAGCAAACCTAAAGTAACAACCACATATTAATTAGTCCATAGAATTTTATAGAAAAATAAAACTGAAAAATAGAAAAGGTACGTAAAAATCAAGGTTTCAATCTTGTTTTTAAAACACGATTATTAGGCCTTTAGTAGTATGTACCTACATCGCTAATATTGAATAGCCAAATTAATATTGGTTTCTTAATAATTTATTGTGAACCTAACGATTATAATTTCAGTCAAGGCTATCTACCGCCCCTTCATAATTTCAGAACCAATTCCTAAAAGAATGCAATTATCTATTTCTAATTTACATAAATAAGTTGTTCAAACTTTGAAAAACAAATTTGCAATTCCAATAAATTTTTAAAGGTGAAAACGCTTGTTGCAGCTATTTAAATTTTTTTTCCAATTTCGAGGATATACGAACATTTTAAAACCTTTCTTGCTGATTAAAATATTATCAAAACTATCAATAATTTTATGACTAAAGTTTATTTTTTTGTGATAAACGACTTATTGCAGTAAAGATTATCATTATTTTTACTTTTTGAATCAGAGCCACAAAATTTATAGAAACATTCCAAATATGATACACTAAATGCTTAAAAACACAATCGTTGTATCAAATACTGTACAGAATAAAGAAATAAATCGTTCGTAGGTTTTTAGAGGATGAAAGTAGTAACAATTTCCATGAAACATTTTTACAATCCTTTATCACAAAATATATTAATAAAAATTTTAAACACTTGCACTTCACTACAGTCAATTCACACTTCTGTATTTCGGGTATTTCAAATTTAGCCTTCGTTGATTCAACATTTAAGAAGACTGAAGAGGATATGTTTATATATTTTTTTCTATTTTTTTATAACTTCAAAATCAGAAAGGTAAGAGGCTAAGCGCATTTCTGTCAGCTGAGCAGTTATATTTTGGATGCAGAGAGCCCCTAAAAATGTGGAAGAGGGAGGGAAGAGATAAGGATGTTATTTGTGATAGAAATGGCTTATGCATTATGTCAGGGCCCCTCAACCTGTTTAACGTGTTGTTGCGTCGCGGTCGGTGCAATCGAAATAGTAAATTAAAATAAAAGCGGGGGTAAAACGAAAATGACACGAATTTACAGAAAGATAACAGGTTTGATCATTGATGTTTAAGTGTATAACAAACATACCAAGGAAATCAAATATGATGAATTTTGAAGAAAAAAATAAAAATGTACATACCTACTTACATGAAATATTATATGCATTAAAATAACTAATATTGTTACCTATACCTACGTAAAAACCATCAAAGTTTCATAGATTTGAGTCGAAAAAAGCATTGATTAAAAGAACTATTATGTTATTTCTAAATTAAAAAGAAGACCCATCAATTTAAATATCATAAGATTATTCTCACTTATGAAAGTATCAAAAGTATAGTTAGTATAGATAGAAAGTATAGATACTAATGTACTAGTCCAACTAGAAATGATAATAATGATTTTAATACAGGATGAAACTTTTGAAATCAGTAAAATGAAAAAGCAAAATCGATTTTTAAAAAATTAAAATCCAAGTGTACAGCCTCCCACGATTGAGAACCACTGAACTAAATGATACGTAAAGTAAGTCAACTACTTATACATTATTATGAAACTTTTTCTACTGCTTCTACGAATACTGCTTAAACGAATATTATTTTTTTCTCACAATTTTAAACAGCCAAAGAAAATAAAAGATAAAAATTCCTTTTTTCAAACAGGTTTCTGGCCCATGGTTAGATTCATTCATTGCCAAGTATTGCACATACCTTGTAATAAATTTAACACTGACAATGAAATTATACTTCCGTTTGTGATACTACAGCTAAAAAAACAACGTGGATGAACAACATACGGTGACACATAGGCATTAAAGTCATAATACTACATTTATTCATGAAAATTAAACCGATATTGATGTAACCATTAATACTTCTGTTCCTCAATTAACTCCTGTGCTCCTGTCTGGTATAGTTGTTTCTATCATTCCTAAGATAACAACTTTGCAACGAAGAAAAAGAAAACATTCTCAAATTTTATCCGGCACATCTGTAAGAAAACAATTAGAAGAAGTGTATAGATAAAATATATTGTGGTCTTATTTATGCAATATACAAATTCACAAACGTAAACAAAAAACATAAATTTGAACAAAAAGACAAAAATTGAGAAGAAAAACAAAAAAGACAAACTGAAAGGAAAAATAAAATTATAATTTAAAAAACTAAAACAACACGCTTCAATATGAAGCTGTACTAAAAAGTAGAAAATAATTTTTATGTGTGAGTTTGTGTATCAGCAATGGAATTTGCAACAATCAAGTACGACTATTTAATTTGGAAAAAGATTTAATTAACAATTTAGTTATTAATTAAATAATTTATTTATAGTAAAAAAGCGTGGAGTGCAATTATCTATATTTTCATAATTTATAAATAAGATTGGAGTCGGTAGAATGCCAATACGGTGCAAGTGCTTGCATAGCTAGTCGTGGCCCGTAGTAGTTCAGAAAACCTGAAACTGACACCTGGCGGGGGAGAAGTCGTGGGATAGGAGATTCCAGTAAGGATTCCCATTTTTTCCCTTGCGCTTCATTTTTTTTTTCATTTTGTTCCTATTTATATATATATTTTTCTTCTTATTATCCAACGCCCAAGTATATTTATATATATAGAGTCATTATAAAATATATTTAATTGCACCCCACGCTTTTTTACTATAAATAAATTATTTAATTAATAACTAAATTGTTAATTAAATCTTTTTCCAAATTAAATAGTCGTACTTGATAAAATTAAAAATTATTTTCTACTTTTTAGTACAGCTTCATATTAAAGCGTGTTGTTTTAGTTTTTTAAACTATAATTTATTTTTTTAGTTTTTAGTCTTAAAACGATATCAAAAGCCTCGATTTTTAGTAGGTACTTAAATCTTTTGTTTGACAAAAAATCTATTTTTTTTTTAGTTTAATAATTAATTAATAATTATTCTGAGCTACACATTGTCAATAGCTGCAAGTTAAGTGTAGCCTAATTACACAAATACGACACAGACAAAATTTTAAATAATCAAACAACGGAAGTGGTCATTGTTTGAAAATTTAAAATTTTGATTGTTAGATTTTCTCTATTTATTAGGTCTTAACGTTGATGAAATAAATAAATTCAATCCAATTTTATTTTCAAGTAACACAAAATATGAAAACTTAGTGGCTATTTTTTGAACGAAAAAAAGAATGGCTTTTACCGTCATTCTGTGGTTTGTACGTACATTTAATCTGCAAACGAATATAGATATTTTTTTTTATTTATCCTGATGATCCTAGTCAGGACACAGGAACAAAATTGTTAAATTATTGCATTGTCATCAGCCCTTGACTCTTGTGCAAATTTTCAAGTAAATCAGACTTCAAGAAGTAGGTGAAAATTACGCTGAAAGATTCCATTACATTCATACATACAGGTCAAGTTAATAAAAGCGTGTTAAAAAAAAAAAAAGAACAAATTCAACTACAACGAAAACGTGCAACATTAAATTCGAAGTCACCAATTAAAGATAATGCGGTCGTCAGAAATTTGAAAACGGCCTTCGAGAAAAAGGACGACGGGAACTATTACTATATATTCTGCACGGAAAAATATGAAGCTCCCCTATGGAGATTGGATCATGTGTAACAAATATAACAAGTGGGCCCACGAGAAGTGCATGGGCGGTTAATCTACGTCTAATAATTATGTCTGTGATAGTAATAATTGTGTGTAATAATCAACAATGATTATATTTTTTATTATATGTATCATATCAATACCCAATTTAGATTTTATTTCCCCCGGGGATTGGAGTAGATAAGTAATGTTAATGTTATAACAAAAGTGTATTATTTTTGTTTTGATTTTTTTTATATTAACTATGAGTAGGTAATTTAAGTTAGCTGTTTTCAAATACCCCATTTTCCCCTACTCGATGGTATCCACAAATACACATTTTAAGATCAATCAGTTGTATTAATTTTTGTTTGTTGAGATAGAAATGGTAGAATTCCATAATTTATATGCTAAAAACGTTATAATGATATTTCTTGAAGTACATAGATGTAAAAAGTTTTATTATAATCTTTTTCGTAATGTCATAGCGACGTTGTTCAGTAATTTATAGAAAAGTATTCCTTTTAAATTGTAACTAAGTTGTATCAATATTTTTTGAACAAAATGTAATTCTAAATGTTCAGTTTGTTTACGAAGTCTTATTAATATTTTGGTTTAAACCAAGTTAAATTACTTTTTATTTCCACCTGCTATGTATCACTGTACTCCATAGATAGTATTTAAGTATCGCACTTAAGTAAAATGGTGGTATTAAACACGTACTTCAAGGTGATGCCATTATTCACTTAAATCTTTTGAATTAAGACAAGTAGGTACCAACTCTTTGGTATTATTGCACATCCTATTATTAATGTGATTTTCATGTATATAAAACGGTTTTTTCACTGAGGAAAATGTTAAAATCATTTGTATATTAGATCAAGATTTTATTTTGGTAATTGTACTGCATTTACTTGATTAACTTGAATATAATTGCAGCTCAATGTTATCCACAATTCATTTCGAATCAAATGGAACTGAATTATATTCTTCACACAAAAGATAAGATTGTTAAGAAGTATAACACAGATTCACTCAGTATAATATGTAGTTCAATTGATGTCCAGGGACATAATTTCCGGTAATGTGACTTTGATCGAAAATAATTGCATTATTTCGAAGGCTTAAAAACGTGCTTAGTTTAAATAAAAAACTCACTTGCAGTTTTAATGCATTAATAGAAGGAATTAGACGATCACTTCGTGTAAAATTGACAGTAAATTTTAATATTTTTAGCTAGTATTTTTCACTATTTACTAACTTAATCTAGTTAATTTATAATGGATAAAATTGGAATTGATGAAATAAGTTTATCAATGCAACGATTTAGTTGGATTGATTATGTTGTTTTTATCGTTATGCTTTTTGTGTGTATGGGGGTTGGAATATATTTTGGATTTTTAAGAGCATCATCATCTGCTCAAGAGTATTTAGTTGGTGGAAGAAATATGAAAGTATTTCCCGTGTCACTATCGTTAATTGCAAGGTAGGTAATAAAATTAATTGGTTGGTAAAAGTTAAAAACACTGTCGTACAAAAAAAATATCTGACCCAGAGATGCGATATCTGGTCACGATACACACGAATACGTGGTCAGTTTATTCGAACATCTTTCAATTTTCAGAAAATTTCTGAATCAGATACTTTCTTTTGTGTAGCAGTGAAGTTTTTTAGCGGTTTTCTGAAAATTCAAGAGTATTGGAGAAAAACTGACCACGAATCCGTGCTTATAACGTGAAAAAAATATACCAGAAACCAAATTTAACATCTCTGGGTCAGATACTTTTTTGTGTGCCAGTGAAATTAACTAAAAGTATTTCAGTTTCATTTCTGGAATAACACTATTGGGAACTCCAACTGAAATATATGTGTATGGAGTTCAGTATATGTATATTGTTGGAGGAGTTCTAATAATGGGGGTTGTAACTCGATTGGTATATTTACCTGTGTTTCATGAGCTCAAAGTTACATCGTCTTATGAGGTATAGAATTATTTATAAAACCGTTCTACATTTAAAATTTTGAAATACAGAAATAATTTGGTGAGTTTTAGTATTTGGAAAAAAGATTTGATAAGCGGATGCGACTTTTTGGATCGATACTTTTTTCGATTGGTATTGTGAGTATAATAAATATACGTCAGGCTTAGCGTCACAGTGACAAAATAACATTATTATTTTAAAGATAACATGGTTACCAATCGTTATTTATGTTCCTGCATTAGCTTTTAATCAAGGTAAACTTCTTTCGAAAATATAATTTGAAAAAACCATTAATTACTTTAATTTCTTAATGTGCAGTTACGGGAATTAATGTACATGTCATCACTCCTGTTGTGTGTCTTGTTTGTATCTTTTATACGACTGTGGTAAGCATATGCTATTAGTAATAATAATATAATATTAGTTCATAGAAAAATAAGTAGCACCTAAATCTGCAAAAAATAATTTTAATTATAAACAGTCAAAAGTTTTTTTTTTACGGATATTTTATTATTTAGTTGATGTTTTTTTTAAATTTTATACTACGTTTCGGTACTTCGTACTACGAAAGTACCAAAGTAAGTACCGAAGTAAAGTACCGAATTTCTTCAAGTACTTAATTATAAACACCATTTGTTGTATTAATAATTTCAGAATTAATTTCTAATATGTGTTGATAGTATCCCCTCAATAATTAAAATATATAAAATTATCATTCACTAAAATTTATTTAAATAATATAATTATATAAATAATAAAAATTAGTCTATGCAATCCTAACATAGTTTACTAAATTTTTTAAAATTAGTAGACTTAAATTAAAATTAAAATTCAGTCGACTGTGTTGGAGTTGCATAGACTAATTTTTATTGTTTATATATACCTAATTATTTTATTTAAAAAAAAAATGAGTGAATGATAATTTTATATTAATTTTACATATTTTAATTATTGAGAGGATACTATCAACACATATTAAAAATCAATGGTGATTATTAATACAACAGTTGGTGTTTATAATTAAATACCTGAAGAAGCTACGAAAATAGCGAAACGTAGTATAAAATTTTTAAAAATATCAACTAAATAATAAAATATCCGTTAAAAAAGAACTTTTGACTGTTTATTATTAACTATGGATAGGAACTCGAATAATGTTTATTTTAATTATATTCATATTATATTTAAGGGTGGTATACGCGCTGTAGTATGGACCGATGTAATCCAATCATTTGTTATGTTTGGGTCCATGATTTTAGTCAACATAAAAGGAACTTTGGATATTGGTGGCTTTAATGTGGTTTGGCAAAGAAATATGGATAGTGGTCGAATTGAACCACCCAAGTAACTTTTGTATGAAAATTCAATTCTTATTAGTTAACTTTTTTTAATTTTTAGTTTACAGTTGGATCCTTTACTACGTCATACTGTTTGGGCATTAACGATTGGAGGATTCGTATATTTGTTGCAATCAAGTGCTATAAATCAAACTATGATCCAAAGATATTTGGCTCTCCCAGATGTTCCATCTGCCAATAAGTAGGTTTCTTGGGAAATCTAATTAAACTATAGAATTAATTTGATGTAAAATTACAGAGCATTATGGGGTTTTGTGATAGGAGTAATATTTATTGTTACAAGTTGCAGTTATAGTGGAATGTTAATTTATGCTACATATCATAACTGTGATCCTCTAACAACAAAAGTACCTCACTAAAATCTGAATGAAAAAAACGTCTATTTGTATTTTAAATTTTAGCTAGCCAAAGCGAAAGACCAACTTCTTCCTCTGTTGGTAATGGAAACTCTAGGCAAATCACCAGGTTTACCAGGACTTTTTTTGGCGGGTGTATTTAGTGCTGCGCTAAGTTCATTGTCTACAGGCTTAAATTCAATGTCAGCTGTTGTTTTAGAAGACTTTTACAAGCCTTTTTTCCCAAAACTGTCAGCCAAACAAACCAACATTTTCATGAAATCAGTCACTGTGGTTATTGGAGTTATTTGTGTTGCATTAGCGTTTCTCGTTGAAAAACTGGGAACGGTCCTTCAGGTTTGTCGTTTCATTATATAAATTGTTTTATAAAGTATTAATAATTTTTTTTAATATAGCTTTCAATGAGTTTGGGATCGATAACAACGGGGCCAAGTTTAGGCATTTTTACAATGGGAATGCTTCTTCCGTGGATAAGTGCTAAAGTAAAAAGAATTTGCAATAAAACTATTGGAATTAATTTTTTATTTTTTTTTTATTTTTAGGGAGCATTTATTGGTGGATTATCAGGACTAGCATTCATGGGTTGGTTATGTTTTAACGTACAACTTGCCATATCAACAGGTGCAATAAATTTTCCTGAAAAACCTGTAACGACAGAAGGCTGTCATTATCACTTCACAGATCCTGAAATACCAATAATGAGTCTCACCTTAGATGAAATGTTACACTCAAATGCAACAAGTGTAAATGAAATTCAGTGAGTTTTAAAAACTTTTTTTTTTTTTGTTAAAGAAATAATTTACTGAATTTTAATTGAATTTTAGAGAGGTTTTTATGCTTTATCGACTATCTTATTTATGGTATACATTAGTTGGAGCAGTAGTTACAGTTCTAATAGGATTGGTCGTAAGTTTTTTCACGGAGTGGTTGAACCCTCGAGACATAAATCCAAAACTATTATCGCCTTTGATTCGAAAATTTATTAATAGTCGAGTCCCAGAACAACAATGCACAAAACATGAAAATAAAGACGAAACACTTAGTAATGTATGATAGTTATGAATTGTATATAATTTAATAATTAAATATTTTATATTAAAAGTCTACAATAGACGGTTTTTTTTTTACTTCAAATATACCTAACCTTCTTTATTTCAAATAAATTTTTTATAAATAATTTTGGAAACAAAATATAATATATATTTTATGTACGAGCCTACATGCAACATTAAAAAATATATACTGCGAGGCGTCATAGAACTTTATAGGTATAACATGAAACCTCCTGTTTTTTAAATAAATAAAACCCACGATTGGTTAAAAAATATAAATAGAATTATAGTTTAATATCTATTTAAAATATCTGGTGCGAGGCGTCACACTACTTTCTTTTACTTTCATTTATGAAAATACTCGCTGTTAGTTAAAAGAAATATAAGCACTTTGTAACAATACATATAAACAGTACTATATGCATACAACCTATAGGGCTATATGTATATATACACGAATTCCACACCTTCATCCCAGAACCGCCCTTATTCGAATTTTTCCAGGAAAAAGTTTCAAATAAAAGTTGTAGCCACTAATGAGTCTAAAAACTATAGAAAGTTTAAAGAAAATCGTTGGAGCCGTTTTCGAAAAAAATTGAAAAAGCTCAAAAACGCCAAGAGTAAAGTAGAGCTTTCAGTAACCCGATTTCAACCAAAAGCTTCGCGGCACAACTAGGTATAATATGGAGGTCAAATTCCAAGTTTGGTGAAATTCGGATGAAGCTTTTAAAACGATATGGCTGTCACACACAGACATGCTACTAAAAACCCCTTTTTTGGACTCAGTGGACCGCAAAACATGTATTTCCGGTGAAAGCCCAAATTCGAAAATTCGATCCGATTACAATACTACCTTTACTAGTAAGTAGTAAAAGAAAGTAATATTTATACACTATATAGCTTAAATATGTACATTGTACATACATACATATAAGTATACGGATTTCCAACCTTAACCCCAGAACCGTCCTTATTCGAATTTTCCCAGGAAAAAGTTTCAAATAAAAGTTGTAGCCACTGATGAGTCTAAAAACTGTAGAAAGTTTAAAGAAAATCGTTGGAGCCATTTTCAAAAAAACTTGCAAAAGCTCAAAAACGCCAAGAATAAAGTGGAGCTTTCGGTTAACCGATTTCAACCAAAAGCTTCGCGGCACAACTAGACATAATATCAAAGCAAATTTCCAAGTTTGGTGAAATTCGGGTAAAGCTTTCAATACGATATGGCTGTCACACACAGACACACACACACACACAGACACACACACACACAGACACACACACACACAGACACACACACAGACATGTTTCTAAAAACCACTTTTTTGGACTCAGGGGACCTCAAAACATGTATTTCCGGTGAAAGCTCGAATTCGAAAATTCGACCCGATTACAATACTTCCTTTACTATCTATATAGTAGTAAAAGAAAGTAAAACTTATAACTATAATAAATATATGTGTATATAGCTTTTACTATAATATGTAAACTATGTATAAATTCCCACTCTTTACTCCAGAACTCCCTTTATTTGAATTTTCCCTAGAAAAGGTATCAAATAAAAGCTTTAGGATTAGGGTCAAAGGATTCGTTTATTGAAGCCAAGACGTCGGTCCTAAAACCACATTGTGATAAGATCTCAGTTCAAACTGAGGTTTCATCAAAGTGACTTCATTTTGGTTTCCTGGTTCTGATTTGCTTACTATGCAACTGTACACACTAAACAAACCTTCACCAACAAACTGCTTCGTGACCAACTATTACAAAATTTAAGAAAAAAAGAATTTAAATCAGATAAATTATACAGTTACTTAATTAAAGACATAAAATTAGAATCCATAAGAAGTAATTTTTAAGCCGTTTTGAACCATATATAAAAACGCTAGTGAAATGTACAAACAAAAAATTACTGTGTGGTTTACGAAACCAGGATGCAAGTGGAAGTTTTTTTCGGATTTTAGGCACCTAATTAACTGAACATTTTTGGAAAATTATTCGATTTAGGGTATGAAAATAGAATAGAAAGAAAGGGATGTGGCACGAATTCGTTGTCCGACTTAACGCGCGCCGTTGCAACTAATTTTGAATTTCCATTATTGATGTTAATACTCGAATGTTATTTTTATTATTGAATTTGTTGAATATTGTTAAATCGATCATCTACCTGTTATTATTTATTGTAAAATTACTTAAAGAATACCTATCATGTTCAATCATTGTTAAAAAAAGTTTGTTGTGGTGAAGAAATTGTTTCTGGACGAAAGGGCTACAAACTAACACAAACATCACACTAAACAACCTATCGCTCCGACATACATGAACATACCTATTGTGCACCAGCAGAAAGTTCTAATAATTCTAATTCACTATAAAAATTAAAAAAATTAAATAAACTCGCCAAGAGCCTTTTTCCTGTTTCTATATGCACGAACTCTATCGGCAGTCTTTCTCTTACGGCGTAAATTTAATTCACCGTCGGATATTTTCGTACTATTCTCACTAGCTGTATCTTTGTCTATCATGATCAAGTGAACAACAACATTTATATCAATACACTGATCAAAACACACAAATAACTAATACAAATATGATTGACAATTAATGACAACTTATAACATACTAAAACGTTGGGGTGGAGAGGAAAAAAAGCCATTCAGTAATAACTCGCGCAACAACCCTGGTAAAACAACATGGTATAAAGCTAACAATGTGTATACGAGCTCTGCCGAACACTTACCGATTCCCTGCCGAGAATGTAACACGCGACAAGCTAAAGACAGGCCACAACATTGAGACGATGTTTCAAAGTTTCACTTTAAAAAAGAAGATCAAAATAAAACTTATTTAAACTCCGCATACTATTTATGCACAAATAGGGTTTTTCTATAATCAGTCTGTGGAAAAAATGAAGTGAAACTGATTGTTTTGAAAATGTTATATAACAAGGTAAAAGTGCTATGTGAAAATATTATATATACGAGCATAAAACAGAATAGATTCTTAATACAATTTATTTTGCAAACAATACGTTTCAAATTATATATTTGTCCGATGCATTGGTTTCCCATAACCATTTATCAGTAAAATTATAGTATTTTTGAGTTAACTGGTATTATATAGTTGTAGATAAGATTTAAATAGTTTGAGAAAATGTTTAGGCTTCAAAAATACAAACAAATACAGGACTATTGTTTTGCATATCGGTACATTGACTTAATGATATTTTTATTATAAAAACCGTTTAATTTAATTAAAAGAGTTTCTTAAAAACTACTATTAATATAAAACTCAAAAACTGCCAAAAAACGGCTTATAAATAAAAACAAACAAAATTCATGTTCATGTTGATGACGTTTCTTTATGTTTTATTTC
Source organism: Sisyra nigra (assembly GCA_958496155.1). NCBI lineage: Eukaryota > Metazoa > Arthropoda > Insecta > Neuroptera > Sisyridae > Sisyra > Sisyra nigra. Next base: position 29,886,142 of record OY292313.1, on the reverse strand, counting down.
TCGTTTGGAATTTTAAAATAAACTGAAGTGTACCACGTTTTATAATATGCTACTAAAAATAACTAATTCAGTCAATGATAACTTCCAGATTGTAAAGATATATCCCAGATACAAATAACATACACTGTTTTTATTAAATTTAATCTATTATAATTTACTGCTTACTTATAACAATAGAACCCAACAGGAACTAGAGAGTTATTTTAATTGTTAATCTCAACTATCTCTGTTCAAATGTTGGCTGCAGATCAAAACTATGTTAATAAATCCAATATTTTTTCAATGAAATCACTCGCGACAAAACTTTACTATAGTCGAGCCTAGATTGTGTTATTCTATTAATTACTAAAGAACCAGCTAATAAAAATAGCAAACTTGCCTTGTTCGGGTTTAAATCAAGTTATAACGCTAGTTCAATTGGCAAAATGAATTTAACAGAATTAAGTGAAATTTATTCAAACACTTCCAGTTTTTCCGTAATTGATTATGTTGTGTTTGTGTGTATGCTTCTTGTGTGTATAGTAATTGGAGTATATTTTGGTTTTTTCCAAGTGGCTGAATCGTCGCAAGATTACTTAATTGGTGAACGAAAAATGAAAACATTTCCTATAACAATGTCTTTAATCGCAAGGTGGTAAAAATTTATGATATTTATTAGAAGAAAAAGCATTTTGTTTTTTTTTAATTATCTAGTTACATATCAGGAATAACTCTGCTAGGAACACCGACGGAAGTTTACGTTTATGGAATACAATATTTTTATATAGCTGGAGGAATTATTTTGATGGGCATACTCACAAAATTTATCTATCTTCCTGTATTTCATGAATTAAAGTTAACATCATCTTATGAGGTAAAATATAAACTAAAAAAAACTGTTTTAAAATAACTTTTTTGGACAACTTAAGTATTCAATTTATTACCTATGGTCAAGTTGAGGCCTCCTAGTTTTCTACTGATTAAAATGGTTTCCTAAATTAGAATTTTAAAATAGACTAAACATTGTATATTTGCCAAGAAAGCTAGTTATACTCAATGAAATAACTGTCTTGCATGGAAAGCATTGTATCAAAAATCTGTTTTATCAAAAAATATTATTGTTATTTTTTGTTGTTGAACGTCTTGCACGTCAAAAATCGACAGTATTGACAAAATATTGATCATTTTAAGATCTTTTAATTAGAAAAAAAATATAGAAACTGATTTAGATTATTAATTGTTTGAATGTTGCAATTAATTCATTGCTCTTAAGAAATTAAGATTCATTAGTAACCTCATACATTTTTAGTCGTTTGCTTTAAAAGTATTTTTTGATAAATGAGTATTTTTTTAAAAAATAAGTAAATTGGTTTAAGAGTTTTTCTCGAATTCTCATTACTATATTTAATTAATTAATTTCTTAGCTTATATTTGTGCTTGGCCAATACACAACTAATGTTTGGCCGAAATCGAAATCATAATCATCTGTCATAAGTTTTAATGAATATAAAAAAATTCTTAAGAAATATTAACCCCTTTATACGTAATAATTAAGATACTGGAGGAAAATGTATAAGCCCGTCACTGATTATTATAGGTCACAGATACTGATAGAAAATTAAAATAAAATAAATGCTCATTACATGTCTCGACTAGCTTTGTTTTTAAATAACTACCTTTACTCGTCCTTTGTATACAGCTCTTTCATATAAACTCTATTAACTAAATACAAATTACAAATACAATATACAAATGGGTCATTCTACTTTTCAGTGCAGGTTTTTGTGTCCCCCTGGACAAAAAAATCTGTATCTGCCATTTTACTAAGAAAATAAAAAAAACTTGCACAATACATGAAACTGCCTCATTATTTGCTTACCTTCAATTAGCATTTACATTTGAATGTTTTACTTAGTTTAAGATATGTATAGTAACAAAGTGGAGTTTTATGGTAACATAGTTGTTTTCCATAGTATTGCAATGTGTCCCCAATCTAATACGCGGGCAACTTAATCAAAAAAAATATGCTTTTTGCAGTGCAATCCTGTTGAAAAAAATTGGTAAGATTATTTAATTTGTGGGCGTTTTTTATGTTTTTATCGTATATTTTTAAACAGCTTAGTTTTTTTTAAAATAATTAATTGGATTTTGTCCCTAATGAACATGATAAATACAGTACCACTATGTTACCACTTTTTTACCGAAAACCGTTAGAAATCACAGAGTACCACTCGGTCGGTTGCTTGATAGGTTGGTTCTGCATGAAAAGAGCGGGGGAGGAAAATGTAGGAAGTCGCGCGACGTTACTTAATCGCTACTATGTTGTAAATCACGACTCGTGTGTTTATTTGGTGTCCACTTTGTTACCCGGCGAAAAGGTAAGTTTCTGAAATTTTACGTTATGTTTTAACCATTGAGACGTGGTATTTATGTCACTTAATAGTATTCTATTGTTAGATTTGCAAATTACATGGTCATTTCGTAAATATCAGGTAGAATTATGTTATTTTACAACTGTGCTACCGGTCCACTTCGTTACTTTGCTGTGGTAACGCAGTAGTAACACAGTTGTAAATATACTCTGTCAATGGTTTTTTTCCAATTTTATTTAACTTGATTTGTTCCTATCGACCTATAGGTTTGTATTTCAACAGTTTTACATTTATTTACTGGCTTGCTCTAATTACTGAAGGTAAAATTAGTACAATAATGCGATGTTTTTATCTTTTACAGAACATCATACCGCTAACCCCAGCCGAAAAACAACCTCGGTACCGAAATAAACAAAAATTAGACCCTGTTCTGTTAAAGAAGAGGAAGCAAGAAAGAATTCTTCCATATTTGAGAAAAGAATTGTCAATTTAATCAACTTTGTTACTGTTAAACAACTGTGTTACCATTATGTCCCTAATTCTAAGTAAAGGTTTCTCAACTTGACTTGTACAATTGGCTTATTAATTACATTACAGATATAATATGAGCAGCAAGAAAATTTTTTATCAATGTTAAATACGTTAGTAAGATTTTTACTTTCTTTTACTTCTATATAGATAGCAAAGAAAATATTGTAATCGGGTCCAATTTTCGAATTCGAGCTTTCACCGGAAATACAAGTTTTGAGATCCCCTGAGTCCAAAAAAGAGGTTTTTAAAAATGTGTGTGTGTGTGTGTGTGTGTGTGTGTGTGTGTGACAGCCATATCGTATCGAAAGCTTTATCCGAATTTCACCAAACTTGGTATTTGACCTCCTTATTATAACTAGTTGTGCCGCGAAGCTTTATAATAATAATTTTGTTGTTAGGTTGTTAGTTAAAATTCACTCTCCAACTGTTATACAGTATTATTTTTACTTTCCTTTACTACTATATAGTAAAGAAAGTATTGTAATCGGGTCGAATTTTCGAATTCGAGCTTTCACTGGAAATACATGTTTTGAGTGTGTGTGTGTCTGTGTATGACAGCCATATCGTATCGAAAGCTTTATCCGAATTTCACCAAACTTGGTATTTGACCTCCTTATTATACCTAGTTGTGCCGCAAAGCTTTTGGTTGAAATCGGGTAACCAAAAGCTCTACTTTACTCTTGGCGTTTTTGAGCTTCTTCAATTTTTTTCGAAAACGGCTCCAACGATTTTCTTGAAACTTTCTATAGTTCTTAGACTCGTTAGTGGCTACAACTTTTATTTGAAACTTTTTCCTGGAAAAATTCGAATAATGGCGGTTTTGGGGTGAAGGTTGAGAATTCGTATATATGTACATATAGCCCTATAGGTTGTATGCATATACATAGTTCTGTTTATATGTATTGTTACAAAGTGCTTATATTTCTTTTAACTAACAGCGAGTATTTTCATTAATGAAAGTAAAAGAAAGTAGTATGACGTCTCGCACCAGATATTTACACATAATATACATTTTATGTCAACTTTTTGTAGATAGAAGTGCACAACAGTAACATAGTTGTCTTTTAAATGTGATTTAGCAGACTTAATAAAAAATAATATCTAATTTTAGTTATGAAAGAGAAATATTTATGTTTCTAAAATAGGTTTTGTTAATTGTTTGTTTGTAATGAGTGACTTAAGGTACTCAATAAAAATATTTTAGTTGGTAACAAAGTGGTATGATTTTTTTACCTTTGTTGACAAAACCATTATTATCAGAAAAAAATATGTGCAACATTCACTGCTGGCAGTTAATTGCAATTGTGTAGGTATTATTACACATAAATACAATTAAATTACTTCATTTATCTTTAATGATTAAATTTTTAAAATCCATTTTTTTAGTGCCAAAAACCTGCACTAAAAAGTAGAATGACCCAAATAACTCTCAAAAATGGTTTTAGTTATTCTGCTCAACTTTTAATATAGTAAATGTTTATTTCGTCAATAATGTTGCATTTGCCAAAAGAACTGATAATTGAGTAACTACTACTTAGACCACTAAAAACATTTATCGATACTATTCATCGATAAACAATAATTTTCTTATTAAATGTTTAAGTGTGATATAATACTATTTCTTTTTTAGTATTTAGAAAAACGTTTTGATAAAAGAATGCGGTTGTTTGGATCAATTTTATTTTCAATTTCAATGGTAATCGTTAACATTCCAATATCCTGTCCGATAAAAGATTTATATTTAAAATTTTAGTGCACCTGGTTACCAATAGTAATTTTTATTCCTGCCTTAGCATTCAATCAAGGTACTAAAAAGAATCAGAGAAAAACAATGATCTTACTGGTTTAGTTTTTTATTTTAGTAACAGGCATTAATGTGCATATCATCACACCAATAGTTTGTTGCGTTTGCATTTTCTATACTTCATTGGTAATCCAAATATATTAATATTTTCATATCACGTTTACTACCACATTATTTTGTTGTTTGAAGGGAGGAATTAAGGCTGTCGTTTGGACTGATGTTATTCAATCATTTGTAATGTGCATATCAATTTTACTCGTTATTACAAAAGGAACAGCCGACGTTGGTGGATTTGGCGTTGTTTGGGAAAGAAATTTGAATAGTGGAAGAATCGAACCACCTAAGTATGAATTTTGTTTATAGAAACAAATATAATATTATAAATTTTTATATTTACTACAGCTTAGATATTGATCCGAGAACAAGGCATACTTTATGGAGTTTGATAATTGGAGGTTGCATGTATTGGGTTCAAACAAATGCATTACACCAAACAATGCTACAAAGATATTTAGCTTTACCAAACTTACAAGCAGCAAACAGGTGGTATAATCGTGTTTCATAACATATAGGAGTATAAAAATATTTTTTTCTTTTTGATTTTTTTAGAGCATTATGGGGGTTTATTTTGGGAGTTTTGATTCTTTTATCATGTTGTTGTTATAATGGAATGTTAATCTATGCTACTTATCACAACTGTGATCCTCTAAAGACAAAAGTAGGTATACATCATCGAAAACATTTTATATCTTTGTCTCTATATTTTGTCTCTATAAAAACTACAATATTGTTTTAATTTCTGTTTTTTTTTTTAAGGTTGTTAAGGCAAAAGATCAGCTATTACCATTTCTAGTTATTGATGTCCTAAGCCCGTATCCGGGGCTGTCAGGTTTATTTTTCGCAGGAATTTTCAGTGCAGCTTTAAGTTCGTTATCGACAGGACTTAACTCAATGTCAGCTGTTGTTTTAGAAGACTTTTACAAGCCGTTCTTGAAAGATTATGTCCATATTAACACAAATGTAATATTAAAATCAGTTGTAATTATTTTTGGAATTCTTTGTGTTGGGTTATCTGTTATCATGGAAAAATTAGGAACTGTTCTTCAGGTATTCATACCCTTCGTCTTATATATATTAAGCAAATTTTAAATAGTTACCTTAATTATTTGTAAAGACCATAACCGAATTAACAAAAATTGTGATTGATTTTGAAAATTTTCATACGTCATTATTTTTTCAGTTATCAATTAGTTTGGAAGCAATGGCGTCTGGGCCTCTTTTAGGAATTTTTACAATGGGAATTTTACTACCATGGATAAGTTCTTTGGTAATAACTAAATTTAAAGTTAGTACCTATCCAATCAAAATTTTCTTTTTTAAAACAGGGAGCTTTTATCGGCGGAATGTCAGGACTTTGCTTCATGGCATGGTTTTGTTTTAACATACAGTTCGCTATATCAACAGGAGCAATTAGATTTAACGAAAAACCAACTACAATTGAAAATTGTACATACACGAATTTTGTCACGAATCAAACAGAAAATATCAACACTCCACTTGAAGACCCTGAGTTAGTTTTCGCAATTAAAATCATTACAGTTTCGAAATATGATTAATGTTTATTTTTAGCGATATTTTAGAACTTTTTCGACTGTCGTATTTATGGACAACATTCTTGGGAGCTTTTGTTACGATTTTATTAGGACTGATCGCTAGCTATTTTACAAAATGGAATAATCTGAAAGAAGTAAACTTAAATTTACTATCTCCAGTAATAAGAAAAGCATTGACTTCCAAATACGATCTCTCTTCAATACCTTCTAGGGAGCCAAAATATAATTTTGATGACTTGAGATCAGCGGAGGTTAATAAAATGATCAGAGAACGAAGATATTTTTTATTTTATATATTTGTTTTTTATTTTAGGCAACTGAAACGTCGGTTTAGTCAGCTTGAAAATAAATAAAAACATAATTCCCATATAAGATATTTAGAGTTTCACAAAATTATTACTAAGGAACCCCTTTAATATTTAAAGTCTTTATAACCAACTCAATATATGTAGATATACAAGACAATGACTTAATTAATAGATAATATAAGGTTTCAAAATTTTCAATTAGTTTTTTATTTTATTTATTTTTTATTTTAAGTGAGAAATAATTTTAATAATTATTATAACTGGAATTATGAAGAGCATCCTTATACATTTCTTGTTATGCTCGCTTAGAATAGAACAATCTAAATGGCACTCTTCAATTATCTAATCAAGTCAAATTGTTCTTGCTGCGAAGTGCATATTTAAACAGTTTATTATCTTTTAAAATCTAACTAAGACTCTGTAAAATAATATTGAAAAAATATATTCTAAATATAATTTATCTTATGTGGTTTGTTTCGAAAACGTCTGATTTTCTTTTTTAACATAGCTCACGCGTAGAAAAGTTTAATTTAGTCAAGTTTTTATAAAATTCAAATCGTCATAAGATTTACTATTGACATTTGAACTTGTTACTGTTTAATACAAAATATTTTACCATGGTGTTGGCGAGCTCAGATTATTCAGTATTTATTGTTGTTAATTTATTAATTGTAATGATAGGAATTTATTTTGGCTGTTGCAAAAAAATAAAGAATGTGGAAGATTATTTACTTGGTGCTCGAGAAATGAAAGCTGTACCCATAGGTATCTCTTTGATTTCAAGGTAAGAATTTAAATTGTTTACATATTTCATATACTTATGTAGATCAAGATGTAAGTACATTAAATTTTTTATTATTTGACCATAAGATGAATTCAATAGATTTATTGTAATAAGTGAATAAAAGAAAAGAATTTTGGGACAAAATTCTGTCGGAGTACCTTGATCCTGATTAAATTATGGTACTTTTCCTATTTAGTTAACTTAAGGTTGTAGTTTTAACTGTAATATTTATATTTTGTTTATTGTATAGGTATGCATATTAATTACTTGAAATATTAGGCATATAAATTTTAATTTTACTTTTCCTTTAATTCTTTAGAATCTACATGAAAAACACTACATGGTTTTGAACTCAAGACTTTTTCTTATAAAATATAGTATATTTAATCATAAAAACGAAACATAAATATTGATGGTTCCTTAAAAATATAATCTCTATAAGTAGGGGAGATGGGGGTAAATGGTGCCCTTACGAAAAAAAAAAAAAACTTTACTACGCTCAAAGTTTAAGACAAAAACGCAATATTTAAATTGTTAAGGGTAGTGAATTTACTTATCTTTGTAACTGTATAATTATTTCTGATGTTACGTATGTAGTTTACTAGTTTCGTCATATTTTCTTAAAGTTAGGAAGTTATCGTTTTGCCCCTATGTATGTATAGAATGATACCCTAGGAATTAGAATTTAAATTTTAGCTCCGTTCTTTCACTGTAGCATTTGTTTCTCAAGCCAATTTTGGCGAGTGGTTTTACGTTTATAAGCTCGTGGCATGTTCTAAAAAAAACAATTTGCCATCAAGAAATTTCAGTTTCTACACCTAGCCATAGATTAGAAGTACGTTTTTAAAAATTATTTTCTAATAAACTCTGCTCACAATAACTGCTAGCTGCTCACATCATCATTACACCAAGTGTGGTAACTGGCGGGGTTGAGAGTATGTATTTTTTATGTATTTAGATAGATATCGATAGTAAGTCACTCGTAAACGGCGGGGTTCATTTTACCTTGAGCGATCATTTTACACCTAGTTCCCCTACTTATTAATCTTTAATCATTCGATTGTGAATTACCGTGCAATGAAAAGAGATGTTTATCAAACCTTATTTTAGTACAGTTTAGTTCAGTAAAATATGTTCCATTTAAGCGTAAAAAACTAACCTATTCAAATTTTCTAATTATAGGTACACCAAAATTCGCTTTTCTTTCTTGAGCAATAATAATTTAATTTTTTGAAGTTGTCTTTATTGTGTCAAGTTTCGATTAACAAAAATTTACCGACTTAATACGAGCTTTAAAGATTTGTACAAATTATTGCGACAATTTTATAATTTTTACAAGTTAAAAATTTTATTTTCAGTGGTATTTCTGGAATCACAATACTGAGTGTACCAACAGAAATATATTTATATGGGACACAACTGCTCTATATATGTTTTGGATATATTTTAGCGAGTTTCTTAGCAACATTTTTTTATGTTCCTGTATTTCACAAGTTGAAGATAACATCATATTTTGAAGTAAGTTCAAATTAAGTGAATAATTTTTTATTTGAAAATTTTTATTATAATATGATTTTATTGTAAGGAAGTGAACCAGAGAGAAAATGTTGACTTCCTCAGGTGCTTATCTTAAGTATCCTTCATTTAATTGTACCCAAATATGTGTTGATTTAAGTCGTTGAAAGAGCCAAAATTTGTTGACGGAGTGCAACGAAATTTTGAAATAACGCGTATGCAGTCATTGTCTTTTTGGTCTATTTTCTCTATGATAAAGTATTGTAATTTCTAAGTGTCAACGCTTATTATTATGGTTTAATATTATTATTTTTTGCATACGTACAAACCCAAACAGAAACTGTCTTACTTCATAATGTGTTTTTCTTTTATGTCTTTCTCTCTCTTAAAGAAGCTTTAGCATAAAATTAATTACCAGGTTTTTTTTTTATTTGAAATCTGAAATTTTATTATAGGGTAGTAATCACCAGTAATAGTAATGAGCGCTTAAAGTCCTTAACTGAAGGGTTTTAAGGGCTGTTAATTTTATTAAAAGATCAGTTTATTGTTCTTTAAATTATATTTAAGAACATGTCATTAGAGAAGCTACTAGAATTAAATTTTCTTGTTGCTATTTTATTATGTTTACTATTTATTTTATTTGTGTGGTGTCATTTAACCTTTTTTTGATTACTAAGATTTTTTTCTAAAAGCCATTTTAATCTTTTTTATGACCATTTTAGATTAAAAAACAATACCTATTAACTAACTTAATTTTTTTTAATAATAATGACATCAGATTGACATTTTTTTAATGTGAAATAAATCTAATTTTGTGTGCGTGGTTTGAACAACGGTAATATGAAGCTATTTTCTGGAAATCGGAAAATGTCTTCACAAAATCAGAAAATAGCACCTTCTAGTTGAGACAACCAAGTATTTAAAGCGATTTTTTTTCAGAATGGCTAGCTTTTCGCGATAATTTTCTTTGAGGCGTTCTATAACTATATAAGACTATAGACTAAGAATCTGTAAAAAAAATTTATCCCCCTCCCGGGGGGGAAGACTTAAAAAGAAATAAAAAATACTATCTTACAATAACTCAAACAGGACAAGAATAAGAAAACAAATTCAAATAAAACTTATAAAAGAAGATAATTATTAATTACCTACATCAAAAATGCTCTTTGCAAATTTCTAATTTCCAAGGACCAAACTGGCCTTCCGATAGTATAAAATTTTAAAATTCTTAAAAGTAGTATCGCCAGTTGAGATATCAGTAGGTACTGCTTAAAATAGAATGTATTCCTGAATAGTTGCTTTGTCACCTATTAAGTAATTTAATAAAAAAATAATAAAAAACTGCTTTATATTTTTAGCTTAACAAACTTTTTTTTTAGTATTTGGAACGAAGATTTAATAGAAAACTTCGTTTAATCGCTTCTGTAATAACTATATTACAGTTGGTAATATATTGAGAATATATTATGTATTTATTTAACCAACTTGAAAGATTTTCTTTTAATTTTTAAGATATTTTGGCTTCCTATTGTGCTATTTGTTCCAGCAATTTCAATCAACTACGGTTTGTTTCATATTTTGGCATGACATAATGAAATAATAAACGTACTTAATTAAATTTATATTTTAGTAACTCACATTAATATTCATATAATAACATCGGTGTTCTGTTTGATTTGCATATTTTATGTTACATTAGTAAGATATAAAATGCGATACATTTATTATTTTACTAAGCTAGTTTTTAAGTATGATTTATTTGATTTGAGGGAGGATTTCGGGCTATAGTTTGGTCAGATTTATTACAATTTTTTGTTTTGTTCCCTTCAATACTACTTATTACTATTAAAGGATCATATGATATTGGATTGGAAAAGATTATTGAGCATGGACTCGCTACTAATAGATTGGAATCTCCAATGTAAGTTAAATTCTGCTCTAATATAAGTTAAGTCAATGCTTATATTTAATTGTAGATTTAATGCAGACCCAACTATTCGATACTCTTTTTGGTCGTTATTTTTTGGCGGAGGAATATACCACATGCAATCAGGTTTTATGTCACAAATAATGATTCAAAAATATCAATCCCTACCAAATTTGAAAGACGTAAAACTGTAACAACAATTATTTCTTTCATAAGCTTAAAAACTCAATTTGATAAAATCTCTTAGATCAATCTGCGTTTATTTGCTGGGATTAGTAATGGTAACATTAATTTGTGGATATAATGGCCTTGTTCTTCACTCATACTTTTACGGATGTGATCCAATTAGTAATCAGGTAAAATGTTGAATATAATTAATTTACGTTCAATAAATTAGTTAAGTAAATATTTTTTCAGGTTATTAAAATCCATGATCAGTTATTACCCTCTATGGCTATTGATTTATTTAAAAATTCACCTGGTTTATCTGGAATTTTTATAACTGGAATATCATGTGCTGCTTTAAGTACAGTAGCAAGTGGCATCAATAGTTTAGCGGCTTTACTATTTGAAGATTTTTATAAACCTCTATGTAAAGTTTCAGACCAGCAAAGTGGCATTATATTACAGATAATAAGCTTCGTAATAGGAGTTGGTATATTTTTACTTGTTTCCCTAACTGAACATTTAGGTTCAGTTTTTGAAGTAAGAAAAAATAATAATTACTTAATTTGTAACTAACTATATACTTTCTTAACACAAACAAAAAAATATTTCTAGCTTACATTAAGTTTTGACTCTATTCTTGGTGGAGCAATAATTGGTGTCTTGACAATTGGAATTTTCTTGCCATGGGTAAACGATAAAGCAGTTTCTATTGGAAGTATTGCAGGGTTATTGAGTGTTGGTTGGATTTATTTCAATTCAAAAGTATACTCGAAATTTGGCAATGCTAAGCTGGAAACAAAATCACTGTCCACTGAAAAATGTATTACCAATTTTAGCTTTGTGCACGATGAATTTGTAGAACCGCTAAGCAAGTAAATGATTTTATTAATTAATTGTTTACTAAAACAATATTCAAATTTTCATTTTTTTAGCTCAACATTTGAAGCTCAAACGTTTTTATATGAAATATCTTTCTTATGGTATACGTTTATTGGAGGTTTTGTAACGATTTTTGTATCACTTGTCACTAGTTTATGTTTGGGTTGGAACGATTTATCCAAAGTTGATTTTGAACTGATTTCGCCACATATAAATAACTTAATATCGATATCAAAAGGAAGAAAAAATACTAATGAATCAAAAGTTCTTAGAAGCCCTGAATGGGATTTATTAATTTAAATAAGCAATTCAATTTCGTCACCTGTTTGCAACCTTATTTTTGGTTTATTATTATTTTCATAATAATGAATCTATGTAATCAGTTAAGAGAAATAATTCAACCGCTCTAAAAAAAACTTTCATTTTCATATTTATGTACATTCATGAGGTGTAGAATAAGATTTTTGTTTTGTTTGTAGAATTATATTTTTTTCATATTTGTTGTGGTGCCTAGTGGCTTATAATGATGACAATATGCCCTAAAAATTTCAAATTCATCAGATAATTTAAATGGTTTTTGCAAAGATATGTCTATACCTATTTTACTCATATTACTCGTTTCAACATTAAAGAGCTAACTGAATTGCAGCATCTGACGATATTTGGTTATAGACAGTTGAAGAGTTTGGTGCAAGAACCCGTTAAGTCCTGACTGACAAAGTTTCGGTAATCGTTGAATGAAAATAAAGATGGTATAAGGAATTCCTTACCTTTCCAACATTATTTACCACACAGGACAGTACTAATGTTACATTTTGCTCCGGTTCTTGGACCAATCAAAAGAGTAATATTGTACCAAGAAAAAAATGCTATAAAAACAAAATTGAAAAACTTGGATTTACCGGGTTCTTGCACCAAGCCTTTCAATTTATAAAAGGCTCTCTAACGCTTCAATCAATACACGAGTACAATATACAATAATAATATGTTTGATAAAACATTGGGTGTATTTAAAAATAAAAATGACCATTGCATATTGAATGGTATAGAAAAAAAGCAATTTATTTAATAACTTTAGTTAAAATTTAAGAATCCAAATAAGATGAACCTATGTGTAAAATTTGTAATTGTTTCTTTTAAAATAAGATTACTCTATAAAACAGCACAAATTTTTCTTGCACTTATTGTTAGTACAATCATAAAATATTTTCAAAACAAACCAATTAATGTCTACAATAAATCAAAATATAATGTAAATATTCATTAAGTATTATTTGATGTAGGTACCTATTTCAGTGAACAAATTTTAATTTTTTTTCAAGTTTAATAACTTACAAATAAATTATATAAATAAATCGGTATTTTAATGTCTTTCAAATATGATAATTTCTACACTTTTCCTAGACATGGTATACCGATATGATTTTTATTATTTTCGTTTCTTAAAATTTCGAATCAAGTACATTTTTTTCATTTACCTAAAGTTTAGTTTTAATTATTCTAAATAAGTATTTTATTAAGAATAGTAAGTATTAAGCAAGTATTAGCAAGCATTATATCAATTATCGATATAATAATGATACGTATAATTGAAATTATACCTATGCACTGCAATATTGTGCGTGAGCTGTAAGATCATTACAACTTAGCAATAATTTTTCTTTTATTCTTCCTCAATAAAATTAATTATTGTAATATCCCATATAAAAAGCAATAATATTCAATAAATGTATTAATTTTATTTACTTTAGGATATACGCTAAAAAAATATTATAAAAAGGTGAAAATGTCGTTAAGAAGTCAAACACCTTAAATATCAAATATTGAAGATACTTATTTGGTTTAAAGAAATATTCCATGTTTACGTAAACATATTGAATAAATATTTTTATTTTTTGTATTAATAAGAAATTAAGAGTCAATATTAATAACTTATAAAAAGTCATGTTGACGATGGAAAAAATGTATTTTTAAAAATACCTAGTTTTGTGGAGTTTTACTGTAGCTCGATTGGGTGAAACAAATTTCTGTTACGATGGAAGAAAGAAATAATAACGTGGACTCGAATATCCAATTGTTTCAATGGCCCGATTATTTAGTGTTTCTTTCAACCATGCTCTTATGTGTACTAATTGGAATCTATTTTGGATTTTTTAAAGTTTCCAAAAATGTAACGGATTATTTGTTAGGAGGAAAGTCGATGAAATGTTTGCCAGTAGCGATTTCAATGGTTGTCGGGTATGCATAAATATCCATTAAATTTAACTGAGGTAAACTACTAGTATATACCTATGTACTATTTTTACTCTAAATTTTAGATGGATTTCTGCTATTTCGTTTGTGGGTGTACCAGCCGAAATTTATTTATATGGGTATCATTTTTTATTGGTCTATGTAGGTTTTATTCTTTCTATGATAGCGGGTCGATATTTATTTTTATCAGTACTAAACCAACCAGATTTTATATCTATTTATGAGGTAAAATTATTAGTAGCTTAATTGAAAAGTTCTTCATTTCTTTAATGAATACTTATATGCTTTCAGTATTTACAACGTCGCTTTGATACCAAATGTCGTCGTCTTGGATCGATTCTATATTTGCTCTCAACCGTAAGTATCCTTAGCCAAAAATTATATTTTTGGCTATACAATACCTATATAAAATATAGGTATATATATCGTGTAATGTGTTCCTATTTATGCAATACAATTTACATAATATATAATATATAATATATAATATATTGTATAGACTGTATAGCTATTCAAAGTCAGCGAAAAACCTAATTTGATCATATTTTTAAGATTATTTTAATTTATTGAAGTTGAATATAGGCTTTTGAAATCAAATAAAGCCCGTTCCAAATTAATTGAAACCCTTTCCAAAGCAAGTATAACTCGTTTTAAATCATAAGTAGTCTATCTTATTTCATAATATTAATTTTAACAAATCTAGGCAACTATTTCAAAGATGAGTTAAGTTTGGAATAAAGTGACTTTGAAGAAGTTACATATTTGCTTTGAAAAAGATTTCAACTGGTAGGAAAAAGCGATATTTAATTTAAAAGGCTATATTTGAGACTTGGAAAGGCAAAAATAGTTTTAAATCGTCCATATGCAAACCCTGATAAAATTATTTATCAGATCTCTGCCCAACTGAAAAAAGATATTTATACTCCAAAGTAAAATATTCCTGACTTTTGAGTTTTTGAAGTTATACTTCTTTAGGCGCGTTATGAAAAAATGATGAGAGTGAAATTTTTAGATGGGCGATCATCTTGACACAAAAATTAACAAGATGAAGTTGGCCGCAAACTTTTAACTAGGCGCGCGTAATTTGAATTTTTGTTTTATTTATTTACTTATTAAAAGTAATTAATTCTTTAAATATATTTTTATATTTTATTTAGAAAATATTTATATATACAAATGACACATACTTATTATTTAAAAATAAGTTTTTACTTTTCTCGAATTTTGCAGTAACTGTGATGAAAATGATGTCTGCATTTCATGCATATTCTTAGTTATCACGAAATCTGGGATTCTGAAATGATTCAACCATCTTAGAATAATAATGTAGTAAAATAAGATAAGAATAAGATTAAGACATTTACTTTCAAAGGTAGCTACTTACTTTATTTCGCAATTTCTATGAAGCTTCGTTTTCATGACATGCATGAATTGTAAACCAGAAAAATGATCCTGACAAATTTTATAAACGTCTGGCAGCTTCCTTTGGATATTATTTATTGATATAAATAAAAATATTATTTTCTTAATTTTATTTTCAATAGTTATATCTTTAAATATATATATTATTATTATTATAAAATATTAATTTTCAATTTTTCAAAATTGATTATTTGAATGCAATTAATAAAAACTAATTTTTAATGATGCCAAAGAAGTATAACTTCTCACGCGCGTACATAAGTACACGCAACCACTTATTTTAAAATTTAATCCTAGAGATGAATTAGACAATTACAGAATAGGGACTCAATCGGGAAGTTAAAGTACTGAACTTAAACAATAAATGTATATTCCATTGTCTGACACATGGCACAAAATAACTAAACAATTAAATGCGAGTAGGTACTAAAAGAAATACATACAATTCTCTTGATTTAAATAAGAAAAACCATACAATGCAAAAATTAACTTACTGTTGATAGTGAATATACTTATTACCTACTTTTGCGCTATATAGTAGCCAATAAAATTTTTTCTTAACAATTACTGTTTATAAAATTTCGTAAAACTGTTTTATAATATAGTTCTGCAGGGGATCGAGGATTAAAAATTTTTTTAAAAAAGTTTATGTCTTGAACAAAAAAAGGTCTGTAAGGCCCGATAAAAATAATATAATGACTACGGTGACTAGTCCGGGACTATGAAACGATTGGCCAGGTAGATGCTTGCAGCTATCTGCCGACAGGATTATCTTCTTAGCTGGATAGTTTGTTATAGATTATAGAAGACAGGTGTATTTTGTTTTCTCCAATTGATGTTGAGACAACAACACCTTAGACGTTACTTCATGCTTCTGATCTTTTCGTAGCGATATTTATGGGATTTTCTATCAGAAGATTTTCTGCCATCGGGCAGAATATTTTTACCAATGGTAGGATTCATCAGGATTCGTCACTGAAAATATTTTTCTTGTAGCGAAGACGTGTAGCTAAGACGCTACAGTTAAAAAAATAATATAGTTTGAAACATTTGGTTTCTACTTTATGTCAGGATAAATAAACGTAATCTAATAAGTAAACAAATCTCCATAATAGTCCAGTCAAATAACCTTTTAAATCGACATTCATCCGGAAGGGTTGATTTTGCTATAACATAAAGTAGGTACATCATTCGTACGTAACTGATAAAAAATCTGGTAAAAAAACCTTTGCAAGCTTATAGCGGGCAAACTGTCCACTTTACGAGAATTAGTCACCGTACAATTTTTTTTTGAAAATGATATTGTCAACAACTTTTATTAAAAACTTTTTTACGAATCGTGAGTTGTTCTTTAGTTATAAGGAAAATACGAAATAAACGTATTTTTTCAACTCTAAAGGGTGGGAATTGATTTTTTAACAGTTTGTTAAGAATGATGAACTTTATGTTGCATCAAAAAATCAATCCTCCCGGACGAATGTCGATTTAAATGGTTATTTGACTGGACTATAAGAACAAACGTTAAAATAGTTTTTCTAATTGTAATAACTTTTACAGGGTTAAGTAATCGCTTTAAAATGTTAACAGTTGATTTAGCAATAACTAACGAACATTCTGCCAAATTTTATTTGCTCACATTTAATTTATTTTCTAAGCGTCATTAAAAGCTCTTACATGAGTTTTGCAACCTAGTTTATTAATATTCTTATTTGGAGTAGAATCCAAAGATACTAAAACCTAGAACGTTTGAGGATATCAGGGTTTGTAATTAAACAACTCACTTGACAATGTTATAATCTAACACAGTAAATAAATTAAATAGTGATTTATTCTAGGTTTTATGGTTGCCGATTGTGATTTATGTTCCTTCGTTATCACTGGCTCAAGGTGATTTAAAAATATTACTAACTTCTAATTAACTAAAATTACAATCTTTTCAGTAACTGGTTTTGAAACTGAGATGATTTCGTTATTTGTATGTGCTATATGCATTTTTTACACATGCGTTGTAAGTATATAAACTATACGTTATGTAATTTGATACACTTAGGTAGGTATATAAATATATATTCATGACTCATGAGTATCATTCATAATCAGTCAAAAACCGTGAATCTGTAGCAGACCAGAAAATAATTACGTAATAATTTAAAATTTAAAAAGCTGATTTAGTGTCGCAACTCTGAACTCATACATTGCAAAATTTAAAAAAATATCAAATACCTACTAAAACTAGTATAAATCTTTTCAATAATGATATTTAAATATTGGCTATGAAATGTTATCTTTTAAAACTATCTTATAAACTATCTTTTATCTTATATATCTAAAATCATAATTAATGTTCAGAAGACATTAGTAGCTATGGTAAGGAATAAGATTTTAATGGTACACCCACACCGAAAAGAGCTCGGCATCACTTATCACTGTACTAGATATAAAAAATATGTTAAAAATATCTCTATTTTCAAACATTTTTAGGGAGGTTTAAATGCTGTTATTTGGACCGATGTCTTACAAACCATCTTGATGTTTTGCTCGTTAGCAACAGTTATTGGTATTGGGACATACAACGCAGGTGGATTTATGAATGTGATAAATTTAAACATTGAAAGCACACGATTAGAAATACCCGAGTACGTAAATCGCTAACTAACTATTTCTATTTTTATAAATTTATTTCCTTAATTACATAGTGGTCTTTTTTACAGCTTTCGCATTGATCCAACAATTAGGAATGGATTTTGGGCAATCGTTTTTGGTGGATTTATCGGAACTTTTTCAAGTGCAGTATTTAACCAAGCGATTAATCAACGTATATTAGCTTTACCTGATTGGAAATCAGCAACAAAGTTATTAACTTTCTTTGAAATTAAAAGTCTTATTCGTACTTGGCAAACAATTTAGTTTAAAAGCGAATAATTTAATATCTGACTAAACGTGTCCAAGCATTTTAATCAAGTAGTTTAGTAGCTACTTAACGTAGCTTAATTATTTACCAAGTACGAGTACAGCTTAAATCGTAATCGTTTAAATATTGTTCTGGTTTTAGAACTATATGGTATTTTATCATTGGAATAATTTTGTTGAATCTTGTTTTTCTATATATTGGTTTACTTATATACGCTACATTTCATAAATGCGATCCTTACACAGTAAAGGTAAAGTTTTTTCACATAAAAGTATCAATATACTTTAATTTATAATACACTTTTAGCAAATCGATGCTTCAGATCAGGTACTCTCATATATGGTCATTAGCACATTTGATAGCATTCCAGGATTTACAGGACTGTTTCTGGCTGGAATTTTCAGCGCTTCCTTAAGTAGTTTGTCTGGAGCATTAAACTCCTTTGCAGCTATTGTCTTAGAAGATATTTATCGGCCATTAAAAAGTTCAGTTTCCACAAAAGAGGCAAATATTTTAATGAAAGTTGTAGTTGTCGTAATTGGAGTTATTTGCGTCTTGCTTTCGTTTCTTGCTAATAGATTTGGAGGCGTTATACAAGTAATTGTAATTTCAAAAAGATAAGACATTTTTAATAGGTATATATTTGATTTTTAGTTATCTGGGAGCTTAGGTTCAATCCCTGCCGGACCTACAGCAGTTTTATTTATCGTTGGAATGCTTATACCGAGAGTAAATTCAACGGTACAAATGAGAAATTTGTATAATTTATTTTGCAGTTGACGATAAAAGTGCTATTTTTAGAGTGCGTTTTGGGGTTCGATTCTTGGAATGTTGGGAACTGCATTCGTTTCGCTTGGAGCACAGATGCATATTGCGTCAGGTGATATGAAGTTTGAGCCAAAGATCATATCTATTGAACAATGTCGGGGTAACTTCACGGATATTAATTACGAAGAAATTGATTTTTCAAACAAGTTTGTATTTTATATAGATATGTTTTTCAGAACCTAAATATTAACAATGATTTTTTCAGGGATGTTTTCATTCTTTTTAGACTATCTTATCATTATTTTCCTGTTATCAGTGCAGTAATATCTTTTGTGTGTATTTTAGTGATAAGTTGGTTCACAAAGTCTCAAAAACCACAGGATTTAAGCCCAGATTTATTTTCACCGATTATTAGAAAGTACTATTACCCTGAACAAACCATGAACTCAGTGAAATGAATAAAAAGAAAATATTGCTCATAGTACCTATGCGTATAAGTACATTTTTATTATCTTGGTGTGGAAAGAAAGAATTTAAAAAGTAAATGCAAAGAATAACAGTGTAGACTGTAGAACATTGGAATAGATTCACATTGAGTCTTTTTCCTATACCTAGGTATTATCCATTTTATAGTTGATGGCTGAGAAAACAAACAAAAAAAGTATTTTTGTATTCCTAACGATATAATTAGTTAACGAATTTACATATTGTACATATCCAAAAGTAATTTATTTGTTAAAAATTAAACGATTAAAAATATGCATTGTGTACCTATTTTAACGTTTGCAGGTATGAGAAATAAAAAATAAAATTTATTTTTAAATAGAACGATTGTTTTTGTAACATTTAGGTACTTTATTACTAATTAAAATATCCTTACAACATTTACATTTTACAATAAATTTCTTTATTTAAAATTTCAATTGAATAGCGTATCTACTTATATTATTTTAAAATCACCTACAGTAATTGCTTGTTAATTGTCTGTCTTTGTGATAAAAATCGATTGTCGATTTACTAATTTCCTCATAAAAGGTGCTAGTAACAAAGGATTTACGTCAATACTTTTGTTGAAAGTTGTCATGAAACTGATGAGAATTGAAAGAATTGTCGTAAAAATACAACTAAAACAAGTATGCCATTGATAGGAAATGGTATACAAAACAAAAATGTCACTAAAAATAAAAAATAAAAACTTTTAATATAGAATAACTATAAGGATTAATTATAAGGAATAGAATTCCTTATAAAAGTTTAGTTTAACTCTCAAATGCAAGGCAATCAGTGCCGCCGAGAGGATTCCCGGGCTCATGATTCATTTGACATGAAGTTCCCTATCGTCCTCTTTTGTTGTAAAAACAAGTTCTTAAAAATTCTATATTTAAAGCTACGGGTGTCATCTCCTCTCGGCGTTACTGAAGATATCTTACTTCTTTTCAACCAAAAAAGGTTCTGGATGCAGTATGTAATTATCAGAATAGTTTTTCGCACATCCAACAATAGATACTTCTTTTTCTGGAAAGTTAAATTTATGTTCCACAACTGCCAACTCTGTTCCTATTATAATCCACGTTGTAGCTACCAACCCTAACAATCCCCCATAAAATGCTCCCTGAAATCAATAAAAAAATACACCATTTAATTTGATCCAGCTATTGATTTTATACCTTTTCATTGATCCATGGCAGTAAAACTCCTGAAAGATACAATGATAAAGCCGGTCCCAAAGGGATTGCTAATATGGTGATTGTCAACTATAGAAAATGAATACAAGTTTATTGATTCGCGTTAAGTTAAAGCGTTATATATACACATACTTGCGTTATCCCTCCCATTTTCCCTACTAAAAATGAAAAGCCTAGGCATATCAAACCACATAAAACAACAACACTTTTCATAAAAATGTTTTGATATACTGCTGATAAATCACAAACACTTGAAAAATATGGTTCGTAAAAATCTTTTAATATAACGGCAGCCAAACAATTAAGCATACTTGATAAAGAGCTTAAGGCTGCAGCAAAAATACCTGCCAAAAATAATCCAGATAAGCCTGGTATTTCAGAAAAAACATTTATCACAAAATATGGTAGGAGTTGATCCTTGGTAATAATAGTCTACAAAAAGGCCAATTAAAAACTTTTAATTGATTTCTTAAAAAAATTGTTCATACTTTCATTGTAAGAGGATCACAATCTCGATACGCTGTATATATTAATAAGCCAGTGTAGGCGAGAAATATATCAAAAAGAAGAAATCCTACAACGCTTATCCACAACGTTCTAAAATGAGTTAAAATTTTTCTTTTTCGTTGAAATGTATATAATGCAGTTTATAACTTACTTATTCACTTCCTTTATATTAGGTAATGATTGAAATCTCTGAACAACATTTTGTCCAATAAAAGCTGATATTATGTAATAAAAAGTGCCCCCGATCCATAAGCACCAGAACGTATGCCTTGTAGTTGGATCAATATTGAAACTAAATTTTTCAAGATTTTAAGTTTTTATGATATTTAAAAAATTGAAAAAATAATTATTACTTACTCTGGCCATTCCAATCGTTCACTTTCAACGCTATATTTCCAAACCTCCGACACTCCACCAACTTTTATTGTTCCAATTATTACTACGGATAACACTGAGGCGACGACAAGAAAATATTGTACTACATCAGTCCAAATGACAGTCTTCACACCTCCCTTAAAAAATCAAATATTAGTGCTTCTATTTCCACTAGATGTAATCGGTGGAGTAGCGTGGGTTCATGTCATCCGAGGAAAAAAGGTGAAATTTGTCGCCCCCTATTTTTGCAACTAAACAAAATTGGTATAAGTATAACTTAGAATATCCTACCATGGATTCATAAAGCCTAGTACCAAGTTGGAGATTTTTTTAAATGAACTATGCTTGATATTCGATAATTTTTAATGAAGAAACAATACAAATACTTGACTAGATTTTACATATATGTGATTCAAAGATTCAATTTCAAGTTAAGTTTAAAATAAACACGCAAATGTTATTTTTGTGTTTTGGGAATGCAAATACCATACCTAGTATATTTTTCTAGCTTTTAGAATCTACCACTTGTTCCAATGCTAAAATAGCTGTGGAGCTATTGAAACATTTCTCAAATTTCAGCAACTACTGTTTTAGTAAAAAAAAATTGTTTTCGTGTGATTGATTTACTCTCTTTGCTAAAATGTGCTTCTTCTTTTTCTTCAGGATTCGTTATGATTCAAAAGATATTTCGATTTCTTTACGCAAGTTTTAAACTTATCTTAACATTTCGTTTACGTATTTTTTTTATTTTCTACTAATTGCTGATCAACTGATTTTGCAGACAGGGTTAGTAAGTTTAACCACTTTTTGCCACTCTTACATTTCTGCCACCTGGGGCCATGGCCGTTTTTGCCCTCCACACGCTACGCCAGGGGATATACGTAATGCAAAAAAAATTAGAACAGCTAAATTAGTATTAAATTTTATCTTCTATATACACTCTACGTCTACAAGGACCAATTTAAATGTATTTTTAAAAGTAATTACTTTTTAAAAGATAAGAGTCAAAATGTGGAGCAGTTGTTTGTAACTAATATTCACGTAAATACAACGTCGCTTTTATTTGCTTGAGTGTTAAGAGCGTTAGAGTGTTAGAGCAAAGATATATTTTCACACTAAAAACGGAGATGATAAATAATAGCTCATCAACGATAAATCGGCTTAAAATAAAGCTAAAATTAGTTTTTAACAAGAAAATAACTAAGTTAATAAATTAAGAAGACACATTTGGAACAGCAAGCGATGCACACTAATTGCGTTGATGAACTATTAATTTCACCTATCCATATTCTATATAGATCGGTATGTATATATGTATGTATATCCATGCATTCGTATAAGAAGAAATGCATAATTAAGTCTCGACCAAAGAAAATCCCCGATTATTTTATAATACACTCAATTTTCGTGATGGAAAGATGTAATTAAAAGTGACTTTATAAAATGAAATCAGTGCCACAAATAAGTGAAACATAGTACCTACGCAAAAACAAAAAAATGTAAACGTCTTTAATTAAAAAGCATCCTACGAATAACATGAGAAATATATTGCTGCAAAATTGTAAAGAGTCTAAAGATGAAATGGTCTGAATCAAATTAACATCAGATAGTTTTATCTAAGGTATAAGGGTCTTCAACAATGTTAATAAGGATTCCGCAAGTGATCACTGTTTGGATTTCAATTCGTTATTTTCTAATAGAATTGATCAACTATTAACTGATAATGAAATGACATTCTTTCAAGAAATTCAAGCTAGAACAGTTTCGAAATATATAAAAGTTTGAAAATCCTTAATATATTGTAAAATAAATTAAGCATCATTGAAGATTTGTACAAATGTATTTTTATACTAATGTATGAAAGAAATACTATAATAGATTAGTTGTTAAGATTAAACACTTATCGAAGCCCCTAATGTATACTATGTATTAATTTATTCTAAAATTAATTAAATTACTTACAATACAAGTATAAAATATGCAAATAATGCTAACAATTGAAGTCACCACATCAGCATCAAGACCAGTCGCTTAAACAGTTTAATATAATTGATATAAATTTTATAAATATTGTCATACAATACACTTATACCTTCAGCCAATGAAATTGCAGGAACATATATTACGATTGGAAGCCAAAAAATCTACAAGAGATGTAAGCTTTTATCAATCACTTATGAAAGATTTCCTTAAATATTTCCATAACTTACTGTTGATAAAATAAATAAAAAGGATCCAAATAATCTTGTTTTTCGATCATACCGATTTTCTAAGTACTAAATTACCAGTAAATTAATGGTTAGAATCATTTCTCTAGTATATTTTTTACCTCATAAACAGATATTATTTCTGAAGTACAAATTACTGGAATAAATATAAAATATGAAACTAAACCGGCTGTAAATAAACCAAGGTACATATAAAAGTACTGAATTCCATAAACGTATATTTCAGCTGGGTACCCAACAAAGGCGACTCCTGATATATAACTGAAATACTCAACAAATGTATTGATAATTTTTAGTTTAAAGTCTAGAATATTAAATATTGTTAACCTCATTACTAAGGATGCAGCCACGGGAAAAGGTCGCATCTGTTTTCCAGCCAGCAAATAGTCCTGGGTGGTTTTTGATTTTTTTATAAACCCGAAATAAAATCCAATGAAGAGGCATACTAGCATCATCAAACCAAACACAATATAATCGTACCATTCGAAGGCAGGTTGTGTATTTTCTATTTTAAACATTTTTTTCTAAGTTTTAACCACTTGTTCGCAAATGCACCTATAACGAGATTTCATAACACACTTTGTGTGGTTAAAATGTAGCCTTGTTTTTATTTAAGCGCATGAGAAATAAGCAAAGATATTTACAATGTTGATAAGTTACCAATGAAAAACTTAAATATTAAAGTAATATATTTGTAATATATTTTGTTTGCTTAAAACGTGATGTGTTAATAAATTTTAAAAAGTCATTTTCGACAACCGCCTTAAAGTAAATAAATAGCAAGAAATGATAATAGTAATAATGATAATAATTTTCGGTTTAGCACTCCTTAATCTTTTATAGTGACTGACACTCTCTATTGACTTGTTATGAGCGTATCTACGTTGTCGTTTCAATTAACGATGAAATATATTTCACTTTTCATATTCATTAATAAAAGTATAAAATTAAAATTGTTTCGTAATTGTTGAAAATTATACTTGAACCTGTTAATATTACACGTTTTTCACTTAAACAAGGTAAGAATTGTCCATGTTTTACTCTAAATATATACTGTATTTATCACTTTTCGAACTATTTTGAATTACGAATAAAATAAAAATGTTTAAATTATTAGAATTAAAATTTTTTACTTATCATCGACCTTCCCACAAACCTAGCATTCCAATCAATAGGTACATAAAATAAACCTAATGTAAATATCTACAAAAAATCATTTTAAACATCAAGTTAGTAGATAATAAAAGAACTATTTTCTAGAAAAAAAGAAGAAGTCTTTTCAAAGAAGTAAATACTATAACTTTTCTTTTTCTAAGAAAAAGAACTATTACTCCTCTATTTTCTACAACGACTAAAATCAAATTTATAGATACCTACGCAAAATTATTTTCCAATCGTTTCTCGTTTTATACATAAAATAAATAAAAAAGATAATTTTATGCACATGGTTATAAAATGATGATATAGTTCAAATAATGCTAAATGAATAAAATATGAAAATATGAGAAAAATAAGGCTGTTGGTTGTCCCCACGTTAGGTTCTATTTTATGGCCTTAACTTGGAACAAACACTTTTTTATTTTTTTTTCAAATAGTAAATGGCCATATAGATTGTTCAAATTAGGGGAATGTAGAGCCTATAAATATCTTCAGAATGTGGGTATTATTTTTTTTTTAATTTATAAAGGGGTAGTTATTTTAGGTTGATGTGCAAACTGTCCCAAGTGAAGGCACTTTGACTGTACTTATTATTTTACAGTTAAATTAATGTAATTCTATCATACATTTTTTTTAAACACTTAGCCTGTCAGCATTCTATATAAAATCTCCCAAGGCTATTACCTCAATAGTTCTTTTGGAACTGTTTTTAACCGACGCAAAAACGAAAGAGTATGTATATATTTTTTTATGTCAGATCACGTATAATTTTATATAATTTTATTTAATGAACCAATTTTGATGATTTTTTTATTCGTATATAGGTATTTGTATCGGCTTTTGCAATCTTATAAAGATGGCAATTTAAGGTACAATAGCCCGTGTAAAGGTTTATTAGGAGCCAAACTTCCCTTTTGCCGAGTGGCAATACCTTTGTCATGGATCCTCTTCTTGGAATACTTTATGAATTTTTAGCTTGTGTCTACCCTAGAATATTTCTCCAGTACAAGGCCTTGATTGTAGTCTCCCAAGCAAAAATGGCGTTTGTTATTGTACCTGTTTTGATCTCATAAAAAGGCTCAGGTCCCATGAAGTCTCTTAAGGCACCATTTTTTTTTTCCAGTTAGTTGGCATATTTATAAGCCTTTATACCCTCATATCCTGGAGCCCACCATAGGTAGATATTATAGACTAATTTAATAACGATACAGCGAAAGTCTAAAAAAGGATTCGACTTATGCTTTTTAAATATTTTTATTGTGCTATCAATTATCGCAAAAACAAAAACATAAATATCAAAAGCTGTGAAACAGTTATAGGTATAAACAATGACATTAGTACCCGTACCACCCCACTCTCAAATCGTAGATATTTTAAAAGTATATCATGTAGGTATATGTATAATGTTACTAGTACCTATGTTACTATACTTTTTGTTACTTTGGCATTTTTAAGATATCGATAATATATTTAATTATTATATTCAGATAAAAATACACGATACTCCAAAAAATAAACGTAATAATTATGTAGTAAAAAAAACAAGCATGAAAATAAAATTAATCAGTAAAACATAGATATCATTGCCAAATGCATAGATATGGTGTTACCTAAAGATAATAAAAACACGGAAGTTAAAAATACATTATGGTAAAAATAATTAAACAAATTATAGCATAAAAGCAAAAGAAAATATCATAGCTGACACAAGAGCTTTTAGATTTTGACTGAACATTTAAATTGGCTGTATATTTTGGTAACACAACTCTAAATTGGTGGCAATAGCCTGATCTGGAGCAAAATCCGACTTTACCACGATAAACGCAATAATCATTTAAGTTCCATTTACTATAAAATATTATAACACACTCATTTTTCTTGCAATGCTTTATCCCAATCTCATGAACGTGTTTGAAGTTTTGTTTTGCATAGTCTTTTAGTTGCAATAAACTAATTTTATTTCCTTCAAGTAAAATATGAGTTGCTTCAACTGAGGAAATACATGTATTGTTCAAAGCACAACAAACGTGACAATTGTTGTTTATCTTTGCATCCGTGCAATTACATTCTCGAAGGCCTATACGCGTGCATTCAACACTATGGCATTCATTATCGATGCATGAACCAAAAAATCCACAAGTGCAATTAGTTTTATTTTTACATGGGCAGATAATTTTATGTTCAGAGCAATTAATTCCTAAGCGTGTTAGGTTTTTAAATGTGCACCGTGGAGTACAACAATATCCTTGTGAGGGATGGCATTGAGTTTTGGGTGTTAACGCTACTTGACAAGCTTTCTTGCCGGAGCCTCGTGGATAACAACATGGATCAAAATGAAGACAATTTTTTGGTAAACCACAATCACAATCTTCATTTTTTTCTATTAAACCTTTAAAAGAAACTTTAAATTAATATAAGTTAATTATATTCTTTGAAATGTTATTAAAGACAAATAAGCTGCCATTTACAATAGTAAGGTTTACAAGGAAGATTTATAGCTTATATACAGAACAATAAAATAACATTTATATTATATTTTAGAACAACAGTAAACTTGGTTTTATTTCTTTTAGAAGACATCAATTTATCGCAAATGATAATTTCTTTAAATGATTTGAAACTATGTTTAAAACTTCTTTCTATTTTGTGTTATAACAACATAATTATTCGTGTTTAGATTGCATTTGCAAGGATTTATCACAACACGTGCAAGAATATGCAGTATTCTTATTTCTAATGTTCAAAAAGTATATGCATTTTTGTAAGAACTCTTTTAAAATCCTTGAAAGAGAATTAAATAAACTAATTACCATTTCCACAAAACGATTCTTGTTCCTTTTCAAAGCAATGCCCTTTTTTCTCAATTAAACTCCTCATTTTCCTCTTACTACAACGAGAAAATTCAAAATTATTTTTTTCAAATTCAATGTCGCTTACTGGAGCCATTAAATAATTCGCACAACTTGCTGACTCATCATGTGGACTTCCAAAACTATGGCCTAATTCATGAGCAATAGCTAATTGGAGTATATTCTGTAAAAAATTTTAGGTCTAAAAAATGATTATTAAGAATCATGTGGCACCTACTTGAGGTACTCCTTCATCTTCTACAATCGAGGTGACTGTCATTAGATTGTAATGAATAATACCTGATAATGGTCTTTCACAAATGCCTCCCAAATTATTAACCATATCGTTCGCCGTGAAACTAAGTCCTATCACATGATTTTCAAATGGAAACGCTGTGAAAACAATTCCTAAACAAACATCGCTCAATACATCCAAATCCATTAATGAACTCAAATATTTATTTGGTTCTACACTTTTGCCAAGAAATTGCGTATAATTCAATACTTGAATATCTGGACTTCCAATCACTATCAAATATTTAACCGAAAATCCTATGTTACTTGGGATTCCATCTTCATTAAAATCAACATTGCGAAAAAATGTATCTACTTCGTCGATATGATGTAACATTTGTAAGGCAGCCAATAAAACGTCTTCGTTTGCTGATTTTAAAAAATATGCATAATCTGATAGTAATAAAAGTGGACAAATATTTCTAAAAATTTGAAAAACTAAATCCTATTTGTAAAAGCTAGAAATTCATTTAATAAATACCCTTGATAACTTCGTTTTTGGCGATAATGCTTCATTTCACTTGGAATATTAGCAAAATATTTCTCAGTATTAAACAAATTGCTATCTTTAAAAATCAAGGCTAAACTTCTATCAGTAACATTTTCTTTTTTCATAATCGAGGAATATTTGAAAATAGGTTCAACTAGGTAAACGGAATGATTCAAATTGACTCGACCAAAAAATCGGTTTTTATAAATAAAACCGTTTACTGAACTTGAAACTTTGAAAGCAATATCAAAACCATTGACTAAATACTTATTGTATTCATCAATATTGTAATTAATATTTCCGGTGTTATCAGTAGATGTCGATTTAGCTTTATCGGAGTTATAAATGTTGTTATATTTAAGTTGTAAACACAAGTAATGCTTTTTTCCCCTGATCGTTAGCATTGTCAAGTTACAAGAAATATTTTCTTCGAGTTTAAAGTTAATCGTGGCATTAGTTTTATCTATAAGTAAAGTTGAAGAAATTTCATAGTCACTGATTTTGTGCATAGTATTAATACGAAATAATAAAACTTGTTTGATTAAGAAACATATTATCATTATTAATGAGTGCATTTTTCAATTTTACAAAGTATAAAATTCAAATTGGTAGTTGTCAAATTTTATTATTTTTATATGATAGCAGTCAGGTAACAGTTGATAATAGATAGAGTTGATAGAGTATTAAATATTTGCGGCAATTCAAAAAGATTTTTTCAATAATTTAAATTATATTTATTTAACTAAAAGAAGGTAAGGAAAATAGGTCTATGAGGACGATAAGGACTTTGAAGTTAAGTCAAAAATAGGCGATTTGTATTTAACTTTTATTTATATTCGAAAAAGTTTATCCTCGGTGCAGTGGCATAGCTTGCCCCAGTTTGCCCTAAACGGGCCCCGTATCAAAATGTATAGCGTACTCTTTTATAGGCACCAGTTTAAGTTTAGCGCACAGCCTAAGCTCTAAGGATTTGATTGAGATAATGATTATCATTATATTGCGAAATTTTTACTTACGTTGTGATCCCTATAATGCGATGGCCCCGAAGACCTCAAATCATTGATATATGGGGATAATAACACTTCTATCTAGGTCTCAAAGTAGTAAACCATTTAAAAAGTCATTGTATTGAGAAAATATTAATAAAAGAGTGATATTATTAAATATAAGGATTCCTGATTTTAGTATCTGTGCGTGGAAAAACAGTTTATGTAAATATAAAGTTAGTCCAAAATTCTTGTTTCCAGAAACATAAAAAAATATTTTTGAATACAAATGTAGGTACATTTAACAACAATCAAAGAATGCAGTCAATACAGAGATGTTAAAAGGAATGACTCTTAATGCAAGAACTCCCAAGCCAAGTTTTTATAAAAGTATTTTGAAAAACTATATAACTAATATAAACTATATAAAATTAAACTGCTTTTTGACATCTATATTCTACGTCATTTTTCGTCATAGCTTGTAATTGAAAATGTTTTATTAATTTATTTTACTACTATATAGATACGAGTAGTAAAGGAAGTATTGTAATCGGGTCGAATTTTCGAATTCGAGCTTTCACCGGAAATACATGTTTTGAGGTCCCCTGAATCAAAAAAAGTAGTTTTTAGAAACATGTCTGTGTGTGACAGCCATATCGTATCGAAAGCTTTATCAAAATTTCACCAAACTTGGTATTTGACCTCCCTATTATACCTAGTTGTGCCGCGAAGCTTTTGGTTGAAATCGGGTAACCGAAAGCTCCACTTTATTCTAGGGGTTTTAAGGCTTTTTCAATTTTTTTCGAAAATGGCTCCAACGATTTTCTTTAAACTTTCTATAGTTCTTAGACTTATTAGTGGCTACAACTTTCATTTGAAACTCTTTCCCGGGAAAATTAGAATAAGGGCGGTTCTGGGATGAAGGTTTGGAATATAGCCATATGCATATAGGCTGTATGCATATACAATAGTTCTGTTTATATGTATTTGTATAGTTATAAAGTACTTATAGTTCTTTTAACCAACAGTGAGTTTCATAAACGAAAGTATAAGAAAGTACTATGACGCCTCGCAGCAGATATTTTTTTCTTTGAACAACTGGTTTGCAGGTTTTTATAATATTTCACCACCAATCTTTTTTTTACTCTTTAAGGAACAGTGGGGTAGTTAAAAACGCCTAACTTACAATACTCTAAATTAATAAAACAAAATATGAAATATACAATAGATAAATTCGGTCCAAATATTCAATGAAAGATCAACATCATTTCAGATTTAGGGGAAAGTGGGGTATTTGAGAACAATAAACTTTAAATTATCCTAATTAATAATATAAAATAACAATTTTAGTAAACTTTTGCTATAACATAAACTTTAACTTATCTACTTTAATAATTTGATCACAAAACTTTTTTAAATTAACATTAGAATAACAAAAATATAGAATATAAAAACTATTGCCATTCCTATTTCCCCGGTAGTGTGTGGGGTAATTAAACTCAATCCACGGGGGAAATAGAAACTGCATTGGGTAATAATAATATATATAATATAAAATTTAATGATTAACTATGTTTCACACAAATCACAGACGTAATTATTACACATGTATTGACCGTTCGTACATGCATCATGGGCCCATTTCTTACATTTGGTACACATAATCCAGTCTTCTTTAGGGGGCGATTCATATTTTTCCGTGCAGAATATGCAATAATAGTCCACGCCGTCACTTTCCTCGAACACCGTTTTCAAATTTCTAACGACCGCTGTATTGTTGACTGATGGTGGGTTCGTTGTACTTCTTCGTTGTTGAATATTTTTACTTTTCTTTGTAGTTTGCCGTTTTTGTTTTTCCTCTAATTGATGTCTTATGGGAGTGCTGGATAAAATTTGAGAATGTTTTCTTTTTCTTCGTTGTGAAGTTTCTATTTTAGGAATGATCGGCACGTTGGCTATGTCAGAGAGGAGCACAGGAGTTAACGGAGCAAGAAAAGAGTGTATGGTTAAATCGGTTTGATGTTCATGATTATGGTTGTGTGATGTTGTCGGTTGATCGTCCACAGAAATTGTTTTCTCAGCTGTAGTAGTAGTAGTAGTAGTAGTATCACGAACGGAAGTAGTATGTGGACTGTCATGACTGTCAGCAGTGTTGAATTTATCAATAAAAGGCATATTTGCGAAGCATTCGTTAAACTTGTCCGTATCGATGGGATGAATTCCAGCCACTCTAAAACCATTGATCGCTTTTCTTATGTTGGCTGTCTTGTTGTACGCATTAGTAAACAGCTCGGCCACTTTGTATTGGGTGATCCGTTTGCCAGGATTGTTAACCATGTAGAGCTCACACTGTCGATTGTATGCACATTTCAGTGCACTGAAAAAAGTTAAGTCCAGCGGTTGCATTTTATGTGATACATGAGGCGGTAAGGAAAGAACATGAAGATTGTGTTCTCGAAAAAGCGTGTATGCCCCCAAGCTAATGTGACTTTCATGATTATCTAGTATTATCAAGACTGGCTCGTCCTCGGTAGGTTTAACAAAATTAATGAAGTGCTGTAGGTATTCAACGAATATGGACTCATTTATCCAACCAGAATCAGAAACCGTGCCAATCATATCGTTATTAACGCCATTCAGCAACAGGTCACACATACGCCTTCGTTTGAAGATAAACATTGGAGGTACATATATACCGTTTGCACTTATCGCACAAACAACGGTAGTGGTGATACCACGCTCAGCGCTTGTCGCTTTTCCAACTTGCTTCAAACCTTTCGGCGCCAATATTTTCGAATTACGTTGAACAGTGTTGATACCGGTTTCGTCAATGTTAAATATACGGTGACTTTGAAAATTGTTTTTGCGTTGTAGGGCTTCTAGTTGATCGAAAAACAATTTAATTTCGGTGGCATTGAACGCTTGAATTCGGTTAAGTGACGTTGCTTCTGGAGTTCGTAGACTGATGGAGGGATGTCGAGACATGAATGAATAGTACCAGTCTTTACCAGCCATCTGAGATTCTTGGTTAAATTTATGGCTCAATTTGTTGGCTTCAGCAAATGTAAAGGCAATCTTTCGTAGTGATCTAGGTGTGATGCCGTAAAAAGACTCGCAACAATCGAGGATGTATTTTTCCAATTGATTTTCGTGACTATGATTGAAGACAGGGTGTCGTCCTTTTTTCGGTTTCTTAAATTCTTCTAGATGCACTTGTCGAAATAATGTTGATTTTGGTATTCCGTATTTGGTTGCTGCTTTGCTTAAAGAAAGTCGTCGACATCTCACGTCTTGTCTCGCGCGTTGGAGATTTTCAATTGTGTACCGCGGTGTTGTTTCTCTTGTGTAATTTCTGGGCATCTAAAGAGAGAAATTTTATTTTCCGTAGAACAATCATAATTATTGGAAACAACAGCACAAAATAAAATTGATCAAACTAAACAACAACAACAAACAACAACAACAACTCAACAAAAAGAAACGTTGCATCAGAGTTTAAAATAAGAAAATTCTTCGAAAAAATTGTAAAATAATTCATTTCTTACATATTAATAAGAAACGTCCACATTTACCCCGCGAAAATCGTTCCAAGTTACCCGATTTAGGCAATTCATATTAAAATGCTCGATACTTAAAATATTTTCATCATTTAACTTAAATGGCCGCATAAAATTAATAAATGAATTGCAAATGAGAGATAATAACAAAAAAATACGCACTAAAAAATACACACGGCAAAAATTGTAACAAAAGATCAAATTTTAATTATTTACTTACCGTGACAGTATGCGAACGCCAATTTAAATATTTTTTTCTGTCAGGAACGATAAAGCACACACTTGTCATATCAAACACTTATAAAATTTTTTTTAAATAAAGAAATAATTAAAATTTAACTGTTTTTAATTAGCCGCTGTTCTCAAATACCCAACTTTCCCCTAATGGTCGTTTCTCCATTTAAGACCTTTTTTGAGTTACAATATTTTCGACTCACGAATTTATATTTAAAAAGATTTGGGTGTGTCATATTATCAGAACTATCAAATTTTTGGATACTGAAAAAAAGTCATCATCCACTAATTTTTCAAATCTTCAACATTTGGTTAGTAAAAAAGAGACTGAAAAATGTCTAACTCATAAACAAATAAAATTTTAAAAACTATCAACTATCACACTTCATAATGTTTTTTTTTTTTAATTTTATGTTCTCCTTTCAATAATTCAAAAGTCAAAAAATTATCCTATAAAAATCTCTAGTGGTGCTATTTTCTATATTGTTGTTTTAAATATTAAGTGATTTTTTCCATTCATTTATTCTTAAGGATTCTTCTATAAGCCTTATGCAAAATGGATAAAATCAAGTGAGGGAATAGAAATTTTCTTTTAATGTATAGAATCTCTTTTGTATTTCATTTTTTTGTTCTAAGAAATGTTTTTTTGGAATCAATGATTGAGTTTCACCATGTTGCAACTTCACCTCTAAGCTCAGATATCTTCAATAAAATTATACTTTTTTATAGATGATGAGAAAGATTCTATAAGGAAATTTTTAAACCAAGGTAATGACGATTATGTTAATAAGTTACTCTTACTGTTAGCATTGTAAAAGTTAGTTTAAACGATAATTAGCCTTACAATCTTGAGGGTTTGAAAAAAAAATTTAATTAAAATAAACTTCGTAATAAATTTTTCTTTAATTTAAAAATGATTTAACATCAACTTCATTGTTTTTACAGAAGTTATAATCGGTTTACTGTTTTTCATATTCTAGCTGTTAATAAAACTTTATATTAATAACGAAATTCCTATATGAAGCGCTGATGTGAAATATTTAATTAGAATAAGATGTGAATTGAAGCTTTTGCTTTGTTTTCCATTTGGAATCATAAGTATCTGTATCTCTTACTATTTTCTTTTTTAACTTTTCCTTCTCGTAGATGTTTCATTTCTTAATATATTTTTTCAATCAAATATAACGTTGATAAAGTTTATGGTTTGAACATTCTTTCGGCTAATAATCGTTTGTGTTGCTCGTCCAAAAGATTGGTACGTTCAAGTCGTTCAATTCGCTATATGTTCGATATTTTCCAATAAATCGGGATATGGATGGATAGCTCGAACGAAATCTTTCCTATCTAATCTGTACAACTCACAAATTTCGACGGCTACAACAGATGCTATCCGTTTTTCATCTTTCATTACTAGTGCCACTTCCCCAAAATGTGAACCATCTTCTAAATGGCAAACTTCTTTACCTAATTCATAGATATAAATAAGTCATTTTTAGTATTTTTTAAAATTTTACTTACCAGAACTAGTAAATATCGCAACTGTTCCAGATGCTATAAAATACATTGCATCTCCAGTAGTATTAGCTCTAATAATTACATCATTTGTAAGGAAAACCTCTGATCTTAAGCAAGAAACTATACGAACTAATAAAGATAATGGCAAATTGTTAAAAAATGTAACGTTTTCTACTAACTGACGACAGCTATGCAAAACAATTTCCTAAAAAAATAACATCTTATTATAAAAAATCAATTATAAAATTTATCTATCTATATAAACTCAATATTTGTTAAATGCATTTTGACAGTGTATTTTAAAGCGATTTACCTAGAGCACAATAAATAGGTACTGCCAAGTCGAGAAACGTTAAATTATGTAGTAAAAGTATATTGTTATCAAAAAAATATTCTAATTTTCTTATAGCTTTAATAATTTTTAAAATAAGATTTAATGTTTATATTTAAATACTTTTATTTTACATTAATTAAAGATTAAAGCTCCAAATTAACGCACCCGTTTAGCTATTTTCAGACAACATTAAAAATGCCTACAGGTGACAAATTGCTAAATCAAGCTATATATGAGTATCTATATGTTTTTGATACTCACAAAATCTGATAGCTGATAAGCTTACAGACCTTACAGAGCACAAGCAAATGGTTTGTGCACTTAGTATACTATTAGTAAATTGCGAATGCAAACTTAAATATATATTACTAAATTGTAGATACCTGTCTTAGTTGCCCAGATATAGTATTTAAAATTTCACTTTCACGAAAATAACTTTTTTGAAACCGAAATTCATAGTATTGCAAAAGACGCCTTTGCATTGAAAGGGGTAACTGTTTATGGCACATATACTCTCTTAATTGTCTAACCATTTCATGATATTTAGCTCGCGATGAGGTCACACTTTGCACAATTTGCATCAATTGAGCTAAAAAGATTGTTTTTAATTTTAATTGATTATATACAAATATTTTAGAAATTTACCTCACCTACATACAAAATCGATAGTACTTTCGATAAAATCCATACCAATATTGTAAAAATGATTTCTTCAGATTCTTTGTCCTTTGGAACATTGCCACTTTCCGTTATAATACATGATGCCATAAAAAAAGCTTTGGCATATTGAAAAGTACGAGTTTCGGTGCTGTTTCTAGAAACGCTAAAACAGCTATGTTATAATATTTATTTTTTATTAATTTTTATTGTTATAATTTTTACTTGGATCTTGGTGAAAATGTTGATTTTCTTAAGTTATCGATATAAAATACGGCACATGCTACAATATGAACGTACAGAATAAAAAACGTGAATAATAGTATTATTGAGACTGTGGTTAAATTCAATTTTAACGCCTTAAAAAAATGTTAATTTAATAATATGGTGGTATTTGGAAATGGATCAATATGGACTATTCATGCTAAAGATAGAGTAACAACAAAACGTAACATTTTTTGTTTTGCATATACATCTTATGTATGATAGTTGTTCTTCGTAGAACAATCAAAGTTGCACCAATTCCTATGCCCATTATTTAGGTAAAATAACTAAGACATAACAATAAAGGAAATTGAAAACGTCATGATAACTTCAGAATACTATGAATTATTAGTACAAAAATTAATTTCAGTTTTTAAAAAACAATAGAATGTTAACAATAGGTACTCATTTTATTGATATTCCAACGAAAAAATAAACTTTAAATCTGGGTCGTTCTTTTACAAACCGCACAAAATCTGTACAAAATTGAACTTGACATTTTAGAATCGCCTAAAATTTTTTAAAGCTTCTTTACGTAAATTTAATAGACCCCTATTTTGGATTTTGTTCAAAAAAACTTTTTATCTAAACTATGCCCATTTAAATTTTCGATAATTTGATGAATTTTCTCCAACCTTTAATTATTTGAAAATTTCAATCTCCAATTCTACCATTCGGAACAATGTCGGGTTTTTTATTCCACATTTCACTACTTAAGGTTTAAAAATGTATTTAAAAAAAATTATTGCATAAATATAATATTTATATTAAATTACAATAAACAATTGTAATTTAATTGTTTGTACGCTTTTAACACCCCTTAACCCCAACTTGACTCGAATTAAAAAAATATAATTCTGTTCCTTATTTTATCATATTCAAAATAAATTTTACAAAAAGTTGGGATCTCCTTTCGCTCGAAAATATTTAATATCTTCCAAATTAACAGAGATCCCAAATTTTTGTAAAATTTATTTTGAAGATGATAAAATAAGGAACAGCATAATATTTTTTTTAATTCGAATCAAGTTGGGTAAAGGGGGTATTAAAAGGGTATAAACCATTAATTGCAATCCTTTATAAAACTAATGCAAAAAATTTTAAAAAAATATACTTTGGAACTTTAAGTAACAAAGTGTGTAATAAAAAAACCGACATTAATTCGAATAGTAGAACTGGAGATATAAAATTTCAAATAGGAAAAGGTTGGAGAAAATTCAGTAAAGCATCAAAAATTTAAATGGGAATAGTTTCGATTCAAAACATTTTTTGAGCAAAATCCAAAAATGGGGGTACATTTACGTAAAGAAGTTGTTTAAAAAATTCAGACGATTCTAAAATGTCAAGTGTCTAATGGTGTACGATTTGTAAAAGAATGATCCATCTATTCGATTACGAAGGGAAAAAATTGCAGTGCCTTTGAGGTTTATCAATTGATAAACAACGCATATGAAAAGAACTACTAATGTAATCAAATCTTCTATAACGTTACTCTGTCCTCGACATAAACAAACTTTTATACAATTTCAAAAATAAATTACCTCAACAACACTTTGCTTGTATTCAAATATTGTTGGTATTCTAAATATTCTAAGAAAAGACATAAATTGTAATATAAGGTGACAAATACTTGTACATTTCATATAGTTAAACATTTCCAGCACAATAAGTGCCATTGAAGAAAAAAAATCAATAAAAAAGTACGTCTTCAAGTAATTTCTAAAAGGGTAAATTAATAATCGAATTGTTTATAATGTAACTCATATTTCTGTGTATGTAGGTACTTAATTATCTTTTTCCTTTCCAATATTATTTCTTTCGTTTTTGTATCTCTAAAACCTGTATTGAAATTAGTTATAATATCAATCCAACATATAACATTTACTAATATACAACTAATTTGTAAGGCAGTATCAGTAAAAAAGTATTCGATTCCAAAAGTTGTGGCATAAGAAAATAATACTATTGATAAAAAATATATGAATGTCATAATAAATTGCCAGGTCATTCTGAAAATGAAGGTATGTTACAGTGTTGTTGGATATTGAATATTATATTTGTTTAAACCTAGCATCGCTGAATGGGTGAATTACATATCGAAAATTAGTTAAATGTCGATTTTTTTCTCGAGCAATAGCCGCTTGACTCCGTAAATATAACTTACTATGACTATTAAGCTCAGAGACAGTAGTGAATAAAATAAAATTGCGAAGTAGTCGAGCTCTTAGAGAATTACCAGGAACATATGTCTTAATAATGTCCTGCTCAAAAACCATTTCACAATCATGCCCATACTTTTCAAACTACAATCAAAAATGGGCTAATTTAAAATTAATGATATTTTCATTGTATAGCTTCATTTACCAGACGATTGTACTTTGCCATTTTCAGTTTTGCCAGTTTTCAACAATTTTTCATTTTTCAACACCAGAATATCGGTTTACATTTGTAACATTTCGCGATATTTTTAATTGTCAAAATTAAATTAAACTTGCTATATTTCAGTGATACCCACATCTTTTTTGTTTGAGAGTTAATTTTTTTAACGTTTTCAACTAAAAAAAAATATAATGTTACATATGTTACATATTTTTATTGTGAAGCACTTGCAGTAACTTGGGCAGAATAAAAACCATTAAAACATCGATTTTAACTGTCCTATTTCATTTCAGGGCAACCTTGCATTTAATGCATTTCAATTATCTTAAATGATCCTAAACACATCATTTTATGTGTGTATGTTATGTCGAGCTTCTTATACAATTTAATGTGAGAGTTACGGACCTTTTACAAGACGTCCGTTTGATGCAAAATTTCCAATAAAAGTCTTTTTTCTCGAAAACCTTAAGGATTAAATGAGATCTTGTTATTATAAAAGATGCTCAGAATTATAAATTTAATCGATATATGGAAAAACAAATAGGGCATGCCATTTGAAGTAACAGTTTTAGTGTCGACTTCTGGTATAGCCGGAAATGTCAGAAAACTAAATATATTTTAGAAAGGTAGCTCCAATCCAGTTCGACTATAATTTTATTCCAATTTTCAGATATCTATTATTTCAGGTTCTCCAGAATCTTCGGAAACTTCTAATCAGTGGTGGATTCAGGGGAGGGGTCGCAGGAGTCATGACCCCTACAAGCTTTTTTACATTAAAAAAATATAAAATTAAGTTTATTATTCAATTGTCTATTAAATACTAAACGTAACAAAAATTTGGTTGTTTGGCTTGCTGTCCTTCCCTTCCTTTAGCGTGAACACCGGCCATAGTATCAATTGTTTTCTCTTCTCTATAATACCAATGTTTTATTTTAAAATGTATGTAGGCCTACGACCTTGCATGCCAAGTACATAGCAAATAATTATCAATTATGTAAGATGTAATATAGTTTTTAAATATATATAGGCCTAAGTCAATTTTCATTGTGTTAAATTCCAGGCTAGTTAGGGCCTCTGGTAAAATGTCTTTTTATTTCTAGGTCCATGGGCCATTTGTTGACTGTATTGCATCAACTATTACGTTACATAAGTAGTACAAATTACAAATCTATTAGGTATTGTGTTTAGTCAAGAAACGCATAAAAACACGTTTTTGAGAGATGTATTTTTATACGTTTATTAGTTATTTAAAAATTTCAAGGAGGAGGACCCCCGGACTCCCCGTCAGTGGGGAGTATCCCTACACCCTCCGGTAATGACCCCCTGTCAAGCTACATCCTAAATCCGCCCCTGCTTCTAATGACCGGTCAGGCTGGGACACCCTGTAATAGAGTCAAACTCGAGTCGCATATATTTATGTGTCAAATAAAGTCAAACATCGATTTTGCTTGTTATTTCCTCATGCATCACATGTCAAATTCAATTTATCAATCAATTTTAAATCTCTCTATCGCTTATATCGCGTTCTCGCTTGCACGCACAGGCTCAAATGCAACGTGACACTTTTTCAGACTGGCTGTCGTAGTTCAACAATTTATAAGACGTTATCACGTCAAAATGACCAGCTACTTGGCTTGATGAATTCTTAAGCAAGATATTCCCGGTGAATGTTGTTTAATTGCAAAAATAAGGGACGGTGAATTCATCATTCGCCCCGGGTGGCATTGATATTATTTCTCTTAAAATACAACAATAAACGCTATTAACAAAAATTCTAATTGTAAAAATGTGCTATTGTCGTTTGTATTGATTTGTATTATGAAATAAAATAATAAGCATAATAAGCTCCCTACTAATACTAACTTATGTTAGATGGACTTATA
This sequence comes from Sisyra nigra, assembly GCA_958496155.1. Lineage (NCBI taxonomy): Eukaryota > Metazoa > Arthropoda > Insecta > Neuroptera > Sisyridae > Sisyra > Sisyra nigra. Next base: position 29,845,513 of record OY292313.1, on the reverse strand, counting down.
GTACGAGAGCTAGCAACGTCGAAAAAAAAATGTTAGGTCGGCCAGTTTTTGTATATGTTATCTTGTGTTATCTCTCGCATTATCCCGGACATCATACGGGCGTCTGGCTGTCGGGAGGGGTTGCGTTTATTAGTGCGCATCGCACCTATGACAGGTAAAATATTGAAATTTTCAGAAAAAAAAGATAAGTTTCAGATGAAATTTGTAGAAAATAACATTTTACCAAGCTTTCCAAGCTTGTAGCGGGTAAACTAGCCACTTTACGAAAATTAGCATCTGGACATTTTTTATTTTAAATGTTATTTTCTACAAATTTCATCTGAAACTTTTTCTCTTTTCTGAAAATTTCAATATTTTACCTGTACAGGTGCGATGCGCACTAATAAACGCAACCCCTCCCGACAACCCGTATGATGTCCGGGAAAGTGCGAGAGATAACATATATAAAAACTGGCCGACCTAAAATACTCTCTCGAAAACGTTGCTAGCTCTTAAACTATTAGGTGATGCCATATTTGTTCAATATTAAATACCTCTTTAATTATCTATTGCTGCCATAAACTTGTTGCCATATTGATAAATATCATATTATAGTAGAAGATCCGAGCCTACCTCGACCTTCACCGAGTTGATAATAGAATGAAAAATATGTTATCATGAAATTAGTATATAAGAAAATATATTAAAAATGGGTTGGCTAAAAAATCCGGTGCAGACTATTTTTAATTATTTAAAAAAAAAATGATTTTTAATAAAATATTGTAACAAATAGAACAAATTTTACACATCATAGGCGACTGCGATTTTGTATCCTTTATTATTACACAGTATACTTACCTCGGATATCTCTGTCACACATTTCCCCGCGCATTATAATTTAAATCTTTAAAATTCGCTAACCCCTAATAGGACCGACTTTTTTGCAGACAAACCTATATCAACGTGTTCGCAATAAAACAGCGCTTATGATTATATACATTTTTTTCTATTATCTTGATGTTGCAATATTTTATTAAAAATATATATTTTTTAAATAATCAAAAATAGTCTGCCCCGGATTTTTTTAGCCAACCCATTTCTAATATATTTTCTTATATACTAAATTCATGATAACATATGTTTCATTCTATTATCAACTCGGTGAAGGTCGAGGTAGTTTCATAGACTATTACTACATAATATATGTTATAAGTTTTTTTTTCAACGTTTACAACCATAATGCTAATTACTTAATTTCTAATTAAGCGACATATAAACATAACACATATTTGGTGACCAACAGCAGAGCTTGTTTAGTTACGTAAAGACAAATTAAGATACATGAAAAACGAAAAACAATGAAAAATAAATATACGTCTGTTGTTTCCCTTTTTTGCTGATTCCTTCAATTTAAGTCAGTACGGTTCTGTTTTTAACCACAGAATTATTATTCTTTGATGGTCTCCCCTGCCTCCGGACTCCAACTATCTGAAATCTCAATACGTTTTTGCTGCGTGCCGGTTATTTATTCAATATAAATTATTATCGCGTAAAAAAATAGAAAAAAAAAATAAACATTTAAAATCAATTCTTGGTATCGTTAAAATTCTGTTTTCTTTTCTTCAGTTGTTTCATTTTGTTTAAGTCATCATAATTTAAATAACGAAATTTAAACAAATTCCTAACCTTACTTATCATAACAAGCTAGAATTAGTTTGAATCATTAAAATATTATTTAGAAGAAATAAATAGAATGAGTTCAAATCGTTTAAATGAATTTGATGATTCAGAGGAGTAAGTATACATTTTTGAAGATTGATAAAAAATGTGTGTATTCACCAACCATTGTTTTAGGTACTTAGTTTATCGTGCTATAATAAAATTTCGGGATTCAAAGAAAAATATCACCGAGGTGAGTAGTTAATAGACTGTTATTTAAGAGTGGATAGATAATGAAATATGTTTGATTAAACTTTTTTTTTCAGAATTATCTTCAGGAATTATTGGTAAATTATGATCCATTTGAAATTTTTGTGAACGAAGAATCAAAATGGGCAATCGTCACATTTTTAACTAAAGGGTTCGTATTAGCTTCTACACTTAATAGTTAATATACATTTGGTAAAGTTTCAGTTTAGACACCCCGAGATTTATACATAACCTTACATTTTTGATGTACAATGCAATTTTCAATTTTATTTAATGTAAATGTTATATTAAATTATATATTATATAAATATGAGTTACCTGAATATATATAATAATATTGACATCGCGAAGTTTTACACATTTAAGATATTTGGTTTTCTGTAAAACTTCGCGGTGTCAGTAATGTGCACCAACAATGTAAATCTCGGGGTGTGTACACTGGAACTTTACCATACATTTAATACTTTTATATGTAAAATAAATAAGTTTTTATTAATAGAGATGCTGATCATTTTATTGAGAATTTCAACGCATCCGCTAATAATTTTGTCATAGAATATGCCCATCAACCCGCAAAAGCCATGAATACGTACCAAAAAAAGAAATTGCTGCAGTCTCAAACTGAAGACATAAAAAAGTATACAACTATGAAACGTCAATGCGATCTTTTAAGGTATAAATACGAAATATAATGAAGAACGGTTAACACGAAACTGAACGGACTGAACTATTTTTTCATGTTAAAAGAAACATTGTTTTCAAAGACATTATAAAGTCTCATTTTTTGTTATCGAATTTCACATCAGACACGGTTTAACTCTACAGCTTCTGTGCTGTATTACACTGCTAACTAACTGTAAATACATGCATATACATACTTCGTATATAAAAATTCGAAAACGTAGAGTTAAAAATTTAATAATATTGTTTAAAACATAATACCGAGTTTTTGAGAGCTGAGGATGGTTTTGAACCAAGTTATAACTAAAAGAAATTATTCTTCAGAAGTTAATTTTTTATATGGGCTCTTATGGAAAAATAAAAATGGCTAACAGAAAGATATTCACTATGAAAATACAAATTTAGAGAAATCGACGAAATTGTGTAGGAAAACGATACAATAAAAAAATATTATATTAATTTTTTTCTTTGTCCGGGCATATCCTTGTCTACATTTAATAAGTAAAATATTCTTTAAATACTATAAAATGCACATACAACGAGATAGAATAGATGAGAAAACGAGCGAAAGACAAGACGCGGACGCAGATCTAGTAACCTCATAAACGACGTGGAAAGTAATATGTCTATGTGAACAGCTGATGAGGGAACAGCCTTCAAGAATGCTTGAATGCTATTTTTTTTTCGATATTTCAAGTTAAAAGAAAAACGGTTATCGTGTTATAATAGTATTTGATTGGGAGCACCGTTTATTTAATTATTTAAAATCGTTTACGCCATCTAAAAAATCATGAAAAAATTCTATTTCGGTTTTCATTGAGATTAGAACTTAGCGACACTGGCGTATAGGGCAACAATCTAGTCAACCACAACGCTATGTGTTGTTTCGTGTTAACCGAATTTCATACCAAACGTCTCCCACTTTATATTTTAAAAAAAATTCTTTAAGTTAATTGGATTTATGTTTTTTGTTAACAGTCAAAAAACGTGTGCTTCTACTAAATACACTTCAAAAGCGGATGCTATAATTTCTGATTCCAATGGGTACTACTATTTTAACTAAAAATAATATGTTATAATATTTATGTATATTTATTCTATATCACAGGGAATTAAATGAGGAAGATTACGGAAATAGTATTTACAGGAATTACTGCGAATCATACATGGTTGCTTGTATGACAAGATATTTAGATCCAGAAGACATTCTAACTGGTCATACTTTAAGCAAATATAATTCTCCAACAAGTTAGTCAAAATTATATAACAAAAAGACTTCTCACTATGAGATATAATATGCAATAACATGTATACCGAGATATAAGTTACAATCCGCGGCAGGTCTGCACACAAAGAGGGTACTCCTTAACTCTACCCTCTATAATACTGTAGACAAAACAAATGTCCGCTATTCTGACAGCTAAATAAACTGCATAACGTGTGATTAACGCTTACCGCCAATTTTATCGGATAAGCATATCTTACCAGTTAGGCTAATTAGTTGCGATCATAATTATATGCATAATATCATAATTAAACTTATAATGTCCACAGCACAAACTGTAGGCCAGAGGTTTCCAAGTTTATTTGGTCTAGTGTCCCCTTTACAAAAAAACAATTACTCAGATTACGCGTCACTAATATAATTTTCCGTAGATTCATTTTACGTTTATTTACATTGATTTAAGATGCTTTTTATGTGATTATTTAGAAACTAATATGTTATGTTATGCAAGTAATAAAAATTTAGAAGTGGCTTTTCAAATTCTTATCTTTCTTCATTGTGGCTCAGTGGCGTAGCTACGATATTTGGGCCTGTAGGCAAACATCAGGAAAGGCCTCCGGTCCCGCGAAACTACCCCCACCATATCCAGCAAAATTTGCAAAATGACATTGGTCCAATTTTAGAATTACGTTGGAATTATTAGCACTGCACAGCGCTACTAAGTTACTTTCTCACAAATTCTGACGCGTCGTGTCGTGCCGTGCAGTGTAGTTCCGTCTAGTGCGGTCTTACCTTTAAATGCAAATTTTCAAAACCCGAACCGAGTCCCAGTTGCTTAAGGGCCCGTAAGCTTTGCTTACACTGCCTTTGCGGTAGCTACGTCTCTGTTATCCGCCTCCAAATGCACCCGAGTCTATTACTCGGGTACTCTCTATTACCCCTCTGAGTTGTTCCTACGCCACAGGGGGGTTATATTGCCAACTTTGGAAATCTACTGAAAACGGTGAAGATAATAGGTAAAACGTCGTTGAGTGTGATGAGAGATAAAATAAAAATTTCAAAATCGCTCAGTTGAACGAAACAATATTTATAATTGGAAATATAATATACGTATACCCGAGGTGTATTCGGGGGGGGGGGGGGTTGGAACGCGGCGGAACGATCCTTCGGCACTTTTTTTCAGAAACGGAACGCGTTCCGGTACTTTTTTTTAGTAACTAGTCATTTTTTTAATTCCAAATGAAAATTATGTTTTAAATTGGCGAATTTGCAAAAACAATTCAAAAAATATGTTAAGTTGTAGAGAATTTATCTTGCTTTTTGTGTCTTCTTTGTTTCTCCTTTTTAAATCAAATAAGCATAATGTGTTTTGTGTTGGCTTTAGCAGTCTTATTTTTATTTGTTTCCGAATTTTTTATTTTTGTTTGTTAATATTTAGTTAAGTACCAATAAAAATAAAAAACTTACAAGGAAAATAAAATTTTACTAAAAAATAATATGATCTCCAAAAAAACTTTTAGGAAGCTGCTTTTGGACTATAGTCGCGGACTATCTTTTTGCTCTCACCATGCGTTCCGTTACTTCTTATTTTACCAAAACACTACTGCGTTTACCAGCAGGGTGTATCAAAAAAAAAATTCTTATGATGTCCAAAAATAGATAGTAAATATTAAAACAAAAATTTTGGCAACAAAACGAGCTTTTAATAACAATATTTAGATTTGCCTCTATCCATTGTTTCATTTAAATAACACTTGAAATTTTTTTTAGAAGTTTTATAACTTTGGAACAGTTCATCGTAAAAACAATTTCAAGCAAGGATTTGAAGGAAATTTGAGGCTCTACAAAAAAGATCCTCAGAACAAAATACCTCAGATGAACGGTTGCAAAGATATCAAGCTCAAAAATAACACTAATTAAAATTTTTAAATATTTTCCAACTTTGTTCTAAGACCCTTTTTTAGAGCGTGGAATTTCCTTAAAATCCTTTTTTTAAAATTGTTTTTACGATGAACTGTTCCAAAGTTATGAAATTTCCAAAGTAAAATAAAAATTTTCCTGTGGTATTGAAATAGAAAAAAAATAGTCAAATTGAGAACTTCCTCCTTTTTTGAAGTCGGGTAAATGGACTGAGGCAAACCTTACATTGTTATTTAGAGCTCGTTTTGGCGCCAAAATTTTTGTTTTTATATAATATACTATCAAATTTTAGAAATTATAAAAAAAATTTTTTTGAAACACCCTAATATACCATATCGCTTCATACTATCTGAAATAGAATATGTTCCATTCAAAAGTACGTTACGCGATGTAAATTTATATCTCAGGATAGTATGATATGCATTTTATTATATACCATAGTGTGTAGCTGGTTTAAACTTAATATATTTCATTATAAATGTTTGATTTTACAGTACGATCTGGAAATAACCAAAACCCTAGCAATAGTTCTTCTAATACCAATAAAGAACGTTTTGACTTGAGATCGCCTCAAAACCCCAAAAAGTTTGAAAATATTGGCGATATTAAAATAGAACATAGAGTAAATAGTAATATCCCAAATAAAGTTTATAAAGTCAAGGAAAGTCCACAGACAACAACAAAACCATCTTCTTGGCCCAAAGAGTCTCTTGAAATGCGAGCACCTCCCCAATCCACCAGCAAAATAGAAAAAGTAATTGAAAAACAAAATACTTCAATAAGAGTAAATAAAATCTCAAGTGAAAAACTTCCTGAAGATGTTTTTACAAAAGTAAGTATAACTTAGAGATTTATGAATAAATTGGTTTAAGCTCTTTTGAATTAATTCCTAAAGTCGATTGTAAATGAAAACGAAATCAAGTTCCAAAAGATTCACTATACAGCATCAATATCGTAACTAAATTATGTTTATTCGATAGGTAACATGTCAAGTCGCTATTAATTACTTTGAAGGCTGGGTTACTTTACTTGATAAAGAAGATGCTATAAATAGCATAGCCATTAATTTAAATTCAAATACTGAAAATCAGCCAGTAACACCTGTGGAAGGTTTAGTTTGTGCAGCAGAATTTGAGGGAGTTTGGTAAACTTTTTCATGCATCACCATTATATTGTTATACAGTTTTTATTGTATTCTAGGTGTCGAGTTGTTGTAACAAATGTAAGACCCTTAAAAGTACACTACATTGATTATGGTAATAATGAAGAAATAACTGGAAAATCTCTTAAACGTATCGATGAGAAAGTGGCTCAAATTCCTGCCCAGGCTATACATATTACTCTTGAGCCAGGAAGTAGTAAACCATTAGTTCAAGAAAGTGTTATTTCAATTAAACCTGTGGGTAAAAAGAATGATGTGATTATAGTACAAACATCCACAGATGCTAGTGCTACGAAAAAAGTTCCTGTTATATCTGAAGAGAGCCCACGAACTAAAGTACATTCCGAGTTCATAAATGAACGTCCTCGACCTGTGCGAAATCATTCCCCAACAAAAATCCGTTCTCCAAATAAAGTAGAACAGGTATTCATAATTACATTTATCTTAAATATTACATGATATAATTATATTATAATCATTATATGAATATTTTATCATATAATGATTTTTGTTTTCTGAAAATAACATTTTACTGATTTTTTAGAAGCAAATGTTACCAACTCTTGTTCCTGCTGATGCTACGTTTAAAGTAAGTTAAGAATATAATTACTAAAATCTCACCAAACCATGATTTCTCTAAGATTAGTTTTAATCGCGGGTCTCATTATGAATCGAATCGGGTCGAGATAAATTCAAGCAAATTCAATTCCAGAAAATTCAGAATTTACTAATCTGCGAACGCTCCGTAAACTATTCCATTATTGGACTCGCGAACAGAGAATTTTAGATAGCAATTAGAATTTGGCATTTTTTAATAACCAGAAAATGGAACTTGCATATCACTTTTAAAGAAATATATTATAATATTACTTTATTTTAGCAGAGAGAAATTTGAGAGAGCCAGGCCGCACAAATACACTTGCTGCCCCCTACTTTGACTACGAAATTTGGAACTATTCCTTTCTCCACTGTTCTACACTCGGAACGCCTTAAGGACTAAAGCTTCGACCGTTTCTCAATGGCTTTAGTCGTTCCGAGTGGAGAAACGTGCAACGAGTGACTACGGAATAGTTCCAAATTTCGTAGTCAGAGTAGGAGCAGCACGTGTATTCGTGCGATCTGGCTCTCTCAACCTTCTCTCTGCTTTTAGTATTACCCAATAAAAGAAGTATGTACTGTAATCGGGTTTAATTTCCAATTTTTCTCTGGAAATACACGTTTTTAGGTCCTCTAAGTCCGAAAAAAGTATTTTTAGAAATTGGTTTTGTAATTGACAACGACATCGTATAGAAAGCTTTATCCGAAATTTTGTCTTCATATTTCATCTAGTTGTACCGCGAAACTCTTGGAAATCGACTTGCAGGAAGTACCATTTTATTCTATTAGTTTTTTCAAGAACGGCTCCAATGATTTTCTTTAACTTGTTATAGTTATTAGACTCACCAATGAATACAGCTTTTATTTGAAACTGTTTCCTGGAAAAATTAAACTAAAGGAGATTTTGAAGTAGAGAGCGAGAGTTAATGGAACATCAAATTGTAACTCAATTTATACTTACTAGCGAAACCTATCAACGTAAATTGTGGGAAGTTTTTCTTGACCTTTTTATTTAACCAGTCGTAGGTTTTATTTATGTTCTTTTAACCGACAGCGAGTCTCATGCAAAAGTTAATAGTAAGGGGACGTCCATAAATTATGTAACACAATTTTCATGGTTTTATGTCCTCCTCCCTTCGTTTTCATAGTTAGTCACATTTGGAAATCTCCTTCATCCTGTCGTGACGTCACATATTTTCAATTTCATATTTAGAAATAATTCAATTAAAAGATCAGTTTTTCCGTATTTTTTTTACTTACGTTGAAAGTATTCAAGATTTTTTAAATTGGGAATAAATTTTGTTTTATTTTAAATGTTGTTGGTTAGAAAGTCATCCATCTGAAAGTGCTTGCTGATAAATTAATTTTTTTAATTTTCTTTTTTGTCACGATAGAAAGTCATTCATATTGAATGTGTAAATATCGTGTATATTATGGGTATATTTAAGGGTGTTATGAAATTTTATTATTAAAATAGTACATATTTAAAAATATCTATATTTAGTATATTATTAACCGAATCAACTATTTACAGGGGGAGGGGTCAGCATTCATGATGTAATATTTATTGGGGGGAGGGGGTCACAAAAAGTGTGACCAAAGGGGTGGGTGACGTGAAAACGACAACATTTGGCGTGACGTAGTTTATGAATAGCCCATTTATAAAAAATACCTTCTTTAATTGTTTGCTATATCAATTACTAACCAAATATATTTTAATTATAATATAATTATAACCAGGATTAAGTAGCATTAAATGGGCAGGCAGAATAGAACAATAACTTTGATCTTTGATGTATTATCCAACATCATTAATAAAGATAATTTTGGTGACTTCTCGATGGACTCTCACCTTTAACTTAACTTGGTTTGCATTGAACTGATGGAAAATGGAACATATTCAATGAAATAAAATACAAAACTTTTACGTCGCGATTTCAACAACCAATCAAAAGCCTTTAAAAACCAAAGTAGCTATAAGTAGCTCCTTAACTGTTTTAAAGTGTTTTAAGTCGCTTTAACATCTAAGGTCATATCATGACTGTCTTACACACAAAAAATATTCTATAGGTCTTAAATCTAGGAATTCGACGGGGATTATGCGTTAGTACCACTGACGCATGTAGTGGAGAACAAAACTCCTCTAACGCTGCGCTATTAAGTGGACTTTAAATTTTAATTTCGTCTATAACATGGTTTCATTTTTTTAGATGCAATATCCAATTTATATTAAAAATAATAATCTAAAACTAACTGTGATTTATTTTAGGCAAATAAGAATATGATAGCTGCTGAAAATTCTCTTCCTAAGTCTACAGTACAACGAAAGTATGGCTTATATTTATCATTGGTTTCTTCAATCGATGAAATTTTCATATTTTTTAGGTCTTTGATAGAGCTGTTAGATACAAACTGTGAAGGCGTTGCCACAATAAAAACGTTATTAAATAAAAACACTTGCACGGTGGTCTTAAAACATATTAAAGAATTTAATAAAGAATTCGAATGTATTGAGGAGATGTGGCGTAAATATCCATCAGGAACCGAAAAATCTTCGTAAGTTTCAACAACTTTATTTCTTATTTTTTGAATAGCTAATTCTGTCTTTTGGTATTAGATTTTTACCAAATGAACTAGTCGCTGTTGAATATGAAGATGAATGGTGTCGAGGATGTGTTACACAAAAGAATAATGGGTCTTGGGATGTACGACTTGTGGATTTAGGCATTGTTGTTTCTGTGGAGTCTATTTTTCCTCTTTTAAACGAGTACTTGTATATACCAGAATTTTCCTGCTCTTGTACTATAACTAAAAAATTCATCACAGAAGAAAAGTTTGCCGAAATGTTCCAAGTAATTTGATTTAATTAAATCTTTAAATAGCAAAACTACTGTATACTACAATGCTAATATTTACAATATATATATAGAACTAAATTTTAATCAAAAATTATTTTTTTGATAGGAAAACAAAGCATTCGGATTTCAAATACTCGAAAAAAATTCCAATTTCGTCAAATGCACATTTTTGAATCGTAAAAATAAGCAAAGCGTTTGTGAAGTTATATTGTCGCGTTGGGCTCCAAATTCAATTCAAAAAGATTCATCCGAAACTAAAGATTTGTTTATTGCAACGACCAATCTAACACCAGGAAATATAATAAAAGTTGCTTTCATAGAATCACAGAACTCACTTTTTGTTGCCAATAAAAATTCTCAGTCTTTCTTAAAACAAATTGAAGTTAAAATAAGAAATTTTACAAGATGTGTGTTTCATGGTATTATTAAATTATTTATCCGTCAATAACTATTGTTGACTTTTAGTTCAAAATGTAACAACGGCTAAAAAAGGACAATATGTTCTCGCTAAATCGGTTGCCGATGGCGAGTTTTATCGTGCTGTTATTATGTCGATAAAAGATAATACAGCTAAGATCTTATACATCGATTATGGAAATACGGAGGACGTGTCAGTAACAAATTTAAAAAAAATTCCAGAAGAGTTAACTGCGATTCCAGCGGTTTTAAATAGAGTGTCATTGAAAAATATTCCATCTCAACCTGTGAATGATGCTTTCATCAAAATCTTGGAAGATCTTTATCGAAAAGGAACAAAGTGCAAATTAGTAAGATTTAAATATTTAAACCTTTTGTAAAGATTCATAAAATAATTATGTTTCAGGTTTTTGATCTTATTTGTAATGGGGTGGTTTTAGAAAAAGAAGATCAAACTGCCATTAACGATCTGTTTTACAAGAAGATTGACGAAAAACGAAATATGGAATCGAGTTGGCTTGAAAATAATAAAACAGAATCGAAATTGCAAAAACCTGTTCAAGTCGAAGAAAAAAATGTTGAAAGTCCAAAAGAAGTTAATGGTCATAATGGCAGCGAAGATAAATACGACGATTTAACAATTCCCACCATAGAAATTCCATTAGGGGTTCAAAAGGTAATTTTATCTTTTAAATATATTGTTTGTTAGTAAAAGAAATATTTAAAATCCGTTCATTAAGTAAAAAGTTATGCCTGATTTGACATAAAAATATGCATGTGGCATTGAGAACCTCTTTAGTTTTTGCGTTGGTTAAAAATGAACTTTAATTATGTGTGCCTGTTGTATAATTATGCCACCTGAAGCTAAAATTAGTTAGCATTAATTAGATCATGGAATACAAAGAAGGAGAAATATCTTTGTGTCAATCTGTGTTAACAAAATTAATCTCTATATGGCTCATGATTATTACCACCAGACAGCGTTTTTAGCCTCATGTCCCTCACCTCACTTCAAATGTTTATTCGTTGGTCCATTTTGTTGCCACTTATGAAAAGTATAGAGCAAGCGAATATTTAAAAATAATTGTCGTAAATGCCAACGACAAAGAAATTATTAAATTCTATTTACTTTATTTACTTCCTAATTTATAACAATGACTACCCATAATGATGGCTATTGAGAAACGACTAGGGCCGTCTTTAACTTATTGGAGGCTCTAGACATATTAGGATAGTGAGGCCTCTATTACTTTGACAGCACTATGACTATTTTGTTATGACTGGCAAAGATATCAGCATACTGCATAGATTTGTTTTTATATCTTACAGTAACATTATATGAACACATGTCATAATACATGATTAGATAACATAAATGTAGATCTTTTAGCATTTACCACATTTACATTTATCTATTGCTTAGAGTTTGAACAGCAAGAGAAGGACAAATCTACGCTGATTGATTTGAGATTTGAGTAGGACAAACTCGTTAATTATTTCTTCAAAATCTATGTTTTTCATTTTTATGTATGTTTTATCTATGTTTTTTAATTATTATGTTTGTCAGCATATCGCACTCAATGGCCATCGCCGACAAATTGTTTAATCTCTCTAGGTGCATTTTACTTCTTAATTCACTTCTCATTCTTTCCAATTGGGATTTTTTAAAATTCTTTCTATGTTGGTTATCTGGCAGGAACTAGGGGGCCACTATCAATAGCGGGGCTCTAAGCACGGTAGTTATGGCAATAATGAGATGCCATTTTCGTATTATTGCATTTTATGCAATATATACAATTCACACAATTTGTCTAAAGTTAATGCCGCAGTTCAGGCGGTATAGTGATTTCATTTTTCAGTGTACTGCCTCTGTAGTATTTATTAGGTTCGTTCCAAGCGACTTAAAGCACGACCTTTTCCAAACATTTACGTGTACGAACGTTTAAAACCCGTTCCTGGCTGTTTGGTGGTGATTATGCACGTGCTTGGAGCGGGTGAGTTTGTAACTCAAGCGAACCTGTCGATTTATGATGGTCGGATCTAAACACATGCTACCGGTTATAGTTTTTGATGCGGCATCATTTAGGTCGACACAAACCCTAATCTGATGGTAAACGTGCGCACAAAGTAATTGCAACAGTTTTTCACATGCTCTTATTAATGTTCTTGAACCACCAAAGCAGGAAGATTGGAACAAACCTATTATGTGATCAACTTCAGTCAAAACGACTCATAGTAAAATAAGAGCACCACAGCAGCTGTTCTAGAACTATTCTGTGGATTTCTTACTATAAGAGAATTAAAAATTTTCAACAAAGTATTTAATTTAAAAATGTAAATACATGGTTGAACTTTTAATATAATTTAAATGAAAACATTCTTTAGTTATGGGTAAACAGTTTAGTTTTGTCCTCAGCTCTTAATTAGTGTAGAAAAAAAAATGTAAAATCAAAATTACTTAAGGTTGTTCCCTCATCAACTGTTAACATATAAGCTCGTATATATATATTACTATCGACGTCATTTGTGTTAATTGTTACTAGATCAGGATCAGTCTGCACTTTCTCTCTCCGGCTTGTTTTCCTCTCTCCTACCTTCTTTCTCATCGAATGTGAACTTTATAGTACTTTAAGAATATTTCATTTAGTAAACACACACCGCGAAATGCTCAGGAAGAAAAAAAAAATATTTTTCAATGATTTCATTATGTTGGTGTTTTGTCGATTTTTGTACATTTATTTTTTCATAATGATTTTTTTTCTGTCGGATATTTCCATGTTTCCATAAAAACGTATGTTAAAAATTAACTTCTAGGGAACAATTTCTTTCAGTTATATCTTTGTTGAGAATTATCTTCAACGTTCAAAAATTTAGGATGATCTTTTTTACGATAAATGATTTTTCTGTATATTTTCAAATATAATATAAAAATTATCTATTTAGGTGATTTTTCAATGTATTGTGGACGCTGAGAGTCACTTGATTGCTTGTTCCCCTCCAGACTACGAAAAGCTTCGTTACATTCTAGAAGAAATGACTCAAAAAATTAGCAACTATGTGTCTACTTTAAAAATGATTGCTTACTGTCCTCCAATACAAAGTTTTTGCTTAGCAAAATTTGAAGGTACGGTACCTTTGGTATTTTCTTTAAAATAATGTAATTAATATTTTTTTTTCAAATACAGGCGAATGGTATCGAGGGCTATGTATTGAAATAATCAGCGACAAAGAAGCTGTTATTTTATTTGTTGATTTTGGAAATATGGAAAATGTTTCAACTGAACAAATACGACCAATACAAAAAGAATTTTTAGAACCGCCATGTTTAGGCTTAGTGTTTATTTTACAAGGTAATTTTTAATATATTTGCTAAAATTTGAAGTATGCATACTATAAATATGTTCACAGATATACCGGACAGTATAAATAATGACGAATTCACTGCTTGTTTTGAAAAAGAGTCGCTTTATGATGTTAATGTTCTGTCTAGTGAAGGTTATGGAATGTACAACGTAACAATGCCTCATATTGCAAAGCAGTTGAAGAAATAATGTGTTTTAACACCTTTCATATTAAAAGATACTATCCTAATTTTAAGAATAATTTTAAATATAATTTAATTCACATTGTTTGAATCACATTATTATTATTATTATGATTATCCTTTATGATATTTTTTATAGAATTTTATATTAAGTTTTAAAAAAGGACACGTTATGAATTATTCATGAATTAATATTTTGAATTAAAAATGTTATTTTAATAAACCAGAATTTCCAAAAATTGTGTACTTTGTTCTTTTTTCCAGAAAAAATCTATTGTATGTCTATGGAATCAATCAGATATTTCTTCTTTTTAATTTTACTAAAATTTTAAAAATATACTAAGTGAAGTGACCCTAATTTATTTATTTTGTAAGGACAAAAATAATGTATTTTAAAGCTCTATAGGGATTTAAAGGAAGTATCTTCACGATTCCAAGAGTGTTCGCAAAAAATTGTTACTGATCAATTTAAAATATTTTTCCACACTTACAAATTAATAATACCACATTTAAAGATTCATCCCTTTTTACACTGTTAAGTTTTTCAGGGTTAAAGTTTTGAAAAGTTTCTTAAATTGTCAAATATTGACTCTTTTTTTCCTGATGACCAACTACCTTTCTAGCTCTCGTTTCTTTGGGTAAATATTTTTAAATAGAATAAAATGATATTTAGTTAACCACTGCATTATTCTTTACTATATTTATTAGACTACTAGCAATTACTATTATGCCAAGTATCTAATGCCAGCCATAGTACCTTATTCCTAAGATTATAAAGAACTTTCAAAATTACATCTTCTGGAAATAAAGGGATGTCGTCTTTGAGACGAAAAGCATTTCATATAAATACCCAGTACTGGTTGCTTGAAATTGAAGCATTGGTACGTGTACCACAGATTAGGAACGTCAGCTTTAGAAGAAAGTATCCTTCGTTTGATAAGATAATTCATGATAAATTTATCAGAAACTCGAATATTTACTTTTAATAGGTGAATAAATGGTTTTAAAAATTTGAAATATGAATTTTTAGCAGTTAACATTCGATTACACTGATGTACACACCTCACCGTGTAATAAAGTAATAATAATAATAATATCAAAAAATCCAATTGTGTTTACACTGAAGAATATTCAGTGTGATACAGTGTAATTTTAGCGTAGACACGGTGCAGTTTGAACAACCGTATGTTACACCGTGCATATATACATAATGAAAAGCCGCTTTAAATTTAAAAAGCAGGTTTTACACAGTGTTTACACTGAAGTGGCAGTGTGTTTTATAAAATGTGTACTACACATCAATCTCATTCAGAGAAAATGCGGTGGTTTCACGAAGTGAATTGAGTGAAGATATTATATTAATGTAAAACAACTATTAGGTAAAATTTTTACCACTCCACTTGCTATCCGAGTGAGATTTCAGTGTGTACTTGATTTAATATGCATTTACACTGAATTATTAATTAACTTGCATCGAAACACGCCGCGTCGTAGATACGGACTTGCTAGGGTTATATTCAAAAAAGTGTACCTTTCGGTCAAATGTACACCATAAATTGTTTATAAAAATCACTCAACAATCAACCCTACCAAGTGTGTAAAATATATATTAGAAAGATTGGTGAACAGTTTGACCATGTTTTTGTTTTGAGTTGAGTTTTTGAGAAGTTAATAAACCATAATCGACTTAAAAAATTAAGTTAGAGATAAAAGTTTTAAGTAAGAGTAAAATGTGTTTATTGAAAAAAAATTTCAAACTTTCTCTTTTTTAAATTCTTAGTCATATCGACCTAAAAATTTTGGGAAATAATCTTGATATCTTTTATAATCAAGTGAATAAAAATATATAAAATTATTTAATCTTCTTTCATAATATATTGAAATATTCAAGTTTATAATAACGTTTGGAAATAATTTTAAAAAACATGATGACAAAATTCCAAAGGGTTTCAACGGTTCTAACAATTGTAAATTTATTGAAAAATCTCTTTTGTTTACATTTCAATGAGACGGGAGTAGAAATAGTAAAAAACGCCTAAAAGACATTTATAAAATATGTATCACATATATGATTTTATAAGAAATTTTAATTAGTGTAATTCACCCTCAATTTATCCAATTTTCTCTAGTTGAGATTTTGAATATTGTTAATTCATGTTTCCATTTCTATCGGGATCATTTAAATCTTACAATTTTTTCGACTAAGTTTACATTTACCAAAATATCTTGTATGTAACATGCTATACGTGTTAAAAGAAACTTTGCAAACTTTGTTTAAAAAAATTAATAAGCCGAATAAGCCCATGTAATTTCTTGCAGAAAGGGGATCTCAAACAAAAAAGTATGAGAAACACTGGTCTAAAGCGTCTAAGGCACAATATTATGAACCAAAGGAGATGGAAGTATAGAACTCAGCATTAAAAAGAGAGAGTAAAAGAATAATTCTCACCTCCCTGTCAAAAGCATACGGCAGTTGGCGAAAGTTACTGAGCCAGCTGTTTTCCCGGTAAAAAAACACTGTCTT
This sequence comes from Sisyra nigra, assembly GCA_958496155.1. Lineage (NCBI taxonomy): Eukaryota > Metazoa > Arthropoda > Insecta > Neuroptera > Sisyridae > Sisyra > Sisyra nigra. The sequence goes on along the minus strand of OY292313.1, from coordinate 29,828,677 downwards.
AAAGTTTTTCAGCATCATTTATTTCAATATTTTTAATTCCTATCAGTTCCTTTAATATTAAAATGAGTGAAACAGGTAAAGTGATATAATTTTTCATAAAAGAAACATAAACTAATCTTTTTATAATAAACAATAGCGACTCCACAAAACATTATCAGTCGAAGAGAACAAACGCCATCCCCTTGTATAAACCAAAACCTACCTGAATTAAGTGAGTGAATATTTTAGTGTTTTCAGTATTTAAATCAATGGTTATTTATTTATTATATATTATAATAATTTTAAAACTTAGGACAATCGAGACAAATTAAAAACTTATTACACGATCTTCCACGTTTAAACGATATTTTTACTATTTATGGGCAAATTGGAGAAGGGACGTTTAGTTCTGTGTTGTTAGCGACATTAAAATCAAATCTTAATCATGGAAATGATACTAGTAATAATAATTTATTTGCTATAAAGCATTTAGTACCGACTTGCCACCCGTCTCGAATTGAGACAGAACTGAAATGTTTACGTGATATTGGGTACGTTTTAAAATTAAGATTGTTTATTTAAAAAATTATTTTTTAATCCTTATACTTTTTTAGGGGTAAGGATAATGTAATAGGAATTCATTTTTGTTTACGGGAAATGAACAAAGTTGTGTTCGTTATGCCTTTTATTCAACATCAAAAGTTTTCGGTAAGCTTAAAAAGTAAGATGTGGAGTAGGAGTATACTATGACGAATATAAGAAGTAGGTATATTTTTGTGTTAAAGAAAAAGCATTTAACCCTTTCACGGCGAATCATTTTTTTTTGTGTGGACTTTAATTTTACATGTTGCTTCGTATTTTTAAATTCGAAGCTTTTATAAGATGTTTATATTTTTTTTAAGGTTTTTTAAAACCTTTAGTTTTTATAAATAACAAACGACTGAGTAGGCTTAATTTATACAGGTAAATAGGGAACGATTGTGCCCACTAGTATAAATGAAATCTGCTTTGGGGCGTATTGTCTCGTTAGTCCCAAAAGGGTTAAATATTTGCAAGAAATATTGCCGCTTGTTGGTGCCGTTGGACATACATATACAATATACGTTATACAATCAGAGCATTTGGTTGTGCTCTATGTAATGGTTGCTTTCAATATGTAAAGGTCCTGCACCGGCCACCAACTATTTTCTTCATTATAACATTTAATTAATTTTCAATTATTCTTTCATTCGTTCTTCTTTATCGTCATAGTATAATATATAAATCATGGACTCTAAACACATTCGTGATGTAGGTCCCCCCTTCCTTTCTCCTTAGTTCTAAAATTAAAACCCGAAATTGGGTCTTTTCTCACCTCCTTGACACCCTGAGTCCTAAATATGTAATGTATCTTATTTTTACTCTTATAACTATTTTTTAGGATTTTTTATACGATATGGATTTAGATGAAATAAGACTTTATATTAAAAATTTATTAATTGCTTTAAGACGTGTACATAGTTTTGGCATTATTCATCGAGATGTTAAGCCTAGTAATTTTTTATATGATCGGATAAATAAGAGGTAATTCAATTTGTGAAAATAAAATTAAACTTTTATTTAAAAAAAAATGTTTATTTTGTAGATTTTTTCTTGTTGATTTTGGATTAGCACATCCAGTGAAAGAAGAAAAAACTGCGACATTAAAACGAAAAAATTGCGACGATAATTCGGTAAGATTTTTTTTTCATAGAAAGTGAGAAACGTTTAACACAAAAACACTTAAGTCGATAGCTCCAACTAAATATAATTATAATTTGATTTCTTTTAACAAAAAAAAAAAAAAAAAAAAAATAATTAACACTATGAAAATCATAATTTCTAAAAAAACACTAAGAATCTTCCAAAAAATAATAACGTAGTAAAGTGACGTTAATACTGAAATGATAAGCGATACAATACGCACATAAGAATAATTGATATCGCAAATGATGTTTAGAGTTAACACCAGCTGGTTGAATATTTTTATTCCTCAAGTCGCACCGATTTGTCGCTCACTATAAGAACCTGTGATGAACTTCTCAAAAATATATCGCCACAGTGAATTTTGTTTCTATTTATCGCTTATTGTTTCATTATGAACGACGCCTAACTGTGCAGTAGTAAACAGTGTTTAAAGTTTATTATGTGAAATACAAAAAAACATTATATTTAATCAAGATTGATATTCGTAAATAGTATTTCTTTTTGTACAAAATTTAAAAATTTTCATCGTTATTTGTCTAGAATATATTTTTATTGGGAGAAATATTTGTTTTCAGATCCAAAATTTCGAAAATCCTAGCAAACGAGTTGCGTTGCAATCTTCAGTGATGCATAACAATAAAAATATTTTTAATAAAAATAATACATACAACAAAGAAAACAATGATATACCAGTCAATATATTAAGTTTTGTATCACCGCATAAATATCCATTGAAAAATTATAATAGTGTAAGCATTTCTCCTAAAAACATATATAATGTTTCACCAATGAAAAAATCACCTTTAAAAGTATTAGGACTTAACTTAAAAATTCATCCAAAAGGTAACAATTTTTTCGTTTAAACTTGCACATATTGAAGTCATATTATTATTATTATATTTTTAGTATCACCTAAAAAAGCTGTTCATTCAATAAAAAATGTTACGAGACAACTTAGTTTTACAGAAGGTAAAGATTAATATTTATTATGTATTTAAATCCGTTATAAACTAAATTTTTTTGTAGAAAAAGAAGGTCTTGTGCCTCAGTCTAAAATTATTTTAACTTTAAACCAAAATAAAACCAAATTTGAAAATAATACAAAACAGGTAAATTAAAAATTTTCTTTTCCTTTTTAAATAAAATTTAATTTGCTAATCATTTTCAGTTTTCTAAACCAACGTCTAGCAATGTACACTCAAATAAAAAACGTGAATCCAACCATTGCCAATGTTTTGGAAAGCCTCGTGTTTGTAAAGTTTGTCTTTTGAAAAAAGGACTTCTGGCTCATCGAGCCGGAACACCTGGTTTTCGACCTCCAGAAGTTCTGTTAAAATATACCAAGCAAACGACAGGTAACTACACAATAAGATGGAATTAGTTATCATTTTATTTATATATATCAGTGGTATGAAGTGGGAGTCTCAACGAAAAATATTTGAAGGGTCGCTGAAAATTGACGACATATAATTTTTTTTCATACATTTTAAATAAAAGTCAAGTATTATTTGCCAAGGACTTAACAAATATGTATTAATCAAAATTTTGAGTATTTCAATGCAATGAAACAAAAGAAATTAACATCTTCTAAATTTAAATGGATCCCTTCGAGATGTTTTAATATAAACACATTTGGGGGGGGGGGGGGTTCTTTAAAAATTTTAAGCGTAAAAAGGAGTCGTGGAGAAAAGTTTGAGAAACACTGATTTATATTGTATATGTTAACAATATTATTTAATAATGAAAATATTACTTAGGCGAAATAATAATACAAGCTTCAATTATTTTTTTTATATATTTTTATAGCTGTTGATATTTGGGCTGTTGGCGTAATTCTTTTAAGTTTATTAAGTAAATGCTATCCTTTTTTCAAATCACCTGATGATCTAACAGCATTGGCTGAAATTATTACATTATTCGGGTCTCACAATTTAAAAAATGTGGCTCAACTATTAGGTACGTACTTATTTTATATGTTAATTGTATTAATACGTTATTGTAATAATTAAATATACGTTTTTAAAGGTCGAATTTTGAATACAAGCGAAGAAAGAAGCCCTTTAGATTTAAGAAAATTATGTGAAGTCTTACGTTCTCGATTAATCAAGAACATTCCAGCGAACATAAGGTGTCAACAATGTGAACAAAACAAAAGTGATGTTTGCTTATGTTATTATGAAATTTTAAAGGTAATTTATTATATAATTTACTAAAAACTATGTTTTTAAAAATATTTAATTTATAGGTTGAAATGCCATTTCCAGATAGTGCGTATGATTTACTAAAAAAGTTATTAGATACTAATCCTTTTACGAGAATCACAGCAGAACAAGCTATCAACCATCCTTTTTTAAATGATCAACTTTAATTTATTATTTATTAAATTATTTTAGTGATAATGTGTTTAAGTTAAGGTTGTTAAGAAGTTGTCGAGGGGAGATTGCAATGGATAGTAAGTTAATAATAGTAAAGTAATAAGTTCATTTGAGCGTCAATGTAGTGGTCAAGACTTTGATACTCTAAGCTTCTACAATAGGCTTTTTTGACATGAAGAATCTAAGAGCTGCCAATAAAAAGAAGCATTTCTTTCTTTCTTTTTTTTTTATACCATTGGTGTTTCGAAACATCAACTGACTACTCTAGGATTTCTTAAACTGAGGTACGCGGATCCCCAGGGTTCCACGAAGTGTTTACCAGGGATTCGTGAAACAATTCTAGTTTAAAAATCATTTTTATATTCAAATTATTATATATTCAAAAATTAAAATTAAACGGTGGCATAAAATGGTTATAGTTAGAAAAGAGCTCGTAAGAAAAAAAAGTTCAATAGAGGGTCTACGAGCTACATAAGTTTAAGTTCCCCTGGGATATTCAATTTAAAACAATTAAAATAAGAGACAGTCATCATCGTTTAAAATAAAGTATGCTGATTGTAGTTGTCACTAAAATGGTAGTTTGATTTTCTCCTTAACAAATAAAAAAAGGATAAGTACATTGAGTACCAGACCTCTAGTAGTGATTGGATTTTAACTAATTTGTCATGAGTTCCAACTTCGAGTTTTTAAATTCGATGAATGATTTAAAAAGTTCTAAATATTTGCTAACTAAATAACCTAAGTAGATAATTCTGAAAGATGCTTCACAGTGTTGAAGCGTATTATTTTAATGTGTGATAGTTATACTATTTTTTTTCATTTGAATTGATGAATTTTAATGATTTGATTACACTTTAAACTCTGAAATCTCACCGTTTAAATGTGAAAAATTCACATTGGAGTCCCACGGTGTGATACAGTGTACTTTTAATGTAGACCCTATGCAATTTGGAGAACCGTGTGTTACACCATGAAAAACTTAAATCCCACCTTTAATTTAAAAAGCAATTAGTGTTACACCGCCTTTATTATATTAAGGTATTTATCGTTCGTCTCGCTCATTCAAGTGGACATTTGGTGTTTATATGGAGTAAATTGAGTGTTGTTATATTAGTGTAAACTACAAGTAAAGTCTCACAAATCTACCGTGTTATTGGAGTGTAGTTTCAGTGAATACTTGGTGTTATCAGCATTTACACTTAGTTCACATCGTAACCCAGCGTGGAATCGTATCCGTTAGGATAATAATCTATTAGTAATAGAATCCGGGATTTCAAATTATGAAATGTGAACTGAACTACCAATCCGAGTCTATTCAAATGCAGAGCAAATCTGGGTGGTGAAAACATGATGGCAAGCTATCGAAATAATATTTACCATCGTTTACCAAAATATACATAATGTAGACTTTCGTTATAAACATTATATCATACATTCAAATATTAGTAATGTGCATTTTATATCGACATCAAGCATTAAAAGATTTTTCAGAGATACTCATAGATAAGTTTGAATTATTTTTTATTACAATCGGCTGCGTCAGAAGGGTCAGAAGTGTTGCTTTTCAAAAGAGATGACAGTTCAAATTTGTATTCTGTAGCATATTGAAAATTGCATATTGACAATTTTCGTTTGAAACGAGAAATTCACTAGGTTTGTCCCCTCACAAGCGACAATTGTCATCTCACTTGACAAGTGACACGCCTTACGAAATGGGCCCGAATATTTTCATAAGGCCTGGAATCAGTGTTTCTGTAATTGTTACAAATATTCTCACTTTCTTTTGTTGATGCTTATGAAATATAAACGTATAAATCAATGCAAATACGGTACCGTGCATGCAAAACAATGTAATAGAAAGAGATAAAATATCCACTTAGATGTTTTTCTTGGCAGCCAAACACAAAATCGTCTTTTTTACCAATAGTTTTTTTCATTATTAAAGTAATACATTAACATTTTCAAAGTTTTCATTAATTCGATTTTCCTTCTTAACAATCTTAATGGTTTTAGCGGTTTTACTTATTTCTACAAATTAAAATTGTAAATAAGTTTAGAACAATTGTGTTTTTATTTTAAATTAAAATATATTACATATCAAACAACTAAGTTTTATTTAACATTTGGCTAACTTTTCATATTACTCTTAGTATTATCAGATTCTTTACTTTCCTGTCCATCATCAAGTTCTTTCACATCATTTTTTTCTAGAGTTCCACTAGATGTACCAAAAACAGTTTTGATTTTTTTATTTTTAGGTATATAAATTTGAAACATATGATAAAATTTTAATATGTTATCTGAAAGATTTCGTAAAATAAGTAAGTAGTGAAAATATTAATTTCAAAAACTTACTTGTAGTGTTTAAATTTAAATTATATTCTTGGGCAATTTGCTCCGCTGTATGTACTTTAGGTTGAGCTTGGTGCTCGCCAATAAATTTAAGTGCGTTCTTTAGCGTTACTTTCCCCGGAGGGACTATGTCCGGTTCGTAAACTCCATATTCAAAATCCTCAACTTGTCCCCGATTTAAGGGCAAGGCTTTGTTGCTGGTTGTAATAATTTCTGGATCCTAGTTCAATTTAAAAATATATTTTCTATGGCTCTTATATTTTTATTTCTGAATATCTTAGCGTTTAACGTTGAAAATTATTTACATGTATTATACTGTATGTTTGTATATAAGATGAAAGTGTTTTCTGTATAAAGTGTAAACTGCAATGGAATTCTAATACGATATGCATATTTCAAAAAAAATTTGAACAATCTGATTACATTTTTTTACTACATATTTTGACGTGAAAACCTTTATCTAGAATACATTTTATTAACAATATAATAATCGAAATTGTTTACTAAGAGTGCGTCCCAAGGAAGACTCAAAAACAAATTCAAATCGACCAATTGCAGATGTTCCCCCCTCTTACGATGCCATAATCAAACTTTCAAAAGAGCTTTATTAATTTCTGAAAAAAAACGATCTTTATTCTTTACAGAGACGAACAGATAACAAACTAGAGATATGACGTTCGATTTAAAAAATTGATTTTTAATTAATCGATTGTATTTTTAGCAAGAAAATTCAATTATTAAATAATCGATTATTTATAATATTAAAAATGCGTATTAAAATGGATTTTTACTTTAAAAAAAATCGATTTTAATCGATTATTTCCACAATCGATTATTCTTTCACAGACCTATAACAAACTAGGCCAATAAAGGTTGTTTTTCTTTTGATGGTACGGAATTCTCAAAATCGATACATAAGGTCTAAGGGTCTTAAGAAATGTGCCTTACATATTACAATTTCAGATGAGCTACGCTTTGAAGGGAGAATATTATTTATGAGATCTTATACGTGTATTTGTCATTCCTATAAAACTTTTCTAGAAGAAAAGACATGTTGCATATACAGTAAACAGTAGAATACAAATTAACAACTACGTTTAACAAATTAAAAAAGTAAAATTTACCAGTCAAATGGACCGTTTATACATATACATATTTCCCAACGCTAACCGTCAAGATTACCTTTTTTTATCAATAATCTACTCACATTTCCCTGGGATGTGACAAATACATCCTTCAATCTTTTATCCAATTGCTCATTTTTCGATAATATTTCATTCATTATATTGGGGTTGTCTGCAACAGAAATTTATGATTAAGTTATCACATTTAAAGGGTGATATGAATACCTTTTTTCAGTCTTTCTATTTCTGCAATTGTAGCTTGATATTTTGGAGCCGGTGTTGGTTTCGGTTTTGATATTACTTTATGTGCTCTACTTTCTATATTAAAGGTGGCTGCTGGGCGCATTAGGGAAGACAAAACTTTTCCCATTTTATATTATTATAGCTTGTAGAGTCGTTAGAATGATTAATTTTTTATTGACAACAAATAAATTTTAGTTGTGACTTCTATCATAGTCGATAACCTCAATATCAACTTGATGTTGGGAGAATTTTCGATCAATTAAAGATAGAATTATAATTTTGCATCATAGATGACTTGTTATTTTTATATTATTTACTCAAAATTAGTAAATCTTAATTTTTAAATTTTAGAAATAGGTATCTAATTTCTTATTTCAATTAGTTTAAATCGTGGTTATGTAACGTTAGTAACCCACATACATGCGCCCTGCAGTAATCTGCTAATGCTGCTAATCAAACGGATCAAATTTAAGAATATAACAACGATAACAATTAAAACGATAAGGCGCTGAAAGTTCAAAATATTTCATCAGCAACAATTATTATTGAACTGTGTGTAATGAAAACGATGACAAGTTAAATAATATTTATATAACCACCGAATTTAAATACATGTTAATAATTAATATACATCTATGTTATGAGCAAAGTAGGCTATACATCGTATAGGTACATCGGGTCCATCCAGGTACATCTATAATAATGATCATAACAATATTGAGTAAATGACCACTTTTCAAAAATATTATTGTTGTTCTTTAACATTTCTACCAATATCACTAAATCATATTTAATTACTATTATTATAAACAAGAAAGTTTGTAAGAATGGATGGATGGATGTTTCTCTTTCACTCAAAAAGTGCTGAATGGATCTGGATGAAATTTGGCATAGATGTAGATTATAATCCGGTGTAACATATAGTATATTTTTATATTATCCAGAACAAATGTACGGTTCCCGTGGGATAGATATTTTTTTGTTTTTTACAGAGCAAAAGATTAACTTTCTTTTTTATAATGTGGTTGTTTAGGGGTCCGAGAATGATATAGGCTACTTCTTATACCGGAATAATAAACGGTTCCCATCGGTTAGTAAAACAAGTATGTATTCTATAGGAACTGAGTATTTAAAAACAGTTTCGTTAAAGTTCACGAAATGGAGTCTTAACTCATTTTCCTTAAGAAGACTTGATCTACTTTTTACTCAGAAGAGATGTACTATTCCCGTGGGATAGATATGTTTTTTGTTTATTACCAAGTTAAAGATTGATATGATTTATGCAATGTGGTAATTTGGGGGAGAATAATATAGCTTACTTTTAACTTTTAAGGCTAGAACAATGCATGGTTCTCATGGAATGGCAAGACAATTATATCCTACAGGAATCGTACATTTAAAAAGTTTTGGTAAAGTTCGTGAAATAGAATTTTAACGCATTTTCCTCAAGAAGGTCCGACCAATTTTACACAATAACGAAAGAAATCTCTACAAAGTTGAAATTAAAAAATTGGCAATTTTTCCTGGAAAATACACTTGATAATATTTATAATGAATTTTTTTTAAATATTTGAATTTTTTCATTGTTGATTGACGAAGATATTAATTAGAAATAAACGTATTAAAATAATAAACTAAAAATTTCAAAAAAACTAACAATTACTTAACGGAATGAATTTTAATGAAGTTTTGCAAAGATCCTGTAGGATAGCTACTAATCTATTCTTTTAAGGGCGAGCCGAGTCTAATGTAATCTTACTTTGAGGAAAGGGAAGGTCTCGCAAATATCACGTATTTTTTTAAGAAAACACGTTTTGAAAAAGTACACATTAGATTGCGGGTTGGGGGAAACGGTTATGAAAAATTTCAAGACATCTTACCAGAGGGGAGGGGTGGGATTTCAAAAATCACAATAAACGCCTCGCGCCATTATTGGATGCCCCCTAAAATAGCTGAACGGTTCTAAATAACATTTGGTATGAAAGATTTTCAATGTACTTTAACAATGCTTTAACTATAAAATCTCTTAAGGATAAATAGGCATATGAATTTATTTAGTTTCAGAATTATTTAAATATAAATATTAAATTACAGTGAAAAACGCTTAATAAATTCGGTTATTTGGTTAATACATGATCAAAGTGTGATTTTAAATAAACAAATAGAAAATTTTAATACAAAAGCTGAAGGGACCGAAATATCTCTTTGTAATTTTGTATTAAACTAATTTCGTATTAATAATTGGAATGAAATCATAAGACAACTTAATGTATAAATGGGATCACATGATTAATTCGTATTAACCGAACTTTTAAGTGTTTTGGTATAAATTTAATATTTTTCCCTGTATGTACGATATAATATAATGTAGTATAATGATTCCATTTTTTCTTTATGACGAAATTTTTTTAACACAAAGAAATATTTCGATCCCTTCAGATTCTTTATAAGCGTTTTTTAATTTGTTTTAATTAATTGTTAAAGTTTTTAAAATATAGAGCAATTGATTTAAATAATCATTTAAATTGACCAATAACCAAGTATGAGAGTTTACCTCAAAATGCCTCAATAATTGAGGCTCAATTGCCTGAAATTACCTTTTAAATATCAGTAAAATACTTGTAATAATGCATTATGCAATTTAATAAGAACTGTTTTAAAAATAATAATTTCAATTTATTTAGTTATTAAAAATGTATTTTGTTTTCATAGATATTTTATTAAATAATTTAAATCATTGAAAAAATTTAATTATTATAGACATTATTTTGAGTTGTATAGTGTTGTCAGCGCTGTCTGTTGTGGCAATGTTTAAGATGGCTGCCAGGAGCTTGCCAACTTAGGATTGCATCTTTGTTTATTTTTGGTGGAGTTTAACAATGTTTGTATTTTATTATTATAGTTAATTCCTTTTTAATAATAACAACGAATTCGTTAAAATTTTGTGCATCGTGCTGTCAGTCAAATATAATTGTGAAAATTGTGCACTCGTATCAGATAGTGTTGAAGTATTGTGGAATTCCAATCAGTCAGTTCGGTAATTGTCTATTACATTTAACATTAACATACACCAAATGCTTAAAAATAAATGTCAATTTTTACGAAAATAAACCAGAAATATTCGATTGAGCTGTGAATTTGGAAAATTATCACATCACTTGTAGAATTTGCGAGGGAAATGTATGCGTTCAGCTGGTTTTTGTTTGATATTTTCATGAAAGTATGTATGTGGTAGACAAAAATGTGTTATTTTGATAGTTTTGGGAAAGGTATGCGTGACCAACACTCTTATTTTGGTCAACTTGATAGTTTTTTTTAGCATGTCGCTTTTTTAATGTTATATATAATATTACAATTATTTTCTACTTAATCATTATTCATTTATTTGACACGTCGTGACTTTAATGCCAGATTTTTAATAAAATATTAGCATTTAACAGTGTGGTTCATATTATGCATATGTGCATAATGCAACACTAGTTACAATTTTGTTCTACTTAATCATTAAGAGAACGAAGCAATTTAAGCTATTTTTTCACTTAGCTATCTGTCCAAAAGCTTAATAATAATTTGTCCATAAACATTATATCCATTTCTAACAATATTGATATGGTTTCATAAAAATTACAATCATTTTGTTATTTCATTTATAATTATTAGTTACCTAATGGAATGTGAGTCTACTTAGTTCACTTTGTACGTCTGAATTCGATTAAAAAATAAATAAAGTGATCCATCTTTAAAATTTATTAAGAGTTAAAATATTATTTTATATTAAAAATCGAAATGGAAATATTTTCTTTAGGTTTAAAATTATACTTCTACATTTCTTTATAGGTTATCAATTAAGCATAAGTACACTATGTTGTGCAAGTTTCATTCTTAAAATTATTCACTGAACTTTGTTTATTTTTCCATTGCATAAAAAATACAGTAAAACCTCGCTTAACCACCACTTTTGCTATTCGTCACTGAAATAAATGAATCTAGAACCATTTGCTTGTTTATGCAGTAAAATTTGTAAATGAATACCTATAGGTACTCTATACTTTACTCAATAATTAAACAATATGTTTTTATTTCTGGTACAAACATTTAGAATCTAGTATTAATTAATTTCTTACGTTTGCAATGTTTTTTTTTTATTATCCATGTATTCAATTATCCGTTCTAGATCCAGTCCTAAGGATGATTTATTTAGGTTAGAAATTTTACTTTTACGGTTACATGTTTAAAGATTATCAAGTAAGCATAGGAACATTTTATTGTGCAAGTTTCGGTCTTAAAAATATTCACTGAATTTTGTTTACTTTCCATTGCATAAAACTAAAAAAAAATAAATAAAAAGTACAGTAAAACCTCGCTTAAATGCCTTTTTTGTTATTCGTTACGTAGAGTAATTTTGCCTGTTTATGCAGTATTTGTAAATGAATATACTCGGTGTCTAACCCAATTAGATATTATGTACTCTTTTCTGTTAAAATCTAGTACATACATGATTATACACGTTTGCAGTGGAATTTTAGTTATCCATTTATTCAACTAATCTCGCTTCTAGACTCTGTCCCGAGGGTGACGGTTAAAAATTTTACTATTTTAAACAATTAGTGCGTTTTATGCCCATCATAGATAATGTTCAGTGCATTCACAATTTGTTGAATAATGTATAAATGTTTAATTCAAAATATTCATACAAAAATGTTACGTTGGGTTTCTAAATTCTTCGGGTACCGGGAAAACAATAAATTACGATCATTTATATATTTAAATTATTTATATTTTTAAACTATTTAATTTAAATCTAGTTATTTATTATTGGCAGCAGAAAAGTTGAACCAAATATAATAACTGTAATTTATTGCTTTTCTAAATTTATTTATTTTTTAAAATTATAATTATGTATTATTTTTTATTATAATTGTTTATCTGAAGAAGTTGGGAAACCAACAATGAGACATTGTAGTATTAAAATTTTAAATTAAACATTTATATACCACATTATCCAATAAACTCTACATTTATTTAATAATGTGCTTTAAATTTTCATTAATCATTAATTTACATAAATTTATAACAGACATGACAAAGTACATCCTAAATATTATCAACCTAGTGAGCAATAAAAGTTAGTGTTAGTAATCTACGATTAAGATATTTTCAAGATTAAGAGATTGTTTTTAATTTCTGAAAAATTAGAAAATATAAACGTGGTTAGGATTCATGAAATTGAGAGGTTGTCTGAAAAGTTGAAAATAGCATCAGGATTGTAACCCTAAAGAGCAAATTGTACGTTATGTGATAGCAAAAAATGTAGATTGAACTTTTTTGTTTTGGTCTCGAGTTATTTTTATCGATTGGTTGTGGAATTTTTTGTGAATATCTAAAACAAATTTTGTTTTCATTCTTTCTCCGGGTCATAAATGGCATAGAACAGTAATTAAAGTAGTTTAATTTTTAGGAAGGAATAAATAATTGCTTGTAAAACGATACATGATTATTAGAATACATTTTTCAGAAAAGCAAATAATATTTATGCTTAAAGCAAGCTCCCATATTTATTAAAAAAATATTTTTAAGGCTACATATTCAGAATTAAATTCAATATGTTTTTAGTTTATAACTTTTCTTTGGTCTCTGTTTTAAAGATATACCCAAAATGCTATGAAAAATAAACAGTTTGCCATTAGCTACAGGATTCCACTATGACTAAAGACCAATTTTTTCCTTTTGAATATATTGAAAACTAGCATGTTAAAGGCTTATACTTGAAAAAGTACTCTTTTTTATTCTTATATTAGTTTCACTGTATACATTTCCAAGGCTATTAAAGGGGCAATCCAAAATATTATAATAGTTTGTTAGTCTATAACAGTCTATAATGAATAATTGAAAAATGTAGCCATGTGTATGTTAAATTTCTATCCACGATTAATATAATCATGTTTAACTCAAAATACTGAAATAATTATAAATATATTTGTTTCTTTTATATTCATCATCTTACATTACTAAAATCTGTCATATGTTAAAAGAAAATTGAATCTAATAAGCATCATTTTAAAAGATCAATAGTTAAAAAGTTTACCAGAACAATATTTTTAAAAGAATATTTTTCCTGGTCTAGAAAACAGAAGACTGTAAGTAGTATATGCATGTAGTAAGTAGTACATAGTAGCTGCTAAAATCGACTTTTATTATTTAGTCCGTAGCTGTACAAGATTTTTACTGTATTTTAGCACGGCTTTTGAACTGACAACCTAAAATTTGGCCCTTCGTCAATACCGAATAAATTGAAAACTAGTTCTTTTTTGTTTTACTTTTTAAAATTTTCTTTTTCTATATAATTTATTATATTGTTTAAGTGGGATATAAAATTAAGTGTAAAATCTTTTACTAGTTATTTCTATAAATACATTGGATTATTTTAAATTAAGTAAAATCAATCCATTTTTTAATTGAAATCCGATCTATAATAACAAGGTATCCATAAAACTATGAAATCCATATCCTTAAAAAGTCAATATTTTCAATCGTCACCCATAATATCCTTCACATGTTCATATTTTGCAACTGACATCCATGATATTTATAAGAAACATGTTTTATGGAATTTAATATTTAATGAAATTTAAAATCACAATCAGCGAGACTGAAGGTTGTCCCCTCATCAGCTGTAGGCATATACAAATACATAAATTATTGTATCTTTAATGATTATGTAGTTTTCCTCCTACTCAGTTTTTTCGATTTCTATAAATTTTATTTTTCATAGTGAATTTTTTTCTGTCGGATATTTCCATTTTTCCATGTTAAAATTTAACTACTGGGAATCATTTCTTTTAGTTATTGACTATCTTGGTTCAGAGCTATCCTCAACCCTCAAAAATTGAAAATATTTAACAACATTGTCCTGTTATTAATTTTATTAAAATTTGTAAATAGGTTTGATTATATTGGAACCAACCTTAAATACAATTAAAAGTGAATTTAATAAATTAGAAAATTTTGAAGCAAAATGATTTGTATATTTCACATTCTTTTCTTGATTTCAAATTTTATTTTTAGGGCTTCTCCAAGTTGAATAAAAAACTTAAGTATAGTTATATATATGGGTATTTTGCCAAATTTTTTTAATTTCAGCACTTTTTATTACTGGTCTTTATCTCAATTCCGATTGTTTAATTATATATAAAAAGTATAGAAATACATTGCAAGTGGAAATACTAGAAAGGTCAACGAAAATATCAATATTTCTCCTCTAAAATTTTCCTTAAGATCCCTTAAATATATATTGATGGTTTTCATATAAACATTTTTGTCGATATCTTGAATAAGATTAGTATGTATCGTATAAAAAAATTAAATAAACTTTTAGCGGAAGCTGAATTAGGTATAGTCAACCCCTTTTTATCCCTGGAACGGATTGGAAAAAAATGTTTCACTAGCCGACCGAAATATCAAAATTATAAAATGTAATTTTGTACACTTATTTTTAAGCATTTCTGTATTAAACTTCTAATAACTTAAAATTAAATGCATATATTCGTCTATAGAAAACTTGTTCGCGGGTCATATAAATTCATTACGCGGGACGTATGTTGACCATGCTTGAATGGGCTGAATGCATTAAAGGAGTATTTTCTCCCTCCTAATTCTCTCTATCACTATAAAATAGGTATATTTAGTTAAATGTATTTTTTTTATTTTCAGATATCGTTTTTTCGTTCAGTTTAATCGAGTGTTTTATACGGTACATTTAAAACGAAACAATGTGTTTTTATTTTTAAAATTTGAGACTAATTCATAAAATATTAAATAGTGATAATGACTAATTCGACTGGAATGAATAGCACACGCTATCTATTGTGTAATTAAAGTATAATAAATGTAACAATGAAAAAAGAACACGTTAGTTGATGAGTTTGATGCCGTTAATTATTAGGTCATATTGACCTGAAAAATATTCTGAAATGAGAATGTAGTTGATATTTTCAATTTGAGAAAATAAGTGCCTAAAAATAAATGTGCCTTGGTAATACGCCTTTAAGTGAAATAACTCGTTTAATCAATATCAATATTTTTTAAAAATAAATTATGTTTGTGAACATTCTTTTTAGTTTACTAATGAAAAAAAGTGCCTCAATTTCCTTAAGTTTCATCAATGATTCATATGTGCGCTGAATCAATAAATGATCATGTGTTTATTGTTCGTTTATTCAAGTTTGATACAAATCGGTCAGTGCGTAGCGACATGTGTTCGTTCATAGCATGGGATATATTGCACGTGGTACCGCACACACATCAGTACTTTCTGTTATCAACCAACAAATCGCCAGGAAAACGAACGTCATGAATCAGTCACCTGGTGGACCGCTACTCTCTGGAGGAACAAAAAACAATGATCGCAGCTCTGCAAGATCATCTGGATATCACCAGAAAGCGCTCGAGCAAATTCATAATTCCCTGCTGCCGTTTGCAAAGCCGAACAGCGGGCCTGGAAGTGATATTATTGGATCGAGTGCTGCAAGCACGGTGTCAACGTTGTCGACCACTTCTGGGATATCATCAGCTTCTGGTTTAAGTTCCGCTAGTGGGCTTAGCAATGGTTTACCTGGTGGTGTGGCCCCTTCAATGGGAGGCACTTCATCAATCACTTCAGGCATTGGATCTATGTCAACCTGTTCAGCTCAAGATCAGTTGAAATTATTAAATCAAACTATTAATCAACTACATTCAATGGGATACTCAGAGGTATGTCAACATTTTTTTTTAATATCAATACCCCAACAACATTCAAACGTTCAGTTCATGTTTATAGTCCTTAAAATGTGACAATTTATCCTTATTTGATTTAGATATATATATATATATAATATCTGCATATAGTGTATGCATAAAACCGTTTTCCAAATCAACAATTTAGATAACAGTATTCTTAAAATTAAGATTGATTACCCTTGATAATGCTATTTCTGTCTCAGTGAAGAGAAAAAGTTATTCAGAGGTATAACATTATGTTTCATTAGACTTTGAAGTCTTCAACAGGCAGAGGTATTAAAATAATATGGCATATTAGAAATATGTCGTATGTAGACAAAAGGACCTAAGGATTTTTTTCTTACAAACTTAAGTTTGTATAAGGTACATACACAGACATACTTTCTAATCTTCATATATTTGATTGGCATACTCTATGGTCTATGAGAATTCTGCCCAAAATTTTTTCAATTTTAATGAAGAGATTCGTATGAATTATTTATGAAAATGATTTTGTGTTGAAAACATAAGGATCAATATTTTAGACTTTTCTTGTTTTAACATTTGCGAAAGATTCCTTTGTACGTTTACAAAATTTCCCTCTCTTAAAGGAATTTAGTACCCTCTTCAAAAGGTAATGAAATAGGTAAGCTTTTCATAATGAACAAAACTAAAAACAAAAAACTACAAATTGTACACATAATATGTTCATTATTTTTTTGATCCTTAATTTTAAATAGAAGTTATTACAAAGATTGCTTTTTCTTTACCTCTCAGGATGCAATAGTAATTTTTATTTTTCAAATTCATAAAAAAATATTTTTTTTATTTCTATTGGTAACCTACATAGGTATTGTATTCGTATATGAATTGCAACCTTTGGGAAACTTTAAAAGTTGTTTTTGACGAAATGACGTTAGATGTTGTTATTTAGTGAGCCCTTCAACCCTAAAATGTGTTATATAAAAGGTATAAAAATATCATTCGAGTTATCCGATAAATTTAAAAAATTGGAGGTCCCATTGTCAGCCGTATGCGAGCAACTATATAAAATTTGTAAATATTTACATGAATATTGACTGAAATAATAACTGGATGCCGCATGATGGATTGACGGTTTTTTTTTTGCAAAATCGAATTCAATTCCTAATGAAACGTAAAAATGTTTAGAGAGAGCGTAACATATTTTCTTCCTTACTAACTAGTAACTACATAGTTGTTATAAATTGGATAATTGTTATGAAAATAAAAAATCTAAAAACAAATGAAGTTTCATTCGTTTCTCAGTCAAATTTGTTTCTATCAAACTAACACAATGATTTCATTTATGCTGTCCAGAAAGTATGAGAGTTAAATTCTGATTATATTATACTTAGTATATAGACAAGTGATTCACAAATTTGTGTTATGCTGTCTTTATAGTACATTGGGGGGGGGGGGGGGGGGTGGTAAAAGACGCTTTATTTTCTCAGGTAATAGGTTTGTTTCGGGTGAAAAAACCGTACATCGAACGATACAAGTCATGTGCAATATAAAATTACAGTATTTTTTTTGTATTTCATATAAATTTTACTGTATACCTAAAGTACGTTTTATGTTCATCTCGAACAAATCTTATATCACAGCTGTGTAAACACAGAAAATTCAAAAAGTATATTTAATTTACCGATTCCAAGAAAATTTAGGATTCAATGGGAATCGAACCAAGCACCACTGACGCATGGAATGGATATCTAACAAATCAAACCGCTACGCCACTATGTGGGCTAAATATTATTTCATTTTAGAATAAAAATTATTATCAAACTATTTTACGCAGTCCCTTATAGATAAATAAAATTCTTTTAAACTTTTTCTTAATGTGTCGCCAAATTTGAAATTTTTAAAAGTGTAGGTACCGCAACAAAAAAAAAAGCTTGAGAATCACTGCAATAGGCCCATAGAATATTATGAATCTTACTACTAAATAATGTGTACTTTTTATTTCTTTTGTATGTCATTGTAAGGCCAATTCATTCAAATATTGATAGTGTTTGTGTGTTGATGCTATAATTGATTTAAATTGTTTAACAAGAAAAACGACAAAATTTATATTTTTGAATCGATAGGCATTACTCAAGGGGTGCTCACTTTCAAGGTTATTACTTTTCTCTGACGTCATTGGATTAAGATTTCTGACAGAACCATTAGATATCTGCTATAATTGGTTCTTATCACTACTATTGTTCTTATTGCGCAAGGTTCTTATTACGCTCTATAGTTTGAAATTTCATTTCGTTTCATTTTGCTCAGTTAAAGTTCAAAATAAAACTTTTTTTATACACTTTATTTTATTTTAAACTTTTTTAGCAATATTGTTTATATTCCTTTTTATTTGTAATCTTTCTAGGTTTATCTAGTTAAAAAAGGTGGGCTTCTTTTCACAAAAAAAAAATAAGTTTCACTATGTTAATAGTTAATTTTTATGAACATAATAATTATTAATTTGATTTTTCTTTATTACTTTATTTAAATTGGATAATGATGATATATCATATCAAAACACTGGTTTGTTGACTGACGCGGGAATTCAAAATTTATAGCTCAGTAAAATATAGATTCTAGAAGAATTAATATGTCTTCATTATTCAATTAAAATAAAATAACAGAGAAAAATCAAATTAACATTTATTATGTTCATAAAAATTAATTATTGACATATTGAAATTTAAATTTGTTATTCAAAGGATTTAATATAACCTAAATAAAAAGCATATTTTATTTAAATATAGTAGTGCCAACCAAATGCAGTCACCAGGTAAAATCCCCCACAAATCAACGATAGCTAATGGCCTTTAACGCCTCTACTGGCTTCTATCAGAAACATTAATCCGGTGACGTCATTTTCAGAGATCAAAGAAACGCCGCCTAGTCAAGTGAGCATACCTTATGTATCTAATAACCTTGGGCATTACTTCCAAAAATTATCTGTTTTTAGACGGTTTTGAAAATAATATCGTTTATGAGAAGAAGTAATATTTTATAATTATTTAAAAGTTACTAGATTGTGTTAACTAAAATTGTCTGAAGAATGATTTTTACAAGAAATAAATTTACGTTTTTTGTCGTTGCACTTGTGTGAATGTCAAATGCTACTGTATTTAGTTGTAGTGATTATTTTTTTTTTCTGCAGTTCACTAAACATTGGAATGTGCTTACAACATAATTAATATTGAAGGTCGCATATTCTAGGCCAAGGGTCGCTAAAGTATATATTTTTTATTAGTAAGATAAAAAATTTAGTATGAAAAATCGACTTAGCTTAGTTAACATTACGGTTAACTTGAAAGCTTTTGATATTTAACAAAAAATGACGCTTTTATTGAATTTATAGGTATCAATATCAATCTGATTAGCAGATTTGATATTTTAAAATATATAAGATTAACTTTTAAACATTTGCTTGTTTAATTTTCAAATACATATTTTTAAAAATGATTGTTGTAAAGAAAATCTTTCAAAACCGAAGTTGTTATAATTTCAAACTGAATTTATTTTGTTTTTGTGAAGATAAAAATAATTTAATTGATTCATTTATATCAATACATAGAGGAACAATGGTGACAAACCTTGACAATTTTTCACGTTTTACTTTCATAAAATAGCACTAACTTCTTATAATTAATGCAATCGTTTGAGGTATAATTTATTAGTATTTGCTACTTTGTATTATAAAAATTTAATATTTACTTTGCATTTTATAAGGATTTCAATCATGACATTTTTTTTATTAAAATAGTATTTATATTTGTCTTTAAATTTAATTATTGTGAATATTTTATTTTTAAAAACATTAGAAAATATGCAAGAGACAGTTAACTATTGTTTCTTTTAGAGGAGTTTTGCTATGCGTTGAGAATTGGTAAAAGTAATAATTTTGAGCAAAATAGTTTTGTCACGCTACAAATACACATTATCCGAGTGCAAGAGACTAATTGTTTCGAAAATTATGTTATTAAAACTATAATATTCAGATAATTAGGAGACGTGAACATTGTTGGCAACTGCAAACTAATTATGAGCGTTACATTCTTGCAAAATTATTGAACTAAAAATGTTGATTTTCCAAGTCACAGAAGATATTTAGTAAACGTTAAATGAATTCTATGGTGACGAAGACTTGCCCGGAGACAGTTTTGGCGTTTTGCCATGGAATTCCTCTTAAATTATGTCCGTTTGTTACGTATATCATATGCAGAATTGGTTATTTATTGCAATATTTGCACATTAAATTAAATTTTATTTCTTCGCATGTATTTCATAAATCTATGACTTAATGTTCAAAACAATTTGATTTTTCTACTACTTTATAAAATTTTGTTTCTTTCAATTTGTTCGTTTTTATTGATTTGATCTAAAATTCTATCAGTTTTGTCCTATTGACATAGATTTTTTTGGGCCATCGAGGAATAATAGTTCTATACATTCCAATCCCCATTTGAAAACACATATTGGCAAACAATGATCCCTGTTTTGGTAAACGGGACATTATCTACCTATTGTAAATTTGGAATGTGATAAATGTTCAGCACGTGACATAAATCGTTACCACCATGATTTCCAATTTGAATGAGCCACTAGAATATTAATAATCAGAATTAATAATAGGAAGGAGACATGAATAAATAATTTATTGTAAAACTAAAAGTGAAATTATGTATGTTATTCAATTAGTGTGTATTTATTATGGTCAGCTACATTTAAAGTGCTATAGAAGAAAATTCGATTTTACTCAAGTTATGTATTTGAAACTCTCATTTGATAAATAAAAACAATGATAGTAAAATAAGGAAATTAGATATAAAATTAAACTGTTTTCATTTTTTTTTTTTTTTTTTTGTAAAACTTTTCTATAAATGCATCGAAAATTTTTCTTGAAAACAATCTTGCTGAACTAAATAATTTGAACACGATCTTTTCTTTACTCAATTTTCCAAACATTCATCGCTAATTATGTAATTAAATCCGAAAAATTATTTCACTTAAAATGTTGCTCTCCTTGAATCTATTAAATGTATCACAATTATGTGTATGAAAATGTATTTGGAGATTATTAATTTGAAAAATATATTTACTAAAATAAATCAATTTATGGTCGGAACAACATACTTACTTAAATATCAAAGATAATTATTTTTTTTTTTTAGTTTGAATGTGTGCTAATTATAGTTATCAACAAATATTTATGAGGTTTCATGTTAAAAAAATAACAGAATCAAATAAAGTTGTATAGGTTTTGGAAATTTTTCATCCTTTTGAAAACGATATCGATTTTTTAAGCATCTAATTTATTTTTAATTGAAAACTGAACGAAAAATCTCATTCAATTCACAAGTAATGATATTGTGAATTAATTTTTTTTACTTAAATGTTTACAAGAGAATTTTGTGATTATAAGTTTCAATTATCATTAAATTAGTGATATCTGAAGACTGAAAAATTATTATTGTATTTGAAAAAATAAATTATTGCTCGGTTAAATTTGAAATTAAAATTTGTCTAATCTGAATAATCTGTTTGGGATTGTAACATGTTTTGACTTATATGGATGTAATGAACGTGAAAATTTATTTAAATTTGAAATTAATGAAATTTTAAGAGTAGGTAGATTCAAAATATTCCCAGGCGTAGCCTTGAAAATTTTCATTATGTCTTAACGCTAGTTTGAAGTAATAAAATATATTTTGAGGAAACATTTTTTTTCTAATTATATTCACAAGAATCTACAGGTTCGTTATTAAATACATTCCTATTTTCATTTTTATGTTTTTTAACTCATTGAATTTTTATTAAAAAAAAAAAACTTTTTGAGAATTGATTTATAAAATATATATAGAGAATTTTTGAAGCAATTATCAGGTGAAAATACCAATGTTTTATGTTTTAACAATTTTAATATGTACGAGAATTGAGAATAAACAAGGGCGCTTGATTTTGTCATTTCGTTACATGAGAAAGAAATATATACATCGTATATAGAAAAAGAAAGAGCTATACACTCAGCCCTCGATTTACGCGGTAGATACGTTCTCAGAGAAAACGCGTAAATTTAGACTTCTCTTTTTCGTTGGTGGACACCATATAAATAATTCTTCTTCGTCTATTTCATTATTAACAAACACAATTCATCGATGTCACTGAATTCCAAATTCTCCAACCCTTGTCCCAACGCTTTTGTTATAGTTAAAATGTTGTTAAATGTTTCATCTCTTGCTGGAATTATATGATCAGGTTCAACTACTTCTGGCCATACTGCTCTCCAACAAGCATTTAATGTTGACTTTTTGATTTCTTTATTTGCTAATCCTTTATATCAAAATATGTTTGATTTTTTTTAAATGTGATGTTTTCCGAACCGCGTAAAAGTGAAACCGCGTAAAATGGGTACCGCGTAAATCGAGGGATAAGTGTATGTATATATATTTCGACGTTTTTTCGACGAAAGCGGAGCAAAAAAGAGCGACGTATATGTAGCGATAAAAATAGATGACAGTGTAGGTATATATTAAATAATAAAACTTGTAAGCAGATTTCGTATTGCTGTATGCTGTATTTCATTATCTTGGTCTCTCTTTCTCTCAATCAAGAAGAAATCATAGAAGTCATAGTCATAGAAGTTTCACTTCTATATAAGCCTAATTCATTAAATATTTTATTAAAATTATTTAATTTGCAAAAGATAGTTCCATAACTGATCGCTTTTTAGTTTGTCCAAGCTGTATCTCATTTTTTATATTGTTTGTATTTTTCAATTACCTTAAAAATTGCCGCATTAGTCCAACTATATAACGCGATATTTTTCGACTATTTATTTTCCGTTAAAAGATAGACTCGCGCTAAATTCGGGGTTTGAGTGATGGAAAGAAGAACATTCTCCTACAGAATAAAAATTTCCGATTTTTGTTTTACGTAATACTCCTATTAAATTTGTTTTACATTACTTAATTTTATTAATTTATATAACCTGTGTTATTACCTATAATTACCTAAATAAATGCTTATCTGATTGAACTTGCTTTCTTTGAATTCATTGTTAATATTTCTTCAGATCCTTGTAACTTAGAATTAATAGATATACGTAGTTATAGGAGCAATGAATCAGGATTTCAAATGAATGCTACGAGAGTATGAGGTCGCGACATTTTACCATATATTACAGCTTCATCGGGCTTCTGAACTATGCTTAGCATTCGTGTCCTTCTGTATATTTGCATATATTTAATTTGGTATATGCAAGCTTATTATTTTCTTCGAATTTTTTATTAGTATTATTTTTTTCTAAATATCTTTATGAAAATTTCGGAGTTGTGTTATACTCGGGCTAATACGGTAATACATATTGACGTATGCTGGCACGCTAGTAACTGACGTAGTACTTATAACAAACTTAAAAAATGTATACTTAACGATTTTAGAAGTACCCTCTTTGACAAAAGAATCTCAGTAATATTCAAACTTAACAATTTATGAATTACGGTCGAATTTTGACCGTTTGGCGATTTTTGTATTACATACTTTTTTTAAAATATTTTTTGTATGTTAAAAAAATAGGAGACTTATTACAATCAACTTTTAGAAATATTTTTTTCTTATTTCTGAAATAATCTCATATAAAAAATGCTTAAGTGGATTATTAAAAGGATTGATAGCGGTTGTAAAAGGCTTTTAATATTTAAATACGTGTTAGATTAGTTCTAGTAGACGTAGTTAGTGAAATACAAGAAAGGATATTTAATGAATGCGCGACAAAGATCCGTAATTTTGTGGACGTTAAAAGAAAAAGGGTACAGGGAGCGATCGAGCGTTGTTGTTGTTTGAGTGCGTAGCGCGGTAGCTGATGCTAAGGAATCCCGCTCCTATTATCTCTGACGAACACCGTCCCCGCATACCTACCGCTAGTGCTCCGCCCCAAACATACCAAAAACGAAGTGCATGTTGTTGAGAGTTGATTGTACACATCGTGTAGCTTCTCCACAACTATACGGTGTAACAACAGGGTTGGACAAATAGTCACATCGTATACATTTCATATTAGTTCCTTTCTCAAAATTTTAATCTGTCACTGTCATTCGACGAAAAGAACAGTTTTATGTCTAAAACTATTATTCTAATTTAGGATATGTACCCTATTTTTTAATTATAAATAATGATTAAAACATTCTTAAAAAAATTATCAGATTAATATAAACATTTCCTTAGAAAATAATATTTCGCATTTATATCATTATCTCCTTAGTTTTGTATTCAAAATTAAGTTTTTTTATAATGAAATTTATTGTTGAAGATATCGAGAGCCAGGGTACATTGATATTTGAAATAATAAATTTTAATTCACAATGAAAATGCTTTTATTATAGTGAATCGATTTTAAATTTTGGCAATAACATAAAAAGTCTTGTCAGAGACGTTAATCTATGTACAATTTACTTATTGGTATTTGGTACTCTACCTTCCCAATATTTATTGTATTAGAAATTTTATTGTAATATTTTCACCAATAAGCTACTATTATTTATTAACACCAGTCACGTTCTAACTGGCACTTATTTATGGTAAATTTTGATATATTTTGTAATAAATTTTTGTTGATAGTATTTTTTATGCAAAACATTTTTCCAAACGCACATTTAAAAAAATGGCTAAGTGCGTGTAATACTTAAGAGTTAGCGGGTAATAGAGATTGCTTGACTTGATTTTCAAGCTACTTGGCCTTATTAAATCCATACTAATATTATAAATTTATAATACATATAATTAAAGCCAAGTTAAAAATTAGTATTAAAATATCAAATAATGTTAAGACTTGACTTCTCAAGTTATTTCATTTTAAAGTCAAAATGCTAAGCTCAATTCATTTAATAAAAATATTCAGCTCCTTGACTTGATGAATTCGTAGTTATACCATGTAAGTATATAAAGATGTCTGCTGTCGGAACAAAATGCCATTATTAAAATATACTTTGACCGAAAATACGTTTTGAAAATGAATTTCTCTATTTTCAAAACTGGTCCAGTTTATCAACTCAATATTTAGTAATAAGTTTATTATGTACTGAAGTAGTTTAAATTAGAGATGTTATGGAGGTGGTTTTATCGGAACCGAAGTCGGAGGTGGTTGCATAGGTGATGGTAGAAGAAATATGTTTTAAAGACAAATAAACACATAATACATGCACAGTGGTACCTTGAGATACGAATTTAATTCGTTCTGTGATCATCGTCGTATGACAAAAAAATCGTATGTGAAAGCAATTTTTCCCATTTAAAATAATGTAATATACATTAATGCGTTCTAGCGATATGAAACTAACCCAAAACACAGTGAAATTGCATATAAAATATACAATTTGTATATAAATAAACGAGTAATAACACACATAATGTTTATTAATTGATTTATTTCGTATTGTCGGTAACCTCGAAGCAACGCTTGAAAAGATGCTTCGTAAAAAGTTTCTTAAAATTGGAGATAACTTGTTGATCCATGGGCTGAAGGGTAGACGTTGTATTGAGTGGCAGATAGACAATTTTAATAAATTTATATTAATGTAAAAGGCCATCCTCAAGGCCAGGAGGGTGAGCGGGAGCATTATCCAACAGAAGGACACACTTAAGCGGTAGACCATTATTGATAAAGTATTTTTTCACTGAAGGTCCAAAAACTATGTTCATCCTCTCAATAAAATCGCAAATTCGTATCTCACAACATTCGTATGCTATGACATTCGTATCTCAAGATATCACTGTAGTTAAAATCTCTACTTTTTGACCCATAAATCGATCCATAGACTTTTCGCATGAGAGACTGTCACTCTAATCGTTGGGCCACAAATACGACACGTATTGGTATAACACAGAATTAATACAAACCGTCTCTAACTATCGAGCTACACAATTTTACCTATTATTATTATGACGAACAAAAGCTTTGCAGCTTTGTCTCCATCCAATCTATTTCTTAAAGAGTCATAGATTAAACCAACTAAAAGTTGTTCTCTTGCTACCGACCCAGGTGGACACGATAAATATTGGTGGACAATTGACATTAAAAGACTATTCGCTAGGCTTCGACCTCTGATTTAAGAGTGTCAGAACCGAAGTCGAAACCGGAGGTAAAATAACAATCAGAAGACTTATCGGAGTCGGAGTCGAAACTACGTAACATCCCTAGTTTAAATACGTAATAATAAGATGAGTACTTTTTTAGCAAAATTTCGTTGAACTTCCTGATTTAAACATTCATAAACAATAAAAAAAGTCCATTTAAATAAGAAATATTAATTTCTGAAATTATGATTAAATATTTTACCAATGAGCTATGTATATTTACAAATAAAGCATAGATTGCAACATTTATCTATCATTTATCAACCATTTTAATTATCAGTTACATTCATTACCTATATAAATCTTGCTAATCCCTAATTATTTTATTTTGTTTTCACATTGCCAATCAATAAGCGTTCGTTGTCAACACCTATCTTTTAAATTTCAGGTTCTCAGAGCCCATGATTTTCAAGTAAAATAGCTATGACATACACATAGCCGGTAGGGTAAAGGATTAATATAAGAAAAGATTTTTTTATCATTAGTTTCATTACTTAGTTCAATTTTTGAGGTTTACTTTTATAAAATTAGTTTTTGATGGTGCCATTAGTTAGGATACATTGATATCATCTTAAAGTGTCACATTACTGTTATTTTAAAATTTAATTTAACTCCTGTAGAAATTATTGTTACAAACGTAATTAAATTAACAACATAATATGCACATAGTAACAGGAAACACAAAGTGGAATAAAAAGATTACTACTTTAGTGTTGTAACTATATAAACCATCTTTTACTATGTGGGTACTTCTTGAAGTTCAATTTTGAGAATGCATATTGACAGTCAATCCTTTGTAAAGAAGAAATAATTTTTTGTCCTTAAAAGCAATACAGTTATTTATTGTATAAACATATAAGTAATCGATAAAATATTATTTGTAGTGAAACTACAATGGCCTAAAGTAGCTTTAATCTTAAATGTCAACACGTATTTGACTTACAAAATTATTTTAATAAAAGAATGAACTATTGTGATATATTATATGAAGTCTAAAAGAGTGAAATATTAAAAAAAAAAAAAAGATAAATTGAGACAAGCTAAAGAAATGGTTTGAACAAATCAGGTCCTTTAAAATATAAAACCAAATTTTTTAATATGCTATTTTTTTTTGTGTTTTTTGCTTTTGTGCCTAAACACAGAAAATTTCTGTTGGTTAATATTAATCTTAGGTCTTGAATCTTAAGTCTAGGATTCAACGGGGATCGAACCCGTACCACTTGACGCATAAAGTGGAGAGAACTACTGCTCTAACTACTGCACCAATAGGTGATCAATATGCAATTTATTACTATTTATTATCTTGTAATATCAATTAGAACGATAATATCAAACACAAAATCATTGACATCTTAGAACTTTACGGAGGTTTCACTAGGACGTGCGTCTATGTGGGTGAGGCCCAATCTATTTCCCTACACACTTTTTAATATAAAGAAATGTTATGAAGAAATTAAAAAATAATTTCGACCATCGATTATTTTTATTATAATAGGTATATGATAGTACCACAGGGTCAAATTACAATCAATATAAAAATGAGTAGCTTATGCTAATGAAAAAGAGTTAGAAATAATTATCTGAGTACGGTTGATGAGGAAATAATGTCGTTGCATCGTAAAACAAATTATAATCTGAATAGATAGAGATGAACAGAGACTATAATATATTTGCGTTCAACCTGGCACAAATTACTAAAGGTAGTAATTATGAAATGTTAAAATTTTGAATTGTGGCTTCTGAGGATGATGTGGATGCTCATTATATTTCCAGCAGCTACCGGTTTTAGATTAGAATGATAGATTATAATGTAGTCTAGTGAAAAAAATAAAATAACGTGTCGACTGCCTCTTCGTCTGTCTTCTGAATATCACATCGTTACATATAGAAGAGCGATATTGCTCCTGTTTTTTTTTCTTCTCTTTATCTTTCGAGAGACTGCGGGAGGCAATAAAAAACAACACTTTGTTGTACGAATGATAACATCAAAATATAATCAGCAGTCTTTCGTCAGTGGCAGTCGTATAGGAGTTTTTATTTGAATAAACCAAACACGAGAATATGGACTGCGTTAGTTCTTTTTATTTTCTTTGTTCAATCCTTCGAAAATTTATTTTAGAATGCTGATTAAATTTGTGTTACATTTTATGTATTGGCGTTTGGCCAACAGAATATTTTATTCATCTTAGTTTTCATACTCATTGTTTCGATCGTATATTTATCATTTGTCTTTGCTCAATTGATAAGTGACATTACATGTAGAAACTTTTAACAACTTCTCTTCGTATCTCAGAAATGTAATTAACCTTACTGTTGCATTCTATCAATTAAAAGTAATAGATAAATTAATAATTTAAAAAAAATAGATTCAAATATATGTAGTAAAATATATTAAATCAGTCGATCTGTATGGATTTACATAAGAAGCATTCAGGATACAGATTCGGAATCAGAAAGTAGAAAATGAAATGAAAATTATCTTAATACATATTGGAAATATGTAGGTATATGAAAGGTGTAAGAAAATAAGACGGAATTTTTCACAGTGCCTCAGAGCAGCATTTGGGGCAATTCAAGCCTTGATCTTATATAGTATAACTGGCGGCAACCCGTGACTTCGTTCACGTAAAATTTAATAAAAAAAATAAACATAACCCAGACTTAAAAAATAATTGGTATTTTGTTTATAAAGAGAGAAACCATCTAAATCACCGTACTGCAACAAACGGTAAAACTTCTAAAAATTTCATTACAGAAATGGAAAGACGACTCAGTGCGATAGTCTTCCGTACGTAAAGTATTAAAATTGATACTGTAGTAAATGCAGCAAATTTCAGTTCCCTTATATATACAGGGTACAAGCTAGACCAGCCATTAGAAGTTTCCGGAGAACCTGAAATAATAAAAAACTGAAAATTGGAATTATTGCCTTACTGAATTGGAGTTACCTTCCTAAAATATTTTTAGCTTTCTAACACTGCCGGTTATACCGGAAGTCGAAACTAAAATCGTTATTTTAAATGGGATGCCCAATTTGTTTTTGCATATCACGATTGAATTAATAATTCTGAGCATCTTTCATAATAACAAGACTTCATTTAATCCTTAAGGTTTTCGAGAAAAAAGACTTTTATTGGAAATTTCGTAACAAACGGACTCTCACATTAAATTGTGTATGTATCTGTGTTTTGCAGTTTTATATTATTTCAGGTTCTCCGGATACTTCTAATGGCCGGTCTAGCTGGTACACTCTGTATATGAGTGGAAAGAAAGAAAATTGTTTAAAAAAAAACTTTTTGAAAATTTAAAAAAATGCTTAGGTTAAAAAAACTGCATACTAACAACTTAAAAAAAAGCGAATACATTAAATTTAACGTTTTGAAATTTTACTCTTCCCTCCAATATAATAAATTTCAAAGCAATCATTTAAACAGTATACGCTACTAAAGTACCAGTGAGCAATTTCTTTGGGAGATTTTCTTGAAAATTTAGAAACAACATCAGCGAAGAATTTTTACATTTACATGTGCCTATATTAATAATTGCAAAAACGAAATTTGAGAAAATTAACCTTTTAAGCGAAAGGTTTAAAAAATGCAAAACTTTCAACCCCCGTTGGAACAACTTTGAGTTAGAATTTCGAAAAACCCTTCCTTATAGAGAACAACAGCCCACGCAAGAATAACACTTTAAAAATTAATGTTTTTATTTTCAATGGTTTAACCGTCAGCGTGTCTGTTAGGCAATCAGCTTCTTCATTTATATATAAAGATAGTACAGCTATTGATATAGATACTATATTAGTTCTTTTTTTAAATATTATTAGATTTATAAAATAAAAAAAACACTAAAGAGTACAACTTGAAAGCTGCGCTTTGTTAATATAATAAGATAACTAACAAACTGTATCTATGTGCATATTAATATTATCGGCCATTTATTGGCGTAGTGGTAGAGCAGTAGTTCTCTCCACTTCATGCGTCAAGTGGTACGGGTTCGATTCCCGTTGAATCCTATAGACTTAAGATCATAGACCTAAGATTAAAATTGACCAACAGAAATTTTCTGTGTTTAGACAGTCGTAATATGACCCAGGCTGTTACAACGACTTAAAACAATAAAAAAAAAAAATAAATAAATAATAATATTATCGAAAGAATCGCAGAAATATTGCTTTTCTTTTATAAGTTCTTAAATCAAGTTTGCTTAAGATATTCTAACAGACAACTTTTGATGCTATCACATTTTTATTTACTACTTAATTATGAAAAACGTGAGAGCTAAGTTTGATGAAAACTAACTCTTTTCTCTAAAAATAAAAGTGGTGTATGAAATCTTTGATTTTCTTATTACATCTCATCTCCATAACATCTATAGCTTAAGTCAAACGAAAGACTCCTTTTTAAATGAAATTTTGGATAATATTAATTAATTTTATTTAATCTGCCAATTAATCAGTTTTAAATTATTAATAAAAATCAAGGCTGAAACATTCCTTAAAAAGTCCTTACAATTAATGAATATAATAAAATATATTGTGTTTATTATGTTTTTCGGAATGTGGTTACGTTTCAAACCTTAAAGTATCCATATATACGTACAATATACCTATTTTACATATTAATGAAAGTTTTTCAATAGATGAACGATAATTTTCCTCCTACATATAACGTTTTAAATAGTCTTTTAAAAAATCTTGCTTTTAGCTTTAATTAATAATAGTATTATATTTATCTACCTAATTGAGTTTTAAATTTCTTTGGAGATGTTTGAAGGAATGAGATTTTGCAAATATGGTGTCTTGAAAAATAAAATCATTTTTTATCTAATGTTAATATAAGTTAAAATGTTCCTATAAAAGCGGATAATTAGTATAAAATTTCTGATAATTTAGATAGAAAATTGGTGAAAATTGTAATATGTTTTCTGACAGTGTTTTCAGCATGGTGGAGATAGAAGTTAGTTTTGTTTAGTGTGCTGAGTCCATAATATAAGTAACAGGTCTTTACGTTTATAAGAATCTGATATTGGTTACGTGTTTGTACGTTAGTGCCCCTTGCGTCCTGTCGTATATAGTCCGTGTGTCCGCCTTTGGAATGTAGTTTTCGCAATGGCAATGTCCCGCGGCTCCTAACATGTTATTTATTTTTACTATCGCGCATTTAAATGGACAATATCATCCTACACACGGTTTGCAGCCAGTTCCTCTCCTTAACACGTACATTGGCTACATTTTGCTAAGCCACATGGCCACATGTTTCTCAGTATTTCGTGCAATCCTGATCATAACCTATTATCAATTATCTGTCCCATTATTAATCGAATTATCTCGTGCAATACGAAAATTTTGTTTTATTGTAATTGTAAATTCGTGTTGATACTTATTTCGAAAGAAATGAACGTCGATGATAACATATCACTATGTTGTTTAAAACAATTATTATTAATATATTGAAGATTTTCAGGTGTTTTCATGTTTGTAATTGCTCTTAAAACCTAGACATTTTTTTAGTTAAAAAAAATGTCTTAGAACTTAAGATCCTCTCAAGATTTAACATGGTTGAGGAATTTTCCACGTAGTTTTAAGTAACTTAAATATCATCGATCCATTTAATATTTAAAATGGATTGTACCTTCTACGATTTATAAGGTCTTTATTTATTCCATTTCATAGTTAGATCCGAAAGACATTAAATGATTGAAAACGTATGGATAGGTACTATATAGTGCTTATTGCACACCAGTCTTAGAATAGTGCAATTTAATTCTGAAATGTTTTATTTAGGTATACAATTCAATAAGTCTGAGTTAGATCTTTCACAATTCGAATTCATTTACAAATCGTGATCACTGAATTGTAGATAGAGAAATTACAATGACAAGGTAAATTTTTAAGTTTTCCGATTTCAGAACGTTATTAACGTAGAAATTGAATTTATAGCTACGTTTCAAGAGTTTTATTATTAAGTAAGCAAAATGTAAATAAATCGTGATAGATAAACAGAAAACGATTAAATGCTTTCTAAAAAATTGCGTTTTTTCGATTTACTAATGAAATGTAGTGTTGTCGCAAAATAGTAGCAACTTGTCATTATTATTTAATTAACGAGGCAAGTGTTAGGTTTTAATTTTTTTTTTCTTTGAAAGTGTAGCTTTTTCAGTAGAGTTGTTAAACAAAGATCTCTTAAAGCTGTTCCCAATATAACTAAGCCTATTTACAAATTTTAATGAAAATTAAGCGAAATATCAATAACATGGTTTAAAACATAATTTTGAATTTTTGAGAGTTGAAGATAATTCCGAGCCCAGATATAACTAAAAGAAATGTTTGTTGACTTACATCTCTGCTATTTATAAATTCATTTGTATTTTCAATATAAAATAGTACTTAAATTACATTCCAAATCCACAAAAATTCAAATTAGTACAAAATATAAGGATATATATTTTAACTTTGTACCAAATTTTCTTGTGTGATTAAGTAGAAATAGATTTTGTGACAACCAACTATCTATACTCTCCTCTATTTTTATTTTAAATTAATGTAAAAAAATAAAATCCTCAGATTTTCTAAAAACTTATAAACTATTAATATTGTTAATAAAGAAAGGCATTACTTTAATTTATAAAATAATCAGTTTTTTTTTAAAGAAGAAATAACAATAAATTTTGATAATTTTGTTTTAAAAAATATTAAAGTAGAAAATTTCAATTAAAATATAATATTTTTGGCATTTTTTTAATTTCAAGACTATATCTAAGAGATAATATAACTACATATTTATAATTTATTTTATAATTAATAGAATCCTGCCGAGTCAGACTTTTCGCTGTTGAATAGTTCATACGAAAAAAAGAAACGTTAATAGGAAAAAGTCAACCATTTGATTTTACGATTCTCGCTTTATAATATCTTTTACGATGGGGTAGATAAGTAATTACAAATACGCTGTTGAAAAATTCTTGAAATATTTGTGACGCTACTTAACTCAGGCGTTTCAAAAAAATAAAACTGATGCCGAGTGACATTTTATGTTCTCGAAAATGTTAAATTGCATTTGATGTTAAGAAGGACGTTTACGTTCTTTTGGGTTAAGAAGAGAACGTATGCTCCATTTGCTTATGATGGCCCTTAACATCACTGTGATCACAGTGGGGCGTAATGCGCCCCCGGAGGCAAATCCACACACCTATCTTGTAGACCTGTTGTTGTCGTGGTATTTAACTCTTTTATTTTATTGCAAATTGCATAAAAATTGATTTATAACGCGAATGAAATTTTTTGTCATTCATTTTCAATAAATAATTTGTTTTGGTATGAATGGGAAATAGACAGCGTTTTATTC
Organism: Sisyra nigra; assembly: GCA_958496155.1. Classification (NCBI taxonomy): domain Eukaryota; kingdom Metazoa; phylum Arthropoda; class Insecta; order Neuroptera; family Sisyridae; genus Sisyra; species Sisyra nigra. The sequence goes on along the minus strand of OY292313.1, from coordinate 29,794,630 downwards.
TTTTGAAAGAAGAAAACATTTCTTTGCTTGTACATCACAAAAATTAATAATAAATCTTAACAATGCACAATAAAGAAAATAACTTAAAAGCTTTAAATTATTTTAACTACAAGTTTATTATTTTTATACATAATTCTTTGTTCCTCTTTAAGTGTTTTATCCTAAATGTATTTTTTATCTGTTAATAATTTCATAAGTACTTATGAGTAGTCAATTTAGATTTTGTGGTTTAATGAAAACATCCCGAAACAAAGAATACATTTTTCAAAGTCATAAACGGATTAATGACGTTAAAAATTGGGTCCAACTCGACCATATCAGTTACAACGTGTGAGAGGGAACTAAATGGCTATGGAAATATCTGTCATTATTGTAATTAGTCATTGACAAGCCTTGATAGACCAGGACAAAGAAATTCCAAACTGTCTGAAATATAAAATCACTTGATTAATAATGGACAACTAGAAAAGTTTGATGTTACTTAATGTCCATTGATTTAATAAAGCACGAAAAAATTTCTCTTTGAAATATTTTCTTCAGATCGGAGCAATTGCTTCTTTTTAATTTTCTAAGAAATAATATTGTATTATATGAATCATTACGAGAGTCTTTGTGTATTTACTTACAATAACGAGCTTAATAAAGTTTATTTACAAATATGGTAATTTTAGGGAATACATAATTTAAGAGTAAGGCTCTAGTGATAGTCTAAACTTCGATTAATTTTTTCAATGTACCGAAACTATCAGGGATTACCTTACACAATGAGAAACGTTTAACATGAAACACCCAAGACAACATTTGGGTACCACGATAAGATGCTAGGGTCCTATTTAAAAATTATTGTGACTTAATACATTTTGACGTGATAACGTCTTATAAATTGATGAACTACGACAGCCAGTCTGAAAAAGTGTCACGTTCCATTTGAGCCTGTGCGTGCAAGCGAGAACGCGATAGAGGCAAATTATTGAATCCTAGACAACGTGTTTTGTGGTTTTTTCTACAATTTACCTAAAAATATTTAAAATTAATTTCCTTCATAATTTTCAGTCTGATTTCATTTTGAAAAATTGTTAATTTTCAGTTAACTCGTTCTTTGTATTATACAAAATAATGACAATTCAGTGATAATAATTCAATTCATAAAAGTATGCAATTTTTCATCAATCTTTATAATGTTATCTCGTAAAACTATCGTCCGTAAACCGACTTTACAGACAACCAATTTTTTTTCAAGATATTTGCTCGATATGGACTCGAGAGATATTCTCTCCCTTTGGAAATTTTATATAGTAATTTCATTGTAACTTGACTAAGATAATAGCTAATAATATATTTTGTTTCTTCTCGTTGCTTTTTATCTGTTCTTTCATTCGCTTCGTTTAACGTGTTTTTGTGATGTTGGCGACGTTCGTCTTTTATGGCAGTTTCAACGCTAAAAATTGCGAACGTGGCAGATTGTTTCACAAACCAACTAGAGCAATATCGGAGTTCGTTATATATACAGAGACTGTATGCATCTAGTTCTGTTTATATAGATATTTAAATATTATTAAATTTATATATTTTTTAACCAATCGTGGGCTCTATTTATGTTCTTTTAACCAACAGCGAGTTTCAGAAAAGAAAGTACTGTGACGGCTCGCAGCAGATTGTTTATAATTGAAATACTGGTCGCTACGGTGCTACTTTTACTAGTTAAAATATATGTCGTTCATAAGTACTTAAATTCCTAACTTCTTACTACCTTCTAACTACAGTTTCATCTTTTTTTACCATTTTTCACTGTATTTGTTTTTGAATATGGCCTTTGAATGAAACGTTCATATGTGCAGGAATTAATTTCGTGCAATATTAAACTCATTCTTTCTTTCTTTTTTTACTTTCTTTTACTACTATATAGATAGTAAAGGAAGTATTGTAATCGGGTCGAATTTTCGAATTCGAGCTTTCACCGGAAATACATGTTTTGAGGTCCCCTGAGTCCAAAAAAGTAGTTTTTAGAAACATGTCTGTGTGTGTGTGTGTGTGTGTGTGTGTGTGTGTGTGTGTGTGTGTGTGTGTGTGTGTGTGTGTGTGTGTGTGTGTGTGTGTGTGTGTGTGTGTGACAGCCATATCGTATTGAAAGCTTTATCCGAATTTCACCAAACTTGGAATCTGGCCTCCATATTATACCTAGTTGTGCCGCGAAGCTTTTGGTTGAAATCGGTTAACCGAAAGCTCTACTTTACTCTTGGCGTTTTTGAGCTTTTTCAATTTTTTTCGAAAACGGCTCCAACGATTTTCTTTAAACTTTCTATAGTTCTTAGACTCATTAGTGGCTACAACTTTTATTTGAAACTTTTTCCTGGGAAAATTCGAATAAGGGCGGTTCTGGGATGAAGGTTGGGAATTCGTGTATATACATATAGCCCTATAGGTTGTATGCATATAGTACTGTTTATATGTATTGTTACGAAGTGTTTATATTTCTTTTAACTAACAGCGAGTATTTTCATAAATGAAAGTAAAAGAAAGTAGTGTGACGCCTCGCACCAGATATTTTTTTTGGGTGTTTTAAGTCGCTTTAACATCTAAGATCATAATAACGACAGAACAAAAAAAATATTTCTGTCTGGTCTTTTTTATCTTATGCCTAGGATCTTATATCTAGGATTCAATGGGGATATCGAGCCCAATACCATTTGACGCATGGAACAGAGATCAACTGCTTTACCCGCTAAAACTCATTCAATCCAACGAATCGAAAAAATCTGTGAACTGTCTTTTAATAAATTATCAAATTAATATTACTTTCTTTTACTACTATATAGATAGTAAAGGAAGTATTGTAATCGGGTCGAATTTTCGAATTCGAGCTTTCGCCGGAAATACATGTTTTGAGGTCCCCTGAGTCCAAAAAAAGTGGTTTTTAGAAACATGTCTCTGTGTGTGTGTGTGTCTGTGTGTGACAACCATATCGTATCGAAAGCTTTATCCGAATTTCACCAAACTTGGTATTTGACCTCTTTATTATACCTAGTTGTGCCGCGAAGCTTTTGGTTGAAATCGGGTCATCGAAAGCTCAACTTTATTCTAGGGGTTTTTAAGCTTTTTCAATTTTTTTCAAAAACGGCTCCAACGATTTTCTTTAAACTTTCTATAGTTCTTAGACTCATTAGTGGCTATAACTTTTATTTGAAACTTTTTCCTGGAAAAATTCGAATAAGGGCGGTTCTGGGGTGATGGTTCGGCGATGATATAGGCTGTACATATACAATAGTTCTGTTTATATGTATATATAATATTGTCTTGTATACGGAGTCTGACAAATAAATTATTGACACCACTGTGTTTCTATATGAATAAAGTTTTTTATTTATAATTTCTTAAAACTATTTACATATTATTTATAAAATCATACCTATGAATAAAGAAACGACATTTAATGTTAATAATTATAAATGCCAGTTCCCAAAATTAAAGTGTAGAATCATAATGAATATTAATAAACAACTAACCATAGCAATATAAAAACTGAGGGATGAAACCTTACATGTATTTGTATAGTTATAAAGTACTTATAGTTCTTTTAACCAACAGTGAGTTTCATAAACAAAAGTAAAAGAAAGTACTGTGACGCCTCGCAGCAGATATTTGAAATTATTGTCAATATGTACATTGAACAGACAATACTCAAAAAATAAGCAATCGATAACTCGTTTTTTTTTTAATTTAACTTAAATCTTTAAAAATACACCTTTGAATGTTAAGTTCAATATCTTTAGTTAAAAGAACTGTAGAGACTCACAAATTCATAAACTGATTTAAGATTCTAGGTTAATCGGAAAGTAATTTCCCTTTTTTTGGGGGGGGGGGGAATGAAAGACAATTTTCGCATATAATGAATCAATATTTTATTAAATTATATATTGGCCATTCTGGTCAAATGGCAAAGGTGTTAGACCAGAATGGTCAATATATAATTTAATAAAATATTTATTCATTATAAGAAAATTGTCTTTTATTTAAAAGACTTTTATTTAAAAATAAAAAAAAAAAAAAAACGAAATTACTCCCCGAACAACCCAATATTTTAAATGCTATGCTTTTGTTATTTAATAGAAAAAAATCATATGGTTTTCACTCTCAGTGATAATTATAATTAATCTATAAAAGATATATTTTAATTATTAAGTTTTTGTTTGAGGAATTTTAAGAACTGCTTTAGAATTTCCGGAATGCGGTTGTATCAGTGTCAAGCTGTTGAGACGCCTTTTCGCAATACGTTTTTTCGCCATCTTTCAAAATATTTTCAAAATTATGTTTTTATTTTCATTTAAAATGTTAATACATGTTACGAAATAAATCGAGATCTTTTTTTTACATGTAGTTTATGAAATGTATTTTTTACTCATATGAACCTTTGTGCAAATGAATAACTTCAAAAGTTTTTTAGTATTTCATTTTTAACATTATCCGTGAAGAAGTACAATTTTGGAAGTGATAGGTATAAAAATTAATGAAATCAAGCATTTAATAATTTTAAAAGAAACGGCATGAAAAACGTAATGCACATTTTCAAGGTATAATGCTTACAATTTCTCAACATAAATTTGGAATTAATTCAATTTTCTATCTCACAAATTGTCTAAGTATTGTCGTAGTTAACACTTTACTCAATTACAAAATAAATTTAATAAATATATCCTCCAATGTCTGAAGCGGTTTTGTCAGAGTTTCGTATGATTAGTTGTTTTTTCTTAACAAAACTAAAAAATGTTCGATAAAAATAATTCTAAATACTAATGAATTCGATAACTTATTTCGTAAGTGTCACTTTGTTCTTAAAATTAATCGAATAGATTTAGAAAAATCGTTCTTCACGTAATGTTTCACTTTCAAATGAAAAGTTTCATAACTTCTATTATTAACGTTAAAACTTATTATTAGCGTTATAATTAAAATGTCTATAGCGTATTTGATGGATATAAGATTAATATTTCTAATAGGACCAAGTTCAGTGGTTTGTGGTGTTTGGGTGGCTGGACGGGGCTGCTTTATCGTAATGTGACACTTGTAAGGCAAGTTGGCGAACCCAATGCGCCCACGTATGTATCATCTCCGCACGTGTGCATTTGTCATGTACCCACACACATTATTTTAATGTAGTCTCAATCAAAAATATTTTTAACATTTAAGTGTAATGCATTGTGCCAAAAAAAAGTCTTCTTTCACTCGTAAAACCGTTTTACAATTCGATTCTTTCCTCTGATTTGAAAATAAAGAAATACGATCTGACATATTATGATCGATCCAGAGGCATGACTCAACGCTATTACTATTTTATTTAAATTATTTTGAATAAAACTGTGAATTTAAATTCACAAGGTGGCTCCAGAAAAATTATTTTCAATGTCTTTGATATTTCCAAATTTTCCAGAACTTTTGTTTTATTTTTCCAGGAAGCCCTCATAATTTCAGATTTTTTGATAATAATTATAAACATTTACACTCTTGGTTGTACTAAAATTTACTTTACTAAATCTCTATAATTTTTTTTTTTTTTTTTTTTTTGGTTTATTTAAGGTTGCATCAACTACTATGGTCATTAGCGATTGTTAAATATAATTGTTTTATATAAATTAATTCTACCAAACAGATTCTTAAACAAGAAATTTCTCTCGAAACCCTCTTCATTGAATCCACATATTATTTGATTTTAATGTAAATACGGCTATTATAAAAAGTAGATTGAAAACGATGAAGAAGATTTAGAAATTGAATTTGTTAGACGGCGATGAGGGACAGGTAAAAGATGGACCAATGATGGTATTTATTGCATAAGATAATGAACGTGTAGAGTTTGATGAAACATCTGTGCGATGCAGTAGTTAAACTCTAGCCGCCGTCCCCAACTCGCCCGCAACATCTAACTACTGTTGATGATGGCGCCTCGTTCATGCAAATGCGTGTGGAATGTTCAAGGTAAACATTCCATTTGTTTCATTCGTCTCTAACAATATTGCTACATTATAACTATCATAAAAGCGTTAACGAAAAACCTATCAAATTATCTCTCAATAAACAAAAACGATTTTGGATTCTTTTCATTACTGTACAACTGGAATGTAATTTTATACATATCGAATCTTCGGCTTTAAAATTAACTACAGTGAGCTTTCGATAAGTTGAACTAAAGCTTATCAATTTATCTAATAATACGGCGCACTAAATGTTTGAGTTGTAAGAGGAGAGAGTTCGGCTTATCATTGTTTGACTCATTCCAGAAAAAGTTCAACTTGCCAGGAAACATGGGTAATAAATTAAATTTCATTCGTTGGAGCAAACATTAAATTTATGGTTGACACCCGTTAGAACAAGGAAGCAAACCAAACAATTCGACTAATCGAGGCGATTCCAGTGAGGAGCTGTACCTTTTTGGAGCTCAACTTATAGAGGTGAAGGTATCCGCGAGATCCCTTCCTACATTTTGTCTCAGACAGGTGCGTCTCTAGAAAAATGTTCGACGTACTGAGATAAAAATACACATAGTTAAATTGGCATAAGTTGCTTTATGAGTTCAACTTATCGAGGGTTCACTGTATATAAAAAAATATCGATAAGCTATCAATAAAAGCATTTCAAAAACATGCTGTTGAAGGCAATACTTTTATATAGGTGGTTTCATTAAATTCAAACCAATGAATGATTGGAGTCTTTGGATTCTGCAAGTCTTCGACTAGCTTGCCACTAAATTGCTGTTGACACCATTATATAAAGCTTAAAAAACTGTAACTGCAAACAAACTAATCTCAGAAACTAAAATTTGTAACCTTACAAATACTATTTCTTATCATCTTTGATGATCCTGAGAAAATTTTAGGTAAACTTTTCTTTCTTAAATGTATCTTTAATTTGACTTCAATCCCTGAATTTTGCTTTCTGTGGAGAGAAGGATAAAGAAGGCCAAGACCCCAGGCGGTACAACTGTAGGGGTGGCGGCAAAAATGGTTTAGTTTACTTATACCATCTGCAAAATCAGGCGATGGTAATTAGTGAAAATGAGAATATTCCGTAGAACAAGCTTTAAAATAAGCTTAAAACTTTTGTAAAGAACTTGGAATATCTTTTGAATATCCAAAACAAATTACGAAAAGACATATTTTTGGCAATGGGGTACAGTTGCCGACTATTCACACGAAATGTATTTATTTCATTAAATACGGCAATTACTAAAATTTGAGACAACTTCCGGAGACTCCGTAGCTATTTTAGCTGTTCAAACAAGTGGGAGATTCTAGAATCTAGATAAATGTACGTAAAAAAATTTGCGTTGCAAAAACAGGAGTGTAACAAATTGGAATTTTGTAAGGTTTTTATTTTGATATTTATTTGAAGCAGTAACAGGGTTAGGGATTCCCTACTCAAGGTAATTTTTAAGCTACTTGCTTTAAATTTAACTTAAAATAAAGTCAAACTTGAGTCACATGTTGATATTTATACATATTATTATGTCAAAACAAGTCAAACATTGATTTTGCAAGTTATTTCTCTAAGTATCTAATATACAATTATCAAATTACAAAATCAATTCATTTAAAAAAAAACGACTAAATACTTGACTTGATGAACCCTTGAGCAAGATATTTTCGGGCCATTTATATGTTGTTTTATTGCAAAAATAAGGGACGGTAAATTTATGTTTAATATAGTTTATCAGTGCTAATAGCAAAGTAAATAGTGCTTAAATGCAGAACTCCTATATTTACGTTCTAGGGAAACCTAGGGTTTCACAAACCCAGACTGAAAATCCCTGGACTAGGCCAATTTATTATGAAGAAGCACGTAAATTTCCAAGATTGGTGAATTCATTTTTAAAAATTTTATCAACTGTCTTCAAAACTGGAGCTTTGAGAAAAAAGAATACCAAACTTTTAAGAAGGAGTCATAATGGTACGTCTGCTAACAAGCATTTCTGAAGGATTTTTCATTTAGAGTTTTGTTTTGCTTGATTTAAAAATTAGGAAAAATAATTCTGATTTACGGTTCTTCAAAGAAATAAATAAACTTTTTTTTTTAAATTTCTATGCCACTGTAACCTCTTAAATACATGAAAACAGGAATTTGTTAGCATTATTTCATTCAAATAATATGTGATTATGTGTAACAGATTGTTGTAACACTGGAAAATATCTACTGCGACGCGTCACAGTACTTTCTTTTACATGAAACTCGGTTAAAAGAACATAAATAAAGCCCACGGTTAGATAAAAAAAATTATAAATTGAACAATATTTAAATATCTATATAAACAGAATTATATGCATACAGCCAATAAGTATATAAGAACTCCCACCCTTAACCCCATAACCGTTCTTATTTAAATTTTCCCAAAAAAAAATTTCAAATAAAAGTTGTAGACATTAATGAGTCTAATAGATAGTTAGTTTTCGAAAAAATTTGGAATAACTCAAAAGCCCATAGAATAAAGTGGGACCAAAAGCTTCACGGCACAAAGATATGAAGGCAAAACTTCAAATTTGGTGAAATTCGGATAAAGCCTTCGATTCGATATCGCTGTCACACGCAGAAAATTTTTCTTAAAACCATTTTTTTGGATTCAAGGGCCCTCAAACCATGTATTTCCCGATGAAAACTCGAAATCGAAAATTCGACCCGATTACAATACTTCCTTCACTATATAGTAGTAAAAGAAAGTAAAAATAAACATTTTATTTCCTAAAATTTATATAACTTAAAAGTTATATTATTTAGTTCTAAGAAAGATCAAGAAACGCTGGTTGATTGTCAATTTCTTCATTACTGGACAATTTTTTGCGAGTTTCTTAAGCCATGAAAATATTACGTAGCGAAAACATTAGAACAACTGTGCCAAAATGCTAAAGCTTTTAAGATACCTTTTTCCAAATCAAAGTTTACACAAATATATTATCAAAGACAAAAAAATTTGATTGGCGATAAAAGGATATAATGAAGCAAATATATTGCTATTAGAAGAAACTTTGTTTTTTTAACTAAATAAAAGCATATTTCACCTATTGGCGCAGTGGCTAGAGCAGTAGTTCTCTCCACTTCATGCGTCTAGTGGTCTGGGTTCTATTCCCGTTGAATCCTATAGACTTAAGATCATAGACCTAAGATTAAAATTGACCAACAGAAATTTTCTGTGTTTAGACAATCGTGATATGACCTAAGTGGTTAAAGCGACTTAAAACACCAAAAAAAAAAAGAAGCATATTTAAATATTACTTTTTTTTACTACTCTATATTGTAAAGGAAGGTAATTTTTATTTACCTTATTAAACTCATTACCGTTTTTTATGTAGAAAAAATATTTAAATTTATAAATGTAGGTATTTATAAATTATATTATTTTCAATTAGTTTTAATGTTATTATTAGTATTTGTTTTATAATAGGGGATTAGGGGAGTAACTATTATTGATTCGTTATAAATGCATTTATATCTTAGGAAGACTTAACAATGTTTCTCTATTTTTAAGTCAAGCCGTTTTATGTACAGAAGAGCTAATATAATTATTATATCAAATAAAAACAAACCAAAGACTATGCAAATTTTTATTCGTAATCTTTACAGTGGCAAAAGAAGTTCTAGTTTCGCAACTGATTGATAGTCTTTAAATGTTTAAAGATTACACTTATCAATCTATCAAGGAAGAGTTGTAATGTTATTTTAATTTGTAACCTACATGTGAGTTGTTATTAAGATTTATTCAGTCCGTTTATAAAATGAAGAAAAAAAATCTGTTTTTATTTGAATGGTATTAAATTAGGGAATACAAAGTGATATTTGTGTTTGACCTCAGCTGGACCCTGCACACATAAATATGTTTATGTCAGCGGTCACATTCCGACCTGTCACACGTCAAAGAGGATTAACTATAAACATTGTAACTGAGACGTATTTGAAAAGCGGGTGCTAGTTTGCCTTGTTATGTCCCATTGTATTGAAAAAAAATTCCAAGCTATAATACGTCATATTCTTTTACAGGACCCGTCATTTCGGCCGCTGAAGCACGGCAATGGTCGAATGGAGGAGGCTATTCAGATCTTGGTGAAACAACAACCCGAAATGAATGGAATAACAAAAAATAATTTATCAAAGTTAATACGAAAGCCTTCATTAGAACGTGAAATATCCATGCATCATCGAAGTAGTCCTGCAACGACATTAGATAGTGGCGCGGGTAGTTCTCGTTCTGACTCACCGCGAGCTGGTGACATTCATCCCCATCATTCGCAATTATCGCGCCAATATTCAACTAGTAGCAATAGTGAACCGCCACCACCTTTACCTCCACCTAGATGTAGTTCAACGCCTCCTCCACCACCGCCGCCGCCGCCGACACATCTTACCACAAGTGTATCGCCGTATCCACCACCTGTTGTACCGTCGAATATGCAGCAACTATTAAAACGAATCCCTCCGGCACCGGTGGTTCCATCTCGACCACCGCCTGCAGTTCCGAATAGTAGTAATTGTAGTACGCCAAATCCCACTTCCCAAAGAGGTACTAGTCCCGTAGCTAGCACTACGTCATCCTCCACCTCAGGAAGACAGCCAATGATTGTTCAAAATGGGCCTCAAGTGCAACAACAATTGACCCAGCAAATGCAAGCGCTTAGTCTTTATCAAACGAATAGTTCATCAACGGCTGAACCACCTCCGCCATATCCCCTAATGCCGCCCTCCTCATCAATGGCTCAACCGCCACCCTCGTACACAGCGTCGATACAGAGCAGGCAAAGTCCGACTCAATCGCAAGACTATAGAAAAAGTCCGTCTTCTGGAATTTATTCAGGTCCAACCTCGGCGGGTTCGCCAAGTCCTATCACAGTATCAGCGACAACTCCAACCGCGATGGCTCGACCAACACCACTTCAAGCATGGGGTGCTCGACAAGCAAAAACACAACCCCCCATTATAATGCAATCTGTAAAAAGTACTCAAGTTCAAAAGCCGGTCTTGCAAACGGCTATAGCTCCTACAGCCCCTGTACCTACATCTCCCGTAGTTACATGTGCACCGAATAGTCCTACCGTACAACCTCCACCTCCTAGTTATGCCTCGTCGATTCAACAGAAACAACAAGCTCCACACGTGCCAGGATACTCTTTAAACAATAAAGTGACCCCTGCACCCGCGACGAACCTCGGTTGTTCTTCTAGTACATGCAACTCGCCATCTATTCCTGTTCCAACCACCGAGCCTCCTAGCTATGCTAGTACAATGCAAGCTTTAGCGGCTCAGCGAGGAATTGGAATAAACCACCATCCCTTACCACCACCTCCATATGGAAATGAAGACACTAGTCATCATCAACCATTACAAAGAAAGTATTCTCCAGTAATCACGTCTGATGGTCGATCAGAAAGTCCGCAATCATCTGATGGGCGACCAAGTTCGGGATATTCTCCTGACAGTAGTGTAGGAGTTTCTCATTCAACTCCTCCTTTACCCCCGGTCGCTAGTTCCTCAATACAAACCAAACAGACGCATGTGAACGGAAGTACAAACGAGCGGCGAAGCTCTGA